>JAQHUG010000192.1:25114-90921 GCA_028555095.1 Dicrostonyx torquatus | reverse complement strand
CCCTTCCTCGATCTCCACCCTCCCACAACCCCAGGCTCTTCCCGGTTCTTCCTTTCTCCCTTCTACCCCCTCCCTTTCACCTACCCCCTCCCCCATTCCCGCAACCAATGTTCTTAACTGCTGAAAGGTCTCATCAGCCTGATCCCTAAATTTTAAATTATAATAAAATGTAAAAATGTTCAAGAAAAAAGTTATTAGAAGTTTGTATAAGGCTGTTGCCATAACTGTTGTTGAATATAAAAGGATGTAAAGTGCTATGTAACTTTTATATTTACATTGAGAGATAAATTCTGTCTTTATATTTGATTTAGATGACTATTTTTGGGGTGTGTGTGGGCGGAGACTTTGAGACAGGGTCTCCTTATGGTCCTTGCTGGCCTTGAACTTGCTAAGTATGGAGATCAGGCTCACCTTTACTCAGAGATTCATGTGTCTCAAAGTCTTGCGAGTGCTAGGATTAAAGGTGTGCCTATCATGACAGCTTAAATGTGTGTGGTTTTTAGCACTCATTTCAGTTAGTTATCTTCAAGTGCATTCAGTTTTCAGTCCTAGGCGTAAAGAGTCAGCATAGTGGGCACTGTCCCAGTTGTGAGTACCTCTGGAGGAGATCTAATCGATACCACTCAGTGCTTACCACTCACTCTGGACTTGCCATAATTGAGTGCAAAGGAATAAACACCATCCCTTATTTAGGTATCATGATCTTATTCTTGCACTCTCTGCAAAAAAGATTGCTCACTTAGGTTTGGAATGGCCCTTTCACTATAAGATTCAGCCATGTATTTTGCTTAATTGATTGAAGTTTTATGTGAAACAATTTTATTCTGATCAAATAATAAAGACTTCATCCAAGCTAAAATGCTCACTTAGGAAGCTTTCTAGCTAGTTGATTATGCTATTAGTTTGGGACACGTTTTGTCATAGACAGGATGAGATCTTGAAGTCATCCTTGAGTGCTGATACTTCCCCTTCAGAGAAGAGGCAGACTCAAGAGACTCAAGTGCAGAGACCTAAGTGCTAAGCTAGTAAAGCTGTTCTGTCGACTGGAAAAGTAGAACATGGGAAGCTGTGCATATGTGACCAGATTGCTTTTCTGTCAGTGTTTCACAACATAGCTTATCTATATAGTATTTTAGCCTTGCAAGGAGAATGTCATAGAATGTCAAACTAGAAGACTTGAAACAGACTGCTAGTGACTCTCTAATGTGAAAACTCTCCTCCTTTATATTTATGTAAAAACTGTTTTGTTTTGAAATCAGTACTAATTGTCATTTTTTTCTCTCACAGCTTCATATTCTCCAATTCAGCCTCATTCTCTAATCAAACATCAACAGATTCCTCTTCATTCACCACCTCCTAAGGTTTCCCATCATCAGCTGATTTTACAACAGCAACAACAGCAGATTCAGCCAATCACCCTTCAGAGTCCAACTCAAGATCCGCCCCCATCCCAGCACTGTATCCCACTTCCAAACCATGGCCTTTCTCCAGCTCCTAGTAGTGCCCAGTCACAGCATTGCTCACCAATTCAGAGCCATCCCCCTCCTCTAACTGTGTCTCCTAATCAGGCACAGTCAGCACAGCAGTCTGTAGTGGTGTCTCCTCCTCCACCTCATTCCCCAAGTCAGTCTCCTACTATAATTATCCATCCACAAGCACTTATCCAGTCACACCCTCTTGTGTCTTCAGCTCTTCAAACAGGGCCAAATTTGCAGCAGGCTACTGCTGATCAGGTACAACCCACAGCACAGCTGAATCTTCCATCCCATCTTCCACTTCCAACATCCCCTGTTGTACACATTGGACCAGTCCAACAGTCTGCCTTGGTGTCACCTGCTCAGCAGATTGTGTCTCCAACATCACACCAGCAATATTCAACCCTGCAGTCATCTCCAATTCCAATTGCAACCCCTCCACAGATGTCGACATCTCCTCCAGCTCAGATCCCACCACTGCCCTTGCAGTCTATGCAGTCTTTACAAGTGCAGCCTGAAATTCTATCCCAGGGCCAGGTTTTGGTGCAGAATGCTTTGGTGTCAGAAGAAGAGCTACCTGCTGCAGAAGCTCTGGTCCAGTTGCCATTTCAGACTCTCCCTCCTCCACAGACTGTTGCGGTAAATCTTCAAGTACAGCCACCAGCACCTGTTGATCCACCAGTGGTAAGCCCTTGGCAGCTCTTTGACTTTCTTGCTGAACTGAATGTAAAGCTGGTTCTCCCACACTGTGCTGTACTGTTAAGTCTAAATGTCTATGATTTTTTTAAGCTTGCCTTTTTCCTGTGTCAGTATTCCAACAATGTATTGTATGGCAAAGGAAAAAAAATGTCATTTGTTGTAGTATGGTTGCATGCTTTAAATTTGTGATGGTTATTAAAGTCCCTCGTTAATTTTATTACTATTTAAACAAATCCATCTGCTATCTTTACAGAGTTGATTTTTTTTCCCCAAGGGAATGCATTTGAACCAGTGTCATCTGCACAAAGTTTTTTCTCTTAAGGTGATTATCCTTCATAGATCCCTTCTGTATGTTCTTAAGCGCATGGTTTATCTAGCTAACCTTTCAGTTGTGTGCATTTGGAAGTCCTGGGCCTTGAGCAGCTTTTCTTTCCTGGAAGAGGTATGATTGTATGATAAACTTTTTTGACAAAATTGTGTTTTGTAATTAAAATTGTAAAAACATTTATTCCAGGGTAGAATTCAACTTTGCAGAAAACAATTGACTTTTTAAACTTTCTCTTTACTGAGAAAAATACATATTTAAGTTATTTCTCAGTTAAAAGGCTCAAAACCCTGAGTCTCTGTCTTTGACACTGAGAGTAACAAAAGTGCACTACATGAAGTAAGAATTTTGAGTAATTGGGATTTCAGTGGAATGTGTTAGAGTGAGCCTCTTGAAATGGGCACATGAGGCCTGAAAAGGGAGGTTATCTTGAAAATAGCTTTTTTCAAAAATTTTCTCTGAAGGACTCATTAAAATTTATTAAATGTTTTATTCAAAAATTGAAATTAGGTCCTTGTGAGTTTAATCAGAATGACTAGATTCAGTTTCTTACTCAGGAAAAAAAATTTTTCTAAAAGGAAGTTTTGTGTCAAACTTTGAACATCACTGAAAGTCAGACCAGTTCTTGGAAAGCTGGGTCATGAGTTTGGCCATCTTGGGCTGTCCAGTGAGTTCAAGAGCAGCCTTGGCTACAGAGTCCATACAGAATATTTCTAAATTGAAATATTTAGATATCAAATAACATTGATCTTAGAAAGGAAAGGAGTTTTGCTCTCTTCAAGAGTAGAAATATTCGACTCTTATGTCTCGATTTTGTAGTTTGTTTTTCTATCCTAAGTGATCTTACCAGGCACGGAGCTGCTCAGTTTTGCCTGCTGCTGCCCTGGACAGCCAGAAACCAGAAGACACTGGTGTTAGGAAACCTTGTTCTTTAATTATGCCTCTGTGTTTATTTTCATGGATTTTTAGAGCACTTACAGTAGGTTTTTGCTTTGAGGATATAGTTGAGTGGTAGAGAACCTGTTTAGCATGGGCCAGGCCCTGTGCAGTCCCCAGTACCGCCAAAACAAAAGCATGGAAAACAGGTTTAGGAAAAATTCAGTACCTTCAAAGGAATCAAATTTCATTCTATTTTCTTAACACTTAATTAGGTGATTGGTTTTCAATGAGTAAACAATAAAATTTTCATATTCCCAATATCCTTTTTAATAAGAGGGCTTTGGGTTAACATAATTAGGGCAGAAATGCTCAAAATAAAACACTTTAAAGACTGTGCCGAAAATACTATTGGAACTGTCTTGCTGGTTTTGTCCCCGTTATGTGTGACAGCAGGCCGCTCCCTGCACACCAGTGTCCTCTCGAGTCCTTTCCCAGCAGCTGCTAACTTGCTGTTTTGTTGTCATTCCCGCAAAAACACCATTTCCACCCTTGATTATTTCAAGTACTGAAATGTAGATATATTTCTTTCTAATAAGATGTAAAAATTGAAAGAAAAAGGTGAATTATCAAACTAAATCAGTGTGTTTTCAAAAAGATATTTCTATAAAAGAGACAGTTTTTTTTTTTAAATTGGGTGTAAGAAAGATATGTTGAGGATAGACGATTTAGAACTAATAAACACATGTTCCTCAGTTTATTTAGGAAGGGAGACAGATGGGAATGTGGACTTTACTGAGGTAAGCTTGGCAGTCTTCGTTATTTTTAGAATAGTTACAGTTATGAGCTAAATAGGGCTTGTGTAGTTTGCCGTGATCTTGTGAGCAAAGCCTCCAATCACTACCTTCCTCATTTAGATGTTTTTGTGCTGATTGTACCAGACATGTGTGACAAATTTCTTTTGCCTACTTTATTTACCTGTAAACTTGTTTTCTTTTACATGGGAGATTATAAAGAGCTCTCTTTATTTAACCTCATCATAAAAAGGAGAAGTATTTTATAGTGTTCTTTGATTGATAATTTGAAAAAACAATGCTATTTGTATTATGGTCTTGTCCTTTTTTAAAAATTACTTTTCAAAAAGTCAGAATTCTGTGCATGGTCGAGCTCTGTTTTCTTAAAAGATGTGTAAGCAGATGCTGCAGCAGCAGGTGGCCCAGCAGTGAGGGAGAGGGTTAGCAGCTTGGCTGTGGCCATCTTTGAAAGAACTGTTGTGAGGGAAAGAGTGCCATGGATTGAACTGGCTAAGAAGCCACTCTTGCATGGCTGCCCTCAGCCAGCTCTCCAGCCGCTCCTCTCAACTAACTCCGCACCTTCTAGGTTGTAGGTGCCACAAACTTTATTTTTGTTATTGTCGTTTGTTAACCCCTAGGTATGTTGGTAGTGATGTATGCTATGCTGAGTATTATTCTATATTATTAGTATATTATTTAGTATATACCAAACCTTGCTGTTAGCATGAGCAGACTAGTGGCTGTCAGTTGTGTAGCATACAGTAACAATTGACTTGATTCCACTTGTGACTGAGGCTCTCGGTGAAGCAATTTTCTGTTTCTGGGTTGCGAAAAGATATCCTTTAAAAAATGTTGCCTACTTAGTACCTGATTAGGATCATAGTTTAAGATATCATGTTAAATATAAAATAACTGTAGTGGGATTTTAGGTTTTTGTTTTTTGTTTTTTTGAGACAGGGTTTCTCTGTGTAGCTTGGCTGTCACTGAACTCACTCTGTAGACTGGGCTGACTTTGGACTCAGAGATTTGCTTGCCTCTAGCTCCTGAATACTGGGACTAAGAGCGTGCACCACTACTACCCTCAGAAATTTTATTTATTTATTTATTTTTAAAGCAAAAATCATGTTTAATCCTTTTTTGCTGTTGTTTAGATGGGCTCTTGCTGTGCACCCAGGCTGGTCTTGAACTCAGTATTCTGTCTTAGCTTTCTAAATGCTAGGATTGCAGGGTTGTGTCACCATTCCTGGATGGGTGTTTTATTCTAAGTAGATACTTTTGAGTTTTTGTTTCTATTTTTTTTATTTTTATTTTTTTATTAAACCAGTATTACTTGTGGTTATGCACATCTTCATAAATAAAACTTTATAGTATTTTACATGGTTTATGCCAGATTCAAAAATCTTAATTATTTTCATATTAAATTCTAGACAACTCAAATTATCATTTTTCAACAGTTTAACTAAAATGGATGTCACTTAAAGTTAACTTTGTGACTGTTACAAGTTTTTTTTTTAACTGCTAAGATTTATTTCAATGTTAATTAATTAAGAAATCTTAAAAAAAACCCTCAATCTTTGTAAATTTAAGCAGAAGCTTTGCCACACGAATGGAATTGGACTGTCTAACATCTTTGTTAATAGATTATCTTTCATAAATAGCAACCAATCAAAGTATATCAATTAATTCCTAGAGACACTGAAAATTAATCCTTAAGTTTAATAAAACCTTAGTTGAGTAATTTAGCTCTAGTTACATGGTTTCTCCTCTGTGATTTTTTTTTTTCAAGACAGGGTTTCTCAGTGTAGCCATGGCTGTCCTAGAACTTATTCTGTAGACCAGGCTGGCCTCAAACTCACAGAGATCCGCCTGCCTCTGTCTCTCGAGTGCTGGGATTAAAGGTGTGCGCCACCACTGCCCGGTTTCCTCTGTGATTTTGATGTCAAAGTCTTTCAGTAAAGCCGTCACAGTTGCATTCAAGGCACTAAACCTTCTCTGTGGGAACCGAGAGGTAGAGCCACATAGCTTAGGTCGTGTGTTCGGTTTTAAAGAAAGATATGTACTGTGTGTATCGTACTAACTCATAAGAATTCAATTCATTCTTGAGTAGAACAGAAAGGGAATGAAAATATGATTGTTGACTTTTCTGTAGTTTCATATAAATAATTTTCCTAATTTAGTTTTTTATTAACAATGAGTAATCTTACATATAATTTTTGGCATTATATTGCTCTGGCATATATTATTTTGGAAGTTTACTTAGAGTGTCTGTAAAAGTACTGGCCCTTCTTTTGATTCATGATAGGTTGAAATTAACAGAAGCAATGGTGTTTTTAAAATAGTTATTTAATTGTATAAAGCCAAAACCCTGTTTTTTAATTCTTGAAAATATGTTCAGCTATGGTCATTATCATTTGGAGAGCCAAGTGATTCCGGGGTCACATAATTGGCCCACAGTGTGTTTTCAGTGGTGCACTGCTAAGTAGTGTAAACACTTTTGTGAGTGATTTCAAAGTTTCCTTTCAGCTTGTCAGTATAGCCGTTTGCCCTGTTTTTAGTTTAATATATTTAGAATTAATTTTTTAAAATTCAGACTACCATACTAGATATATTTTTGAATATATTGGAAGACAGTATGACTTGTCATTGCAGGTTTATCAAGTAGAAGATATGTGTGAGGAAGAAATGCCAGAGGAGTCAGATGAGTGTGCAAGGATGGATAGAACACCACCACCCCCCACTTTGTCTCCAGCAGCCATAACTGTGGGGCGAGGAGAGGATTTGACATCTGAACATCCTTTGTTAGGTGAGGAAACAAAATATAGGAGGAGATTCTTTTTGATAGATGGCAGTAATAGGAAATGTTCTTTTCATTGGAGATGGCATTAAACTGATATTACTGTTAACTGTAGCAAAAGATAGATTTTCTTTAAAGTTTAAAATGTATGAAGAACATTGTTTTATTAAAAAAAATAAGATTTACTTGTTTCCTTGGGAAATTCTTTGATAGCAGTGGAAAGTTATTGACCTGTAAAACTTTTAGCACCACCAGAACGAAAAACATGACATTTCAAGCATTGTACTTATTAGTGGCGTATACAGGTATGTTTCATGTGCTTATTAACATTCCTGTGTTAGCTATTTTTAGCTTAAAAATTAGAATAGGGGACTAGGGAGATGATTTAGTGGATAAAGTACTGGTTGTTCAATCATGAGGACCTGAGTTCAAATCCCCAGAGTCCACATAAAGCCAGGCACAGTGGTCGACACCTATAATCCCAGTGTTCCTACAGTTAGATGAGAGGTGGAGAAAAGGGAATGTCCAGAAACCTGTGGGCTGGCTAGCCTGGTGTATGTATCGGCAAACAGCAAAATAGACCCTGTCTAAAAATCAACATCTAAGGTTGTCCTCTGATCTTCACACATACTTCATGTATGTGCTTGCACACACACAAAATTGGAATAAACCACACTACCAGGGGCTAGGTATGGGTATGTAGCTTAGTTGATAGAGAGCTTTTCTAGCATGCACAAACAAAGCCCTGAGTTCAAGTCCTATCACTACATAAACCCCTGGCATGGTGGCAAGTGCCTAGAATCCCAGCATCCTGTAGGTGAAGGAAGGAGGATTATCTTGGGTACATTTGAGGCCAGCCTGTGCTATATGAGATCTTGCACCACAACACCCCCCCTCCAAAAATAAAAAGGTAAAAGTGTTTGTCGTGCAAGCCCGGTGACTTGAGTTCAGACTCTTTAACTATACAGTAAGCTGGATGCCATAGGTCACATCTGTAATCATAGCATTTCTATGATGAGATGGGAGGTGGAGACCAGAGAATTGCCTGGAAATTTGTGAGCCAGGTAGCCTGTGCAGGGCAGCTGCAGAAACAAAGGAGATAATGCTTTAAACAAGGTAGAAGGTGAAAACCAACTCCTTAACATTTATCGTCTGACCTCCACATGTGCACTGTGATCTGTGTGTCTGTGTACACACACACACACATACTTGAACTTTTCAAAATTAAAAGCATTCTGAAGTTATAGTCTAAGTGCTTTAACATACAGGGTACTTAAGTTCTTATTTAAGTAATACCAATATTGACTTAGGCTTAATTTAAACTGTTCTGTGTTTTGATGATTTCATGGTCCTCATGGTTGTTTTCAATTAAGAAAAAACACTGTCCAAGGCATGGAAGCAAACTGTGGGGGCCTGAGGAGGTCTGATACAAAGTAGCAATTGCCTTTCTTTTCCCTGACCATGCTGCATCTGTTTTGCTCCCTTCTCTGAACTTTATTCCCTAAAGTGAATATCCAAAGGAGAGAAGAGGGAAATCAGCTTTCTTCTCTTTTCTCTCTTGAAAATAGAAAATATGCTGGGTATGGTGGCTCACGCCTCTAATTCCATCAGTCATGATGCAGAGTCAGGCAACTCTGAGAGTAAATAGTGGTACATTTTAAAAAACTCCTAACCGGCTGGGCGATGGTGGTGCACTTGGGAGGCAGAGGCAGGCGGATCTCTGTGAGTTCGAGGCCAGCCTGGTCTACAAGAGCTAGTTCCAGGACAACAAGGACTAGTACACAGAGAAAACCTGTCTCAAAACACCAAAAAAAAAAAAAAAGAACCCCCCCCAAACAACAACAACAACAAAAACCTCCTAACCATGATGCTAGGTGTGGTGGTGCACACTTGTGCTCTTAGTACTTAGGAGGCTGAGGTAGGAGGATCATGAGTTCAAGGCTAACTGGTTGTCTGAAGCCAGCCTGGATTACACAGGAGACCCTGTCAGCAGTCTTAGATATTTTTATTTTCTGTTGTTTTTAAATCTTTTTTTCCCCCCAAAAGACAGGGTCTCTTGTAGTCTTGAATGACCTAGGACTCTATATGTACCAAGGCTGGCCTTGAATTCACAAAGATCCCACCTGCTTCATATCTCCAGAGTGCTAGGATTAGAAAAGGTGTGCACCATGATGCCTATTTTTGCTTTTTTTTTTTTAAACTTACTTTTTACTTTTTGGTGGTGCCGAGGATGAAAACCAGGGTCTTAGGCATGCTAGCAAGCTCTGCTCTTACCCTACATTTCAGCCAGTATGTAAAGCTTCTTTACTCTGAAAGCATTTGTTGCTGCAGATGTCCTGAAGTTTTAATCCAAAAGTGGAAATGTCAGCTTACTTAATTGTACTTCTGCTTTTATTACAAATTAAATGTGGCTCTTATTGCTAAGACCAAATGTAAAATGTCGGAACACAGTGGTCTTCATCATTTTTCCCTTGTGTATCGTCTGAGACCCTTCCAAACCCGTCTTTCTGGCTGTTGCCAGCTATGGTGTAGACACGTCAGTCTTCCTGTAATTTACTTCACTCTTCTGTGGTATGTGGAAGGGGGAGTGAAAAAGTGATATTTAGACTAACTTGTCAAATGATGGAACTAAGTAACTTATAAAAATAGACTTGTTTGGGGCTAGAAAGATGGTTCAGTGGTTAAAAGCCCTTACTGCTCTTGCAGAGGATTGGAGTTTGGTTCCCAGAATGGACATGGCAGCTCACAACTGCTTGTAATTCCAGTTTCAGGGGATCTGATACCCTCTTCTGGCCTCCACAGGCACTGCACACACTCATATATAAATATATAAGTTTATATATATAAATACATACAAATAAATATAACAAATCATAAAAACCATATTTGTTTCCATCCATGATTGAAATTTTAAAAATCTGTAAAAAAATCTTTAAAAGTTTTCATGTAAAAAAGGAAGGACAAATTCACAGCCCAGTGTGTATCTGTAAATAAATTCATCAACCTATTTCACAGTCATAGAGATGCCTAGAGGGCAGTGCAGTAGAGTGTTTCTGTCCTGTTGTAAGTAGCCAGTGCCACTCATGCTTTTGCTTTCTAACAGCTTCTTAAAAATGGGCAAATACTCCATGTCAGGTTTTTATAAAGACAGTAACTTACAGATACATATTTTTTTTTTAACACAACTTGAGAGGACTTTATTCATGATCTAAAGCTTAATTCAGATTATCACAGAGCAGTATTTTCTGGAAAAACTCTACTTAATGCAATGTCTTCATCCATTTTGTGCATTTGATCTGGGTATGGTGAAAATGCCTATAGCATCAGCACTTAGGAAACTGAGGGGGGAAGATTTGGAGTTTGAAACCAGCCTAGGCTACCTGACAGGAGCCATTGGCTTGTGTTTCTGAAGTGTGGGGACTTTAAGGTGAAGGTGTTGCACCTGGCAAGGACCTTCCTGCTGAGCTCTTACATGGTAGAGGCATCACCGGGAACATGGGCAACCTAGACAGTTCCTCCACGATGGAAATGAGGTCCTGCTCACAGTCCACAAAGTTCTACTTCTTCACACTGCTGTCGAGGATTACGTTCCTAACACAGGAATTTTGGAATGTTCATTTAAACCATAACATGTAGTTATATATTTATTGAGCAAGAAAGTGTCTTTAAATCGATTAAGAGTTATTACGAATTTTATTTTATTTTTGTTTCCCATAGATTTTCTATAGAAAAATAACTTTCAGCCATACCTCATAGTGTTTTTTTCGTCTTTTGTCCCATAGAAGTATTTGTGATGATTGAACACATGGGTAGGGATATTGTAGTGTTTCTGCTTGATAATACATGTGGATAGTTGTGCATATATTCACAGACATTAGCAAGTTACTAATCTATGGATGTTTTGCTTTTCTTGCCCCTTCCTTCTTCCTTTTCCTGTCTCTCCATCCCTTCCACCCCCTCTTTACCTGTGTCTCCCTCTTTTCCTTGTTAAAAATAGCTTCTGTAGCTTTGGGTTTATTTTGTACATGGGGGTTGGTTGTTTTTGATGCACTGTCTCACTCTTTAGCCCTCACTGGGCTGGAACTCTCAGAGAGATCCTGCCTGTCTTTGCTTGGTAAGTGCTGGGATTAAGGGCATGTACTATTATGCCTGGTCAATTATATGGCATTAAACAAGAGTTTCAATATTTTATCTTTGTGAAAATAGATTACTTTATTATTGCTATAATAGTGTTGGTGAAACCTACAGGATATTGATTAGATTGGTCTTACTAAGGGTGAGCTCTTTGTGTTTCTGTTTTTTATTTTGAATTTTAATATGTATTTTGTGGTACAGGGGGGTTATTCTTTTGCTTCCTACTTACACATTTTCCACTGATCTATAGCCCCAGTCCCTGCTTTATTAGTTGAGTTTTCTGTTTTTTTAAAGAGCCTATTCTTTTTTCTCTTCTACCTAAGTCAACTATATTTTTAGCATCATTAACTGGTAGTGATATCAGTCCTTGTTTTTTGAGACAGGGTTTCACTGTGTAGCCGTGGCTGTCCTGGAACTCATTCTGTAGACCAGGCTGGCCTCCATCTAACAGAGATCTGCCTGCCTCTGCCTCCTGAGTGCTGGGATTAAAGGTGTGTGCCACCACCACTTGGTTAGTGTTGGTCCTTTAGATGATGGTGGGCAAGTAAATTAATCTGTCTGTGTCTTGGTTTCCTTATTTGTAAGATGGAGCTGATTACATTGATCACCCATAGGCTACTTGTAGAGGAAATGAGGTACAGCATGAAAGCATTGAACATGGCACCAGCTACCTAAGTGCTCAGTGAAGGTCTTTGCACACATGCTTTCTGTTTTCTTCAGAAATTTGTTCTCACTAGTATGTCTAGATAGAAACTTCTCCTCTCTACTGTAATACTGACAGTCAAGGGCTGATGCTACTGGTGGCAGTAACTCTTCATCCATCAGATTGTCAGCTGACTGTTCCTGTGGGCTGTCAAGTGCCCCAACATTTCCCCATCAGCACAACTCTAGTTGAAAGAAAGCAAAACGCATTTGAGAAGATTTGGAGAATCTCCCAGCATTGGAGTTAGAGTCAATGACCTGTCTATCCCAGCATTGGAGTTACAGTCTATGACCTGTCTAATCACTGGAATTCCTACTTATTTGGGGGGGGGTGTTTCTCCATCCTTTTTAATTTTTCAAATGATTATCTAGGTAGCATGTAGAATAGAGAGGAATGTAAGGTATTTATTATCTGTATAGTTAAAAGCAGACAAACTCAACTGATCATTTTTGAAATTACTTTGAAAATGATATTTAGTGCATTTTCATGTTTTATGGGGACAATAAAAAGGTTTAGAGATAATTTTGAGCATGTTAGTGTATATCTATAGAAAGGGGATATTAGCTTCTTCCTTCCGTGGGTATTGTGCAGTTGAAATTATACAGTAAGCATAATGCTCTTGGAAAACAGCAGATCTGCGTGAGCTTCCATCTCTACAGGGCAGGTGGCTAAAGGTCCATCCCCTTTTCTTTCAGAGCAAGTGGAGTTGCCTTCTGTAGCCTCAGTCAGTGCTTCAGTGATTAAGTCTCCATCGGATCCTGCTCATGGCTCTGTTCCTCCACCACCACTCTTAATTCCAGCTGCTGCCACACGGGGCAATAGCACATCTATGGCCAGCAGCACTCCCAACCTAGAAAACAAACCACCACAGGCTATTGTCAAACCACAGATCTTGACTCATGTTATTGAAGGTTTTGTGATTCAGGAGGGATTGGAGCCATTTCCTGTAAGTAGAAACCTTTTTGTGTTTTAGAAGTTACTTTTAACCATATAACACTATCTTAAAAAATTGTCTACTGTTGTTCTCTAAGAAGATGTTTGTAATTGTATTTTAAAGGTTGATATTTTTGAGTATTTTAAAGAATTTTACTCTCTAATATTTTATGTATTTTCCTATATAGGTTCTGAGACATTTTGTATTAACCATTTCTGACCTTAATTTTGCTTATCTGCCTGATGGAGATGCTCTTTGGGTATGAGAATTAAATATGCTAGCATTATTTTTTGCTGTACCTGGCATTTACTAACCATAGCTATTAGTTATTATTATCATTGTAGTGACAATTACAACTTAACTTTTTCATGTTATAAAAGTAATTCATGCTTTAAAACTTGAGCTATCTAGAACAAATAATAATATCACTGTGCATGTATATTCACATAATCAAGATTATTATTTATTCTTTTTTTACTTCATAAGTGAGCATTTATTTGTCATTAATAACATTTTTGCACATTTTGAAATGTGATATAGTCTACCTTATGTACAACCATAATATACAAAATCCTCTCAAACACTGTTTTCATCTAATCACTGTTTAGTTGGTCTAAGATACAACTTAGTGATAGGATGCATTTTTAGCATGTTTGAGGTACTTGTTCAGATCTTCAGTACCCCCCACGCACGTGGGGTAGGGAGAAAGATACTATGCTTTTTTATGTTAGTTATCCAGATTTTAAATAGTTTTTGTAGCGTAAATTTCTAAAAGTAGTATTTTGAAACATTATTTTATGGAAAGTTTGTTTCCTCATCTGCTACAAGTATAGACCATTAGCTTAATAGAATTACTTCTATAAATTTTGCTTGAGGCATATTAAGTTACTAAAATAAGTACAGATGTTTTAATTACAGAATTTTGATTCTCCTTTAATAGTTTTTTTTAAAAATTATTTTATGGGTATGGTGTTTTGTCTGCATGTATGGCTGTGCACCATGTGTGTGCTTATGGCCCTCAAAAAGCAGAAGAGGGTGTAAGACCCTTGAAACTAGAATTACAGGTGGCTGTGAGCCATCATATGGGTGCTGGAATTGAATCACGGTCCTTTGGAAAAAGCAACTAGGGTACTTAACTACTGAACATCTCTTCAGCCACTATAGAAATTTCCAATAAGCTGTAGTTCCCTCCCGTTCTACAACCAGCATTCTTTCCAGGTTAGCTGAGGGCTTGCCTAAAGAATCAGTACATTTTATTGGTTTAAAATTTTCCTGAAAATATTTCTAAAATAAGGATTCATGATGCTGAACACAATAACTATTTGTTGTTGATGTTAGCATCTCAGTGTTTGAGGAGCTTGTTTGTCCTATAATTACAGTGATTAGCTTGCTGAAGACTTGTGCTAGTCTTGAAGTGCTTTGTAAAGAAGTAATCTAGCCAGGTGGTGGTTTATGCCTTTAATCCCAGCACTCAGGAGGCAGAGGCAGGCGGATCTCTGTGAGTTTGGTGTCAGCTTGATCTACAGTGTGAGTTCCAGGACAGCCAGGACTGTTACACAGAGAAACCCTGTCTTGAAAAACCAGAAATAAGTTAAAAAGAAGTAATTTAAACTCTTTGAACATTTGCATCCTTATCTATAAAATATATAAAGTATGAACTCAGGGTATAAATCTTTGGTACAGCCTTGCTTAGCATGTATGTGGCTATAGCTTTCATCTCTAGCATTTAAAATGTTCATCTTTGTGTGTGTTGCATTTATTATTACTATTATTATTATTCTGAAGGAAGATCTTGAAAATATGCTTAATCAGATCCCCCCCCCCCTTTTATTGAAAGTAGCTTTTGCCAGGTGGTGGTGATGAACACCTTTAATCCAGCACTTGGGAGGCAGAGGCAGGCAGATCTCAGTTTGAGGCCATCCTGGTCTACAGAGTGAGTTCTAGGATAGCCAGGGCTACACAGGGAAACCCTGTCTCAAAAATAAGTAGTTTTTATCTTCACATAATATATCCTAATTATGTTTTCCCTCTCTCTACTTCTCTGTCCCTTCGAACTCCCCTCCCATCTGGATCTACCCCCTTTCTGTCTCTCATTAGAAAACAAACAGGCTTCTAAAAGATAATAATAAAATATGATCAGATAAGACAAAAACTAATACATCAGAAGAGGAAAAAGAAAAAAGAAACAGAAGGAAAGAGACCAAGAAAAGACACATGAAACATTTGACACAGAGACCCACTTGTTTGGACACTCAAGAATCTCATTAAAACACTAAACTGGAAGCCATTTATATATATGCAAAAGATTTGTAGGGTAAAAAGAGACAGAAAAATCTCCATGAATAAAATAAAAATTAAAAAATTAAGTCCTGATATGGTACTCCAAGACAAGGAACCTCCAGTAATGCTGTTGAACGTGTTTTCTTTTGACCTGCAGCCTACATGCAGACTGTTCTTGAGTAGTTTGTTTCTGCAGGGAGACTCCCTTGGAGAAAAGTAAAATTTTATTTACAAGTGGTTATTAGTTAGGTTAGGGATGTGTTCACTTCTCATTTCAGCTCTAGGATTCAATCTGGAGCAAACCTGTGCAGGCCCTACCCATGCTGTCACAGTCTCTGAGTCTTTACATGCATTGATCCTATTGATTTGAAGGACCTTGCTTTCTTGGTGTCCTGTCCTCCATCCCCTCTAACTTATATTCTTTCTGTCTCCTCTTCTGTGGGTTTCCTGAGCCTTGAGGAGGATTTGATGGAGACGTATTGTTTAGTGTTTGAATGTTACAAGGACTCTCATTCTCAGCGAATTGTCTGACTGCAAGGTCCCTGTGTTTGTTCCTATCTGCTGCAGGAGGAAACTTCTCCAATGGTGGCTGAGCAAGGCACTGATCTATGAGGGTAGCAGAATGTCATTAGGAGTCATTTTACTACTTTATTAATTTTATTATTTTAAGTAGGACAGTAGTATTTGGTTTTGTCATAGGTTCCTGGGCTTTCTAGTTTCTGGTTCTTGATCACCCAAGCAGTTGGGTATGGTTTCCATCTCATGGAGTGGGCCTTAAGTCAAATCAGATAGTGGTCTCTCCCATAAGATTTATGCCACTATTGCACTAGCGTATCTTGCAGTTAGAATATCATTGTAGATAAAAGGGTTTGTGGCTAGGTTGGTATTTATGTTTCTCCTTTGATATCATGCAAAGTACCCACTCTCCTGTACCAAATATGCTAGACCATACGGCTGAAGGCTCTATGTAGACACGAGCTCAACTTCTTCATGTTCAGTGAGTTGTCTTCAGCATTGGGGCCTTGCTGTTTGTAGAGAGCAGCCTATAGTCTTGGCAGCAGCCTGGTTGTTTGGGATTCCCATGGGAGAACTTTGGCCAACAACTCAAGTAGATGAAACCTAACCCCAGTACTGGAAGCACTGGAAGCTTCATTTGGTGACAAGTTGGGGCTCTGTCTACTTGTTATTTGGTGATTTCATTTAGATCACCTTCAAGTATGTATATATTTTAGAAGGCTTCTACTGTGTTAGGTATGTATATATTTTAGAAGGCTTCTACTGTGTTAGGTTTTCATACTATCCTGTAGGAGGAGGAGGGCCACTTGTTTGTCCTGGCCTCCTGGCTAGCTTACACCCGAAATAACGACAAGAAAGTTGTATTAATTAGAGCCCATTAGCTCTAGTTTCTTATTGGCTAATTCTTACATCTTAATTTAACCCTTTTCTATTAACCTGTGTATCACCACGTGGCTGTGGCTTACTGGCAAGATTCTAATGGGCGTCTGTCTGAGGCAGAGGATCCATGGCTTCTCTGACTTTGCCCTTCTTCCTCCCAGCATTCAGTTCTGCCCTATCAAAA
This sequence comes from Dicrostonyx torquatus, assembly GCA_028555095.1. NCBI lineage: Eukaryota > Metazoa > Chordata > Mammalia > Rodentia > Cricetidae > Dicrostonyx > Dicrostonyx torquatus. Next base: position 74,328 of record JAQHUG010000192.1, on the reverse strand, counting down.
GGCCAAGTCAGTTTCTTTATTAACCAATGAAAGCAACATATAAACAGAAGGACCTCCTACATCACTATCCCTCAAATTTTAGCTGTCTCTCCTCATGTTCCCTCCATTGTACCCCTCTTCCTCCGCCTCCCCACTTGATTTTCCCATTTCAGTCTCCTGCCTCATCTTTCCATAACTATTTTATTTCCTCTTCCCTCTCCCCCAGTCCCTTACTCACCTAACCTCTGTGGTTCTATAGATTGTAGCTTGCTTATCATTGACTTAACAGCTAATACCCACATACAAATGAATACATACCATATTTGTCTTTCTGGGTAAATATTATCCTCAGGATAATATTTTTCCAGTTCCATTCATTTACATGATGTCTTGTTTTTAAATGGCTGAGTGATATTCCATTGTGTAAATAAATGTACATTTTATTTATACATTCATCTTTTGAGGGACATCTAGGTTGTTTTCAGTTCCTGACTATTATGAATAAAGTAGCAGTGACCATGGTTGAGCAAGTGTCTCTGTGGTAGGATGGAACATCCTTTGGCTATATGCTCAAGAATGGTGTAGCTGGATCATGAGTAAAGCAGCTCACATCTTTCTGAGGAGTTGCCACATGATTTGCATAGTGATTGTACAATGAATGAATGCTCACCTTACTCCACATCCTTGTCAGCATGAGTTGTCATTTGTTTTATTGATCTTAGCCATTCTGATAGGTGTAAGATAAAGTCTTGAAGTAGTTTTGATTTACATTTCCCTGATGACTAAGGATGTTGAACATTTCTTTAAGTGCTTCTCAGCCATTTGGATTTTTCTCTTTTGAGAATTCTGTTAAGATCTGTACCCCATTTTTTTCTTTTATTGAAATTTGATTTCTTTTTCTCACATAATATATCCTGATTATGGTTTCCCTTCCCTCTGCTCCTCCCAGTTCCTCCCTACCTCCTCTCCCATCTGGATTAACTCCCTTTCTGTCTCTCACTAGAAAACAAACAGGCTTGTAAGGGATAATAAATAAAATAAAGCAAAACTACTCCTTCAAAGTTGGACAGGACAAAAGAACAGAAGGAAAAAAGCCCAAGAGAAGGCTCAAGAATCAGAGACCTACTCATTTGCAAACTCAAGAATCCCATAAAAACACTAAATTGAAGGCCATAAAATAATATGCAGAGAACCTAGTACAGACCTGTGAAGGTGCTTGTTTGCTGCCTCAGTCTCTGTGAGTTTATGTGACCCTTAATCATGTTGATTTAGAGGGCTTGTTTCTTGGTGGCCTCAGTCCCCTCTGGCTCTTACACTTTTCCTGCTTCCTTTTCCACAGGGTTCCCTGAACTCTGAAGGGAGGGATTTGATGGAGATATTCCATTTAGGGCTGAGTATTCTGAGGTCCCTCTCTGTCTGACTGTGGGTTTCTATATTTATTCTCATTGCTGAAGAAGGAAGCTTCTCTGATTATGACTGAGCTAGGCACTGTAGATCTGTACCCATTTTCAAGTCGGGTTTTCTTGATATCTAGTTCTTTGAGTTCTTTATATATTTTGGATATTAGCCCTCTATTGGATATGTAGTTGGTAAAAATCTCTTCCCATTCTGTATGTAGTCTGCTGCTTTGTTCTATTGATGGTATTATTTGCTGTGCAGAATCTTCTGAGTTTCACCAGGTCCCATTAGTTGTTGATTTTAGTGTCTGTGCTAGTATTTTGTTCAGAAAGTCTTCTGTTCCAGTGAATTCAGGGCTGTTCCCCACTTTCTCTATGGGATTCAGTGTATGCAGCTTTATGTTTGAGTTTTGTACAGGGTGAAAAGTATGGATCTATTTGGATTCTTCTACATTCAGCTATCCAATTGGACAAGCACCATTTGTTGAAGATGCTGTCTTTTTTCCAGTGTGTTTTTGTGGCTTCTTTAAAAAAAAAAATCAGATGTCTATAGGTGTGTGGATTCTCTGGATCTTTAATTTGATTCCATTAACAGACATGTTTATTTTTATGCCAATGCCATGCTGTTTTCATTCCTATGGTTTACAGTACAATCTGAGGTCAGGGATGATGAGACCTCCAGAAGTTCTATTACTAGTCAGGATTGTTTTACCTATCCTGTTTTTTTGTGTTTCCATATGAAGCTGAAAATTTTTCTTTCAAGATCTGTGAAGAATTGTGTTGGAGTTTTGATGAGAATTGCATTGAATCTGTACATTACTTTTGGTATTAATGAGCATGAGAGATCTTTCCATCTTCTGATATCTTCTTCAATTTCTTTCTTCAAAGACTTGAAGTTTTTTATCATACAAGTCTTTTACTTGCTTGGTTAGAGTTACCACAAGATATTTTGTATTATTTGTGGTTATTGTAAAAGGTATTGTTTCCTGGTTTTTTTTCTCAGTCCATTTGTCAGTTGTATTTAGGATGGCTGCTGATTATTATGAGTTAATTTTATATCCAACTACTTTGCTGAAAGTGGTTATCAGCTGTAGGGAGTTCCCTGGTGGAATTTTTAGGGTCACTTAATGTATACTCTCATATTATCTAAAAATAAAGATACTTTGACTTCTTCCTTTCCAATTTGTATCCCCTTGATAAGGATTAAATGTGGTTTTATCATAGAATGTCTTACTTTTTCCATCTATGGAGATTGAAAGTTTTAGTCGATATAGTAGTCTGGGCTGGCATCCATAGTCTCTTAGAGTAAGTAGAACATCTGTCCAGGCCCTTCTCCATTTAGAAGCCAGCTGTTTTTCTGATAGGTCTACCTTTATATGTTACTTGGTCTTTTCCCTTGCAGCTTCTAATACTTTCTCTTTTCTGTGTATTTAGTGATTATTATGTGCCAAAGGGAATTTGTTTTCTGGTCCAGTCTATTTGGTATTTCTGTATTTTTAAAAGCCACCAGCAAGATGGTGTAGCAGGTAAAAGCCATTTCCATGCTAACTTGGCAATCTGAGTTTGATCCCTGAGACCCACAAAGAGGTAGAAAGAGCATACTTAGCCCCATAAATTTGTTCTCTTCAGTCCACATATGTGCTGTAGTAATCCTTTCCCCTACCCCCCTCATACACACACACACACACACACACACACACACACACACACACACTAATGATGGATGATAAGTTGGGTCTGGTGGCACAGGTCTGTAACCTCAGTTACTTAGGCTGTTGATGTGAGAGTTCAAGTTCAAGGCCAGTCTAGCAAGATTCCCTCTCAAAGTAAATAACACACACATTCCGCAGTGTGAATTGGGGAGAAGGCATCCCAACACACCCATGACTGTTCCCCTCTCTTCACCACCAAATTATAAAATGTTTGCAGATGCATACAGCCTTGTATTAGAGAGCTAGTCTTGTGTGTTCAAGCTTTGGGAAAAAGAGATGGTTGCTGAACTGAATAGTACCGTGAAAAGTGAAGCTGGCCATGGGCATTGCATAGGACTGTAATTCCAGCACGGGACAGAGGCTGAGACAAGAGGAGCTACATAGTGAGAGGCTATCTTCAAAGCATTCTAAAGAGGGCTTGGAGAGATGGCTCCGGGGTTAAGACCCCTGACTGCTGTTTCAGAGGACCCATGTTCAATTCCAAGCACCCACATGGCAGTTTACAACTGTCTGTAACTTCAGTTCCAGGGGACCCAACACCCGTGGCAAAACACCAATGCACATAAACAACAACAAAACATTTTAAAGAAACAGATGAGGGTATAGTTAGTGCAAGACCTTGGATTCAGTCCCCAGAAGTGCAAAATAAATCAACTCAAAACAGCAACTGTTTCCCTTTCAATGCTTTCCTATGGTGCAGGATAATTTGATTGCTTCTGTTGTTAATATTACAAATGTAAGGAAATCACTAGATTTTAAGACTTTTTAAAAAATCTACTTGCTTTTAAGACTTTTTAAAAAAATCTACTTGCCTAATGCAGCAATGCATTGAATATGACTGTAGTGTGTATTCTGCTGCTGGCTAGCGGTAGTACATATGTATAGAACCTTTTACTTGATGATTTGCCCCTAATTATTGGATTTGATGATTGAGTAAGTAAATATCATGACTACCATTTTTTCAGAGGGGTCATTTTAAAACTTAGACTTATTTATTTCTGATTAATTTTTAGAGATTATTTCTTTTCATTCTCATTTCCATTTGAAGGTGAGTCGCTCATCTTTGTTGATAGACCAACCTGTGAAAAAGAGGCCTCTTTTGGATAATCAGGTGGTGAATTCTGTGTGTGTTCAGCCAGAACTACAAAATAACACAAAGCATGCAGATAATTCATCTGACACTGAGATGGAAGACATGATTGCTGAAGGTCTGTGGTTCCCATCAAACCATTTCTTTAACTTTGACTTTTATTGCTTGAAATAGGATACAACTTTTTATTCTGCATAGATTTTCACTTGAAAAGAATTCAGTTTTGCTTACATACAGCAAGTATGTAAACACTATATTAACCAGAATAATGGGTTTGCTAACCGCTCTGATAACTCAGTAGCTAGGAGAGCAGTAATATTGGTGCTGATTTGTACAGTGTTAGATTTCTAGTGAGGGAAAAGCAATTTAAAATTTTTTGAATCAAAACAATCAAGTCTTGCTTTTCAAAAGCAGACCTAATAAGTAACAAATGAATGTTTTCACTGAATTTGCTTCAAAATATCCTTGTGTTGGGTGTTATAAGCTGGGTATTACAGTTACATTCAGGCTGTTCTCTTCAGCCAATAGATGATAACAATTGTTCTAAGAAAAAATACCATTGATCTCCTTACTGTTCCAGCTCCTTTTCAACTGACTGTACTCTAATACCAAATATCCCTTAGAAGTCAAATTGATAAAAATGGCTGAGGGAAAGCAAACATAGGTAAACACAAAACTGATGTTCTGTGCCTTTTAGGTCACCTATTTATAGTTAGCAAAGCTTGTACTTTTTTTTTTTAAATGAGATTCTGAATGTGTGCTTAAAAAAAAATAACCAATGAAACAAAACAACCTAATTGTATTGTGTAGGAGTCTTCATAAGAGATTGTTCTTATCATTTGACCATGGCCCTTCAGTTGATGTTGTCAGTTTGAAGTGTTTAGTCAGGGGCTTACAGTGGTGAACTCATTAACATCTTTGTCTTCGTAATTATCCTTAGGATCTCTAAAATTAATTTATTCTTTTGCAAATACTCATTTAGTTTATGTTACTTTATTGTGTGTTTTTATACAATGTCAAATTTACCAAAGTGGCATGTTGGTAAGTAAAACTGTCATCCTTCGCTGCCATTGGTGGTGTTTTATAAACTGTTGTGAAGTAGTCAATATTTTTACTTCTTATTTGAACCACCAAGCCTGTAATAGTATAACATTTGACTTTTACTGTTTGGTTATTTTGAGGTCAGTTTGATTTTTTTTCTGATGTAGAAGATTCCTAATGCTCTAAACATGCATTCAGTTAGAGAGAACTGTGCGCTCTCCCCTCATTCCCAGGTCCATTGCTATGAATGGTCTCATGTCATGCATCTTTTTGCTTTCTTCTTTCCCAAACTTCCCTTTGCTGCCTTTCTTTCCTACTTCTCCTCCATCCTTTCCTCCCTCTTTATGAAAGTTGTAGTCATTTTATTTCACTGATACAGTGTGTATCTCTTAAAAGCAAATATTTTCTTACATAATTAAATAACAAAACTAATAATTCTTTGGTGTAATACCTGATCCGTATTCAGATTTTCTTAGTTATCTGAAACATGTTCTTTTTTTTTAAAAAAAGATTTATTTATTATGTATACAATATTCTGCCTCCATGTATGCCCACATGCCAGAAGAGGGCACCAGATCTCATTACAGATGGTTGTGAGACACCATGTGGTTTCTGGGAATCGAACTCAGTACCTCTGGAAGAGCAGCCAGTGCTCTTAACCACTGAGCCATCTCTCCAGCCCCCTGAAGCATATTCTTTCACAGTCATCTGATTAACATCAGGATCCAAACAAGATCACCATGGTGACTTTGATTATTCGAATTTAATTTTATTTATTTTAATTCTCAAAGACATGTTTTTAATTAGTTGATTATATGTGAGGACATTTCTTATTTTAGATGAAAAGTAGTGAAAATGAATGTTTAGGTTTTCTTTTTTCTTCTTTTGCTTGTATCTGTAAAAAGTGTATAAATGAAAGTTCTGGGCTAAAATGTGTTTATCATGTCAACCCTGCTGAATATACCGAAGGAACATGGACTTCTGGGAAGTTTTAGAACATGTTTCATGATATTTGTAGTTTATAAAATATAATGGACAACATATAACATTGCTAGTGTGCCGGCACATGAAGGGTATGTACAGAAAGACATGAAAGCATACCCTCCTTTCCATAAGGACCTGTTTTGTTTTGTTGGAACCTAGGGAATCTCCATTACAGAGCAGCAAATGTTAGATGTAGATAACAAGAAGACAGAACTAGCTGAAGTTATTTACAGCTTGGTGAATTTCTTATATTTATGAGTTTGATCTCTGTTTTGTGTTAAATGAGACAAGGAGCAAGCCTAGATCTAAGATAACAGGCAGGAAAAACTGGTTCTGATCAGGATGTGAACAGATGTACAGAGGATGTGGACACTAAGGAACTGTAGGAACACATCCACTCAAAGGAGCACTGAACAGACAGGGGAGTCAGGCCCAGAAGGACCTTGGGTGAAGACCTTGGGCTTGAGGGCGTTTTATGGATGAAGACCTAGGGCTTGAGGGGTTTATTCAAGCTTTTGTAGCAGTTGTAATAAACTGAAGAGGGTTTAGCATTGTGCTGGTCATCTCTGTTGGATGTATTAGAGGTCTGGCATATGACTGACACTTGCAGTCTAAGTGGGGAGAGGAAGGGAAGGACTAAAGGGAGACAGGACAAGATGCTACAGAAGGAGAAGAAGAAAATCTAAAGATGGCTAATATATTTCAGAGTAGAGAACTATTACATAATGCTAACATTTTGCCAGGTGTTGATGGTGCATTCCTTTAATCCCAGCACTCATGACGCAGAGGCAGGCAGATCTCTGTGAGTTCGAGTGCAGCCTGGTTTACAGATCTAGTTCTAGGACAGCCAAGGCTGCCAAAGAAAACCCTCCTGTCTTGAAAAACCAAACCAAACCAAGACAAACAAGCTAACTTTTTTTTTTAATTGATTTTTTTATTGAGCTCTACATTTTTCTCTGCTCCCTTCCCTGCTTCTCCCCTCCCCTTCAACCCTCTCCCAAGGTCCCCATGCTCCCAATTTACTCAGGAGATCTTGTCTTTTTCTATAAGCTAACATTTTAAGTCTTTCATAGTTTTAATTTTCCAAGGCCATTTTATAATTTCAGCATTTTTATTGTATACACCAGTGTTCATGCAATAATATTTAGAGTAAAATGGTGTGATCATTTACTTTGTAGCTGTGGGTTTTTTTTTTGTGTGTGTATAATTACAGTTTAAAAACCACCCATTTTTAAGATAAACAAGCTATTAAATTCATGGTACATAGCATTTGCTTCTCTGCTATTGTGATAACCTTGGCCAAAGCCAGCTTGGCAGGGGAAGGGTTATTTAGTCCATTATCAGAGGAAGCTGAGGCAGGAGCTGAAGCAGAAACCATGAAGGAACACTGCTTACTGACTTGTTCAGCTTGCTGTTTTGTACAAAACCCAGGACCAGGAGTGGCACTGCCCACAGTGGGCCCACCTCAAACTTTTATTTAAAAAAAAAAAAAAAAGCTCCAAAGACACACCCACAGGCCAACTGCTGGAGGTTTGAGTTCCTTCTTCCTAAATGACTCTAGTTTCTGTCAAGTTGACAAAAACAAAAAACCAAACAGTACAGTTGACCCCTTGGTAATGCAAACACATTTAAATTTTAACCTTTCCTTTCTTGCCCACCCCAAGATCCCATATTAGTATCACAATATGAAACATTCCCACTTTTGTGTGTATGAGTGCTCTGTCTTCATGCACACCAGAAGAGGGCATCAGATCCCTTATAGGTGAGTGTGAGCCACCATGTGGGTGCTGGGAATTCAACTCAGGACTTCTCTTAACTGTCGAGCCTCATGTGGAAACTGTGAAGTGGAACAGACATGTGTGTAATAGCTACTTCAGCTCTTTGGGAAAGGTCATGAAGATTGAGCTGTTTGCTTTAGGTGCTGTGCCTGAAGGAAGAGGTAATAATGAAGGAGAGGGTTTTAGGTTGGGGTTGGGGTTAGGACTAGCATTCTTACTTAGCAGGGGAGCACCCTAGAAAATGCACCAGTAGTTGGACATTATGAGACTGAGATTTTAAAAGCAGAATTAATTTTATCTAATACTAAAAGGAACTGTTTTATAAATTGACAATATATATCTTTATAAAATTGGTCATACACTGCACATAACAAATATTTTATGTCCCACTAAAATCAAACATACAAAAGTTTCTCCATTTCGAGCCATTCTCCTCTCCATTAGGAATTTAAAGGGTTTCTCTGTTGTAAATCTTCATAGCATAGGGCACCAAATTCATATGTCACATTTTGCCTTTTGAAAATGTTTCTTTCTAGTGGACAATGAGTATATGTCACTCATCTTCGTTTCTCAGTGTTTGTAAATCATACACTGTTTGTACATTCTAAACATGCTGGATTCTTAGCAAAACTAGCCTATGCTTATTTGTATAGATGTATTTATTGTATAGAAAGAAACCCCATCATTTTTATGTGGAAACAAGGAATTAGGAGCCCAGCCAGAGTAGCTCTGGATCCAAAGAAGGTGAAGAAATCTTGATCTGACAATGTTGTGTAATTAGAATTAGAGGCTGAAAGAAAAATTTGATCACTCAGATTTTTGGCTTTTCCCTTCTTTTTTAGAGACATTAGAAGAAATGGATAGTGAATTGCTCAAGTGTGAATTCTGTGGAAAAATGGGATATCCTAATGAATTTTTACGGTCAAAACGATTCTGTACTATGTCATGTGCCAAAAGGTATGTTGGTGTTCTTGGATTTGCTGAGGAGAACCAGTAACTTCTGCAAAAAACGTCAAGACGTGATTACAGATGGGCTTTGGTAGGAGTTAGCTGTGGTAACAACAGGGAAGGTTAGGTCAGCAGCCACTTACTCTTGTGTCTCATTACTAGAATTTACTAAATAAATTTTTATTTATGTAAATATTTATGTACTAATAATGCAATTTCATAGGGAATACTCATGAAGCATCAGTTATCTGGTGCAAGGATATGCTTTGGAGAATCTCCCCTATAGCATACATAAATATATGATAGAATATTAATTTTTGTGTTTTAACAATCATAACTAATTAATTACTAATTACTTTAGAAATTAATTAATTTTTATGTAGGATCTTGTTTTATAGCCCTGGTTGGCCTGAATTGACTGTATAGACCAGGCTGGTCTCCAACATTCTATGGCCCTTCTGTTTCTGCTTCCCAAGTGCTGGGATCATAGCCATGTACCACCATCCCAGATAGAACCCAAGTCTGTAAAGATTAATACGTGTAATAGCCATATGTCACCATCCCAGATAGAACCCAAGTCTGTAAAGATTAATACGTGTAATAGCCATATGCCACCATTCCAGATAGAACCCTAGTCTGTAAAGATTAATACAGGTCATAGCCATGTACAACCATATCAGATAGAATACTAGTCTATAAAGATTAATACAGGGCCTGGAGAGATGGCTTAGCAGCTACAAATACCAGATGCTCTTTTGGAAGACCTGAGGGTATGCTTAGGTTAATTATTTTAAAATTTATATTCTCTTAAGAAGCCAGTAAATTTCTTGTTTGACCATACCATTTTTATACTTATTAGTGAGAATAATAAAAGTAAATTTCTTTCAAAAGTGGACTCATTGCTTTAGTCCATTACTCAAATGTTTATTCATGATTGTAGTATGTCTGTAGTAAGATTATGTAGGATTTATGCTTTAACTTGAATTTCAGTTTGCATGAAACACATGAAAGAACAGTAGCTTTCTAACGCTGGTCAAAACCACTTACAGACTGGGAAATGGTCTGTCTTCCAGAGTATTCTGAACCTCTTTGCTTTTAGAAGTATACCAGGATACTTAACACTGCCACTCCCTTTCCCAGACAATGACTACTTCAGATGAACCTCTTTCGGTCAGGGACCCTAGCATAGTGAAGCATGGCTGACAGAGCAAGGAAGAGAGGCGGAGTCAGGTCAGGGAAGTGCTTAGCTGTCATTCTTGGAGAGCTAAATATGTAAGGACTAATTGCCAGGCACAAGACTAGTTCTCTCCTTTCTTCAGTAGTAAGTTTTGTTACTGCTATGTTAGTTATATCAGAACTTCACTTTGCTGAGCCCACAGATAAACCCATATGAATACAGCAGGACTTCTTCAGTTATTTCAGTGGCTCTCAGGGACATTTGTATCTTTAGAGGACAAATAGTCTATTATTTTTGAGTATTCCTTACTTCCATCTCTGATATTTTCATAAAACATAGGTAAACAAAATTACATATGTTATTCTAGAATAGTTATCAGTAACAAAATTAATATGTGTGTGTTGCCTCCAAGAATATATGTGCACTTTGTGTGTGCCTGATGTAGAAACCAGAAGAGGGCATTGGAGCTCCTAGACTTGGGGGTTCAGGCAGTTGTGGGCTTTTATTGTGTGCTGAGAACCAAACCCTAGTATCCACATGTGTATATATGTCTGCACACATATGTACTCCAGTACCTGCATATATATTAAAAGCAAAAGACAAGGCAAAACCCCAAATATATTACTTGTTAAATAGTTTAAACAAGCTTTGGAAATATTTATTACAAAGTATCTCTTCTGGAACCATGAATTTTCTTGCTATTTTGCAAATTTTTCTTGCTATTTTACAAGTTATCTTCTGCATTTTGCAGGTTTTTCATTATTCTTCTATAATCAGGAGAAAATACCATTACCTTGTTATAGGCGTCCAGTATTATGTTGAGAGATATTTTATAATACACACAGAGGCCATTTTTGACCTGTAGGTTAAAGAAATCCATTCAATAAGATAGCTGTACTTTGTGAGATATTACAGTCCTTAATAATTGTCTGGTACTTACTATGTCACAATTGTACTTTAAAATTACAGTTAAATTCTAAATGGGTTTTGCCATATTTTGCTTGATTTTTCTTTCTTGAATTTCTTAGGTACAACGTTAGCTGTTCTAAAAAATTTGCACTTAGTCGTTGGAATCGTAAGCCTGATAATCAAAGTCTTGGGCATCGGGGCCGTCGTCCAAGTGGCCCTGAAGGAACAGCAAGAGAACATATCCTTAGGCAGGTCTGTAGAAAGCTTGCTTCAATGTACAATGTCCTTTTCAGAAATGCAAGGAAAGTGCAATGCTGTATTTTACTTTACTGCATTTTCCAGCTTCCAATTACTTATCCATCTGCAGAAGAAGACTTGGCTTCTCATGAGGATTCTGTGCCTTCTGCCATGACAACTCGTCTGCGCAGGCAGAGTGAGCGGGAAAGAGAACGTGAGCTGCGTGATGTGAGGATTAGGAAAATGCCTGAGAACAGTGACTTGCTTCCAGTTTCACAGACAGAGCCCTCTATATGGACGGTCGATGATGTCTGGGCCTTCATCCATTCTTTGCCTGGTATGTGACTCCCCTAGCCTGGATGCTTACCTTGTGCCTTCACAAGAAAATGATGTTACGTCCATCCACAGCTTTGGCATTCAAGGCTACAGAAACTGTGTGTGCGTTTGCTATTGAAATGTGACCTGCTTCCTCTTACCTGTCCTCAGAATGACTGTGCACTCCTTCATGCCCCCAAACGAGTAAAAAAACGGGCTGACTAGTCCTGTCATTGCTCTGGTGCCTAGTCGGTGAATGGTAAGGTGCTCTCTTCTCTGCCCTGATTCTCTTGAGGGCAGGAGAGTGAATCAGACACTTCTCCCCTTCTGTTTCTAATCATTTTCTAATAATTTTCCTCTTCGTTTCCTCAGCCGATTCTTTTAGAAACTGAAGCAAGAAAGACCATATTTTTTGTGCGTTTATTTTTGAAAGCTAATTAACACTGTGGAATGGGACAAACTTGATTTCTTTGTAAAAACGTGACATCCATTCGAATGCTGAGGGTAACCTTCTTATGTCTGCCTGCTCTCTGATACTTGCCTACTAGCTTCAGCTTTTCCTCCCCCCATTTTGGGTTTTGAGACAGGTGTAGCCCTGGCTGTCCTAGAACTCGCTCTTTAGGCCAAGCTGGCCTCGAACTCACAGAGATCTGTCTGTCTCTGCCTCCCGAGTTCTGGGATTAAAGGCGTGCCCCACCACCACCTGACTAGACCTTCTTGTTTTACTGAGTTCATTTACATTTAAGATCATTACATATCATTAAGAAGAGATTGATTGGTTCTGTTTAGGCCATCTTCCCTCCCTCTCTTCCTTGCTGATGAAATGGGAATACTTCTGAATTGCTTTAATCAACCAAATAATCCTAGTTGTGCCTTTCCAAAAGTTTTCCTTAGAGTAGCTTAGGGTAAATCTTACACCAGGAAAATGTGTCTTACTTTCTTTCTGCCTCTTAGGCATTTATAAATATCTTTCTGAGCTCCTTCAGGCTGTTTCTTTTTCCTGAGAATTTTTACAAGCTTTTCACATAGTAGGAACAAGTGTATACATTTTGTGATCTCTTACATTTTCTTTCCAGATAGGATGAGCTTCCTTGTAGTCAGGGCCCCTGTAGTTTTACTCCTGGGTTTCTGTTATTTTTTTGTTATGTTATTAAGTACTCAGTGGGTCTATGTTAAAGGAGATTCAGTCTCAGAGCTGTTAGGATGAGAAGTAGATGAACTTGTGGGCACAGAGCCCTCCTGGTTTAACCAATTGAAGGCTATCTTCTGTACTGTCCTGTAGTGAACTGCCCTTTCGGAAAGACTATTCTTTGCTGATCCATAGATTGGATTTCTCTGTAGGAATGTAAAGTAGGAATTATTTCTTTAAAGTATAACTGTTTCTGTATATGTCTTTGGGGACATGTTTATACAGCAGTATTGAGTGGCACTTGGTGTCTTTCCTGCAACTTTAGTGAGGTCAGTTTGTGCATAGAATGTTTTGATTTAGATTTCAAAGTGGGAGAATTGATTGTGGATACTGGAAAGTTCAGGTGGGACACGACCAGGGCCAGTGTCTTATCTAGAGCTGTTAACTTGGTCATGAGGCAGCAAAGCTGCCTGGCTGCCTCCTTTGTGTGTATAATGTACTCAGTGCTTTGCTTCAGGCTCTCACAGTGTGAACTGCTGTCAGTCAGGGTGTCGGGCTCTCACAGAACTTTTACTCAGAGTATCTTGAATACTTAAAAAAAAAAAAAAAATCTTGATTTTCCCCAGTGAGTTTCTAGATGTGCGCTTGTCTCCTTTCTAAGAGTCACTTTATATTTTTTTCATTTCTGTGCTAATGATACTTTTTGTGGTTGGCTTGAGAAAATTGGGATCTAAAGATGATATTAATGTATATTATTTAATCATGCTGTTTCCCAATACACTTTAAAATTATTTTGCTAGTGCCTTCACTGTCTACCTACAAACTGACATCTGGAAAGGAACCCCAGTCAAGAGGAAGGAGAACATGCCGAGTGCCTCCTCTCAGGAGCTTTTTACTTCTCTTCCCAGTGCAGCTTTTAAGGTCCCTCTCTTTTACTCCTCATTTCTGAATCTAAGTAAGCCTATCCTCTCTCTCTCTTTCCTTCCCTGGTTCTTATAAATAAGACTGGAGAGAAGAACCTTAGTTCTTCCATAAAAGAAGGATGAAGTCACAACTAGATGCAAGATTAGTCAGTTTTGTTGACAGCTACCTCTGGGAAAAGAAAAAGGGGCTTTTCTATGGTGAGTAATCCCATTTCATCTATATGTGTGGTACTTGGGCAAAGCCATACAAATTATATACATGACTTTGAAATATAAAATATAAATATAAATTTTTGAAAGTCTGAGAAATTACCAAAATAGAGAAATGAAAGCTGGCTGCTCTATAATATATAGTAAAGGAAGAAATAACAGCCAGTGAGGGACACTGAGAAAATGGTGGCCACACAAGTGAACATATGAGTGAAGCATGTTACTGCCACAGATAGCTCTCCACAGTGGATGACATTTTTCCAGTCTGTCATTTCTTCACCCGTCCTTACGTAAGTGTCTGCTGCACTGTAGTGCTTTGAGGGTGCTCCTGGGTCTGTGTGTAGACCTTGTCATCTTACAAGCTAGATGATGACATTGACAATGGAAAGGAGAAGCATCCTAGCAAATTGTTGTATTCCAAGGTGCAAATTAATCCTTTTCTTTTCTAATCATCTGTTTCCGTGATTCCCCCTTGGAATACTGATTTGAATACAAAAAGGCCGTGAAGCTGTTCTTGTTCTTAAGCTAACTTTACATTTCACTTTTTGTAAGGAAGCTTTCATGTTTTTGCATTCTCTTCTCTTTGGGCTCCTTAGTTCATTACTGAGCTTAGAGGTCTTTTTCCTATGATAGAAATGATTGGGTATTTTGGTAGGCCATAGAATAGTTGGGTTTAGATAGTAAGAGCCCACTTTAGGTTGAGGCTTTACACTGCTTGCTTGGCAGAAGATTGCCAAGTAAGATTTCATGATTTCAGAGACAGCTTCCTTTGCATTGTTTTATTTTATTTTTACCAAAAAGTTAAGGTAAGGTGTGTTAAGGGGTGTGGTGACGTGTTCAGAGGTACAGCACTCGCCTGCCATTCTTGGGGTTCTGGGTTCTAAAATATGGATGGGGGCTAAGGCACTTTCCTGTAATCCATGCGTGTATGTGAGAAAACAAGGAGAGTTTAAGACCGGCCTACAGGCTAACAGAGAAAAAATGACTAGAAATGAGTTGAGTGATGTTAAGCTTTGAAGTTGACATTATGAGTTAAACAGCATGGTGTGTGTCCGCAGTCCTTTAACATGTTAGTTAATACTGGGGGGTTTGTTCTCTTCTGAGGGAGCAATACAAGTATTTTAGACATACTTGGAGTTATGTGAATTCAAAGAAGGTTTGGATGGTAATGGAAGTTTAATCTGACACTTGAGAAAATATTTCCAGATTATTATTTATGGCATAACATTTTCTTCCTCTCTGCCTATATGTGAAGTTATGTTATGGGAAGATGAGCCCATGAGGTGTAAAGCCTCAGAATGAAGTCATTTTTGCATGGGAAATGCAATGTATTGACTGATTCCTCTTACCTATTGTTATTATTTCTGCAGTGTTTTTAAAAGCAAGATTTCCAAGTAAACTTTTTTGGTTTTGACATCTTCAAGGGTGAAGCCCAGGCTTACCAGGACAATGGTTTATTAGCTTCTGTTGCAAACTCTCAGACCCAGAGACAGCAGAACTGTCACTGTCAGGAGCTCCGTCTAATTGTGTGTAACTCTAACCTTCCTCTCCTGGAATTCCAGGCTGCCAGGATGTTGCAGATGAGTTCAGGGCACAAGAGATTGATGGACAGGCCCTGCTCTTGCTAAAAGAAGACCATCTCATGAGTGCAATGAACATCAAGCTGGGCCCAGCCCTGAAGATTTGTGCACGCATCAACTCTCTGAAGGACTCTTAACAGGAACTCAAGACTTTGATGTAATATCAGTTATATCCCTCGTAGTAGGTAATGATAAAGCCTCATTTGGCGAGAATATTAGACTGCTGATGGAAGGCCAAGCACTTTGGGACCGCCACTTGCAGTGCCGACATTTTTCTTCAGATATCCTAACGCATCATACATTTTCATAATTAGCTAATGTTGGTAAAGTTAATTTTACGAGTTACATACAACACTGAAAGACTTGTTACAGAGGCCCATATTTTTCAAAGAAACATGTTATACTAGATAATTTTTTAAAGGTAATGTTTATCATTAGTATAAAAGAAGTCTTTTAAAATGATTGATTTACACTCCCCCTCCTTTGATTCTGTTTTCTTATACATTTTTCTACCCTGTTAGTTTTCCAAAGGTTATCATAGAGATAGAAGGTAATTTAGAAGCCCATTGACAGAATTGAATGAAATGAAATATCGGTATGTTTTAAAAACCTATCTTCCTGACAAATGCTTTGTTTTTAAAACAGGATCGTGTTCTTGCATAAGCAGTATTTATGGAGGTCACAAGAGTCTGTATTCTAGACTTCACCCAGATCAGCGTGATTGACAGTTTTCCTCTTGGTTTTGTACAGTAAGAGCAATAGTTCTCAGTGGAGGTCTCCTTTTGTCCTCCAGGGGGCATTTGGCAATATCTAGACACATTCTGGTTACCACAGCTTGTGGCTGTTACAGGAATTGAGGAGGTGGTAGTGGCAGCCAGAGATGTTGCTGAAAGCTCTCCAGTGCACAGGACTATTACCAAGAACGACCTGTTAGAGATGCCAGAGTGCCAAGGTTGAAAAGCCTGGTGAGCAAGGAGTGCTGCATGTTGGTCTTTTTCACATGCAGGGAACATACTTTAAAGATAAGGTCTGATAAGGAGTACATGTATAGTGAAGTATTATTCAAATGGCATAATGTTCTGCGGAAGTATTTTTTTTTTTTTTTACAGTATACTAGAAAAGGGAAGAAAATCCGTAAAACTGGTCTATAAGATTAGGGTAATTTACAGAATATGTGACCGATAGGGCGTACGGCACTGTTCACCTTTTCCTGACTGTTGCCCTGTACTGGTGAGGGTGGAAGATGCAGTCATGCCTGGAAGAGTTGGCAGTGGGGTGTGACCCGTCCGAGTGTTCTCTCAGAGTGACCCTACTAGTCTGTCTAGAATGCACATTTCTTTCTTCCCTAATAAGTCCTTGGATTCTTCCCATAAAGCATTGAAAGTGATTTCTCTTAATCAAAAGTGTTCACTCAGCAGTTATTTTTTTTTGTAGAATTAGGACAGTAAGACAGAAATTTCTGTGGGTGCTCTGAGAGCCTTAAAGTGCTGGGCATCAGAAGAATTGATGACTTTGCTTTCTCTATCTTTACTACATCTGAACAGTTAAAGGAGCGGCTAACAAATCCTTGGCCACAGACATAAGAGACAGCAGAGTCTAAGTTTACTCATTTTCACTGCTCCTTTCAGAGACTCTGTTGAGCCAGTAGAAGACTAACAGATGTCACAAAGGTATCACAGATATTTATCTTTAGTCTTTGTGTACATTAGAAAATGTTGGTTATTTTTATACAAAAATATAGTGGGTAATTTTTTTAATCTTTAGATGCCTCTTGTTTGAATGTCTGCTTTGTGGGATTGTTAATGTAGTAGTTGAAGAGGTGTTCACTGGTAGTCCTGTGTAGACTCAGAATGTGAAAGCGGGAGGCTCATGTTTCAAACCTACAGTAGTATAGTCTCTGTTACATATTTCTTTGCATCACATTTTGTTATTAACGTTTCTAGAAAGGTAGGTGCTCTCTAGTCCATCTCATTTATTAGTAGTAATGAGTCATCACGGGAGTTGTCATAGATTTTCCCCTCATCCTCCTAAACATAGAATGAGCAACTCAGAGATTGCTACAATATGAAGGAGGCACAAAGGTAAATTTCCTCTGGAATTAAAACTGAATTGTAGTAATTCACAGTTAATATAGAGTTGATTGTCCAGTATAGACCTCCAGCAATAATGCTTCCCTCCTGCAAATGCTTATATATATAGCCTTTAAGGTATTAACTCTATAGTTCTACTAAAATCAGCCCACTGTGTGCTTATGAGAAGCCCCTGGGCCTAGCACTGCCTTTAAGCATCCCTAAGCAGCGTACAAGAAGAGTTTCTGCTGGAGAATGCCTTCTTGTCCTTAATCTTAGATGTAGAGCAGATCTTCTGTTGTCCGCACTTAAATTCAACAAGAAAATATACCCCCCCCTACAAGTGGGTTGTTTTATTAAGAAATGGCTTGTTTGCTGTCATTTGGTAGTTCTCCCATTGCTGCAGTTATTTCTTTAATTTAATCATCCTAATTGAAAAGCTTTAATAATATGTATGTCCCTCTCTCTTCTGAGCATTAGACTGTTCAGTATGACATAGATAGGAAGAATGCCATCTTTATTCGCTTTTGTATTACTAAGTGCTTTAAGAACTTTCCTGGAGGAAAAAAAAATGACAAGCAGAGGGGATTATGGGTTCAACCTATTTTTGCTACTTGAATTTGCATTTCCTTACTTTAAACCTCTTTTCCGCTATGGGACATACCTTTCACATTTTATTTGTTTTAAGTTCTATGTCCTTAGGGAAATAAACAGGTGGCTTGTAAAAGTTACTTTATATGACAATACTTACAAGCTTTGTGTAGGCGTGTGCGAGGCCCAGCTACACAGCTTCATTATAAATCAACACAACATAGGAATGCTGTCTTCACACACGACAGCTCTGGTGGCATGTGACTGCGATGGTTACATTCACTTCCTTTTGCTGTGGAGTTCTTTCTCATTGTGACATCCGGGTTAAAGCTGTCACCTGGGAGGAGAGATGCTAGAAAAGAGGAAAGAAATGGCAGTGAATGAACTAGAGAGTGGCTAAGAGGCAAATGGGACTTTCCACTGTGTTAGTTCCATTAGTGCTAGTTCCATTATTGCAACATTGAACACATTTCTGCATTTTTGAAGTTAAAATTCATGTTTTACCTAAATAAATAGAAGTGGGTTTTTTTTTGTGTGTGTGTGTGTGTTTTAGGAATCCTGCTGCTTTTCTCTTTTTGTTGTTTGTATTGGACCATGCTTTTGAATAATTTTTTACATAGTCTTCATATAGTAAGTGCAAAATTGTTAGTCACAGATCTGTTTACGAGTCTTGGATTGACGTCTTTCACGGGACACAGTTTCTTACAAGTTTGTTTAGTTGTGTGCCTCAGAACTCAGAGCCATGCTTTAAGGGACTCAGTATGATCCTGAACCAGAGTGGTAGGGAAGAGAGAGTCATGTAATGTTAGGCTTTGATTTCATGTGTATACATGATTTTAGAAAAAATAGATTATTACTGATGCATGTGAATGAAGCTGATCTTGCAGCTATTGTCAGTGTATGAACTCTCTGGCTGATAATACTGTTACAGTATTTCAGACATGTTTTCAGCCTGAAAGGCTGTATGCTTTGGTTTGAAGACTTTTATCCTTTGTACTGCTGACAACACTTGCTGCCAACTGGTATTGTTAGTGGCATGGAATGGCTTCACCTCATTTTTTTCACTAAGCCCTTCTGCCCCCAATCCTACCCCAAATAAACTGCATAGGGCTTTCTTCTTAGTTCTTGGCTTGGAGTTGGGTAGTATCCTGCTTGGAAATCTTCAGGATTTTGTAACGGGGCTAGACCTTTATAACCATACCAGTTGTATTTCAATGAGAGGTTTGTTCATCTATGCAAATAATTTCCTAGATATGTTTCTTGTGCACTGTATGTCTGTGTTACTAGTTGGACCTTGGACCCCCTTTTTTTTTTTTTTTTTTGTGGTCGGGAGCTGATAGAAAGACAACACTGCTAGCTAAATGAAGACATTTAACATGATGGTGGTCATTAGCAGCTTAGAAAGACCCATGGTACTGGGTGGTTGGACTCTACAATACTTTATATTGTAGCAATATAAAGGTCTTACAGTGTGTTAGTTGTTTTGCTTGCTGGTACTAGGGTTTGCGGTCAGGGCTTCACACTCCACCTCTGAGCTTATATACTGTGCTTTCTGCTTGATTGCCTATACTAACCTGGAATTGTGATCCTCTGGCCTTCTTTCAAGTGCTGGAATGGAGATCTGTGCCACCATGCCAAACCTAGCCCTGGTGGTTTTAAATGTCAAGATTTGCCTTTAATCAAATGAGTTCTTTCTCTTATCACCTGACCCTGCTCTGAGGTGGGTTGATGTTACTGGTACCACTGGTACCCAAGTGAGTAATCCTGGATTTCTAAGGACAACTAGTAAGAGGGAGAGAGAGAGTATCTGTCAGAACTTAGAGTTGTTATGAGTGGACAGAAATTAGAGGAGTTTTCACAGTTGATATCACAGTTGACACAGTCTTGCAGGGCACTGTAAGGCAGTTTGTGTCTCAATCTGAGGATCAGTGACTGGCTCTTTCCCCTGACTGGGTCCTGCCTGTGTTCATGACATGAACTGTTTAACTCACAGCCACCAGTATTGACATCAGTCCATTTAGAATATTTTGTTTCATCTCAAAGATTTTCTGTTTAGATGAGTAAAAATAAGTGTTAGAAATAGTAAATATGTTACTAATATTTAATTTTAACCTATTGAACCACATATCTTAAATTCTCGGGGAAGATATTTCTCTTGTGTTAGAAGATTATAAAATGCATTATTACCCTATAGTTTATAGTTGAAATAAAGCTGTTTCTTCAATTTAAAATGTTGAAAATGACATTAACTTTTTTTTAAAAAAAAGTTACCTAAAATATTAAGACCTTAAAAGTTGTGCATACTAGTTCTAGAGTTCAAGCTACTTTAAAATTATACTAAGAATTTTTTTTTATTTTTGAAAGTTACAAGGTACCGATTGAAATACAATTACTACCATCATGTTCCAGAGTGGAATATTAGGAGGTCCTGCCTTCTGTCGTGAAGTGGTCCCAGCTTCCCTAAGACAGAGTCCCATGTGTATACACACTCTGGCAAGTGCCATAATTATGGGAAATTATTTCCATGGTGATTTGATTTTTTTTTTCCCATTTGGTAGCTTGTGAACATTGTGTTTTATTTAAAAATGGAATTAAAGTAAAATGTTAGGTACAAAATGAGATTCTAACACCTTATATTTAGGCAGAGGTCTTTCTATTGCTTTTCAAGTGTACACCTACTGCCCTCCGTGATATTCCTGGTATTGGGTATGAATCTGTAGAAAGAAAAATTTTAAAGAGGTATGTAATGAATGAATTTTAATTTTGAAACAGTATAAATTTAAAGCATTATGCTAGCATGGCATAACTTTATGAACTATAAGAGGGATGTAGTTAAGTCCTTTTATACTGTCTAAATCAACACCAGTCATCACCTTAGATGTCATAGCCCTATTACCTATTGGCTTAATGGAGTATGTCAGTGTTAACTGTGCTTTGTGGACTTTTCTCTGACTGTGGTGAAAGAGGCGTGGAGGTTACATCATTGAAACAAACATGAACCCACTGTAGAAGGAAGGGACTTTTGTAGTCTTGCCTCAAGTAAACTAAATATGTATAGTGTTTAAAGTTTGTGTACTTAGTACCTGTGTTAAATGTTTTGGTAGTACTAAAAAATGAGCAAAATTACTGTTTTTCTTTAGTAGTGAGTAACATAAATCCACTAGCTGCATTACCTGCTGAGTGGAGATGAAACACTGTGGCTGCGAGACTTGGTATTACTCCAGATGGCAAATTAGCTGTGTGTGACACCTGGGCAATTGCTTGGTTTGTAATCTCATCTGAATGTACAGTGTGATACCTGCACTACTAAATATGTTGATTTTTGGCTTAAGTAATTACTGAAGAAATGTCCTCCCCCAGCTCTAAAATTACAGTCCTGAGTTCCGTAACTGGGATTACCACGGTGTGACTGAATGACAGCTGAATATTATTCACACACACTTATTCATCCATTTGTCAACTATTGGACACTTTGCTTGTGTGCGGCATATACGACTAAAAAGAAAATAACAAATCAAGTCTTCCCAAACAACCTCACTGCTGCTTAAGCATATATGTACTTACTCCCAGTTAATGTCCTGTTGCCTGGGAACTGGGGTTATTAACAGCCGAGGGGTCCAGTCACATCACCCCTCTCCTACTGCACATCTGTCGACAACAGTGAGAACACCTGCCGTGACAGCTGTGAGGGCTGTGACAGGCAATGTCAGACTAGTCCTGGGCATGGAATGTGGCAGGTGAGAAGCTGATGTGGAATCTTAGACATCTTTAGATCCAGTATCGATAAGAGCAGTTTTCCAAAACAGAAACATCTGAGAGGAGGCCAGGACAGGCTGCTGCTGTTTCTCCAATGTTGACTGTGATGTGCGCTGCTGTCAGTCAGAAGAGGGATGCACTGCATCATGACATGCAGGACTGGTAATAAAGCAGGTCCTGCTGTGCTGGCAAGTATTTGGGGAGTAAAGATGGAGTCACAATCAGTTTTAATTGGGTAAATTCTCTTGTAACTCTGGGATTCTATGAATCAGGTTGTAATTTTTTCTTTAAATACTAATATCAGTTGATACTAACATTCTTTATAAAGATATAAAAATATATTTTAAAAACTTTTATGTATCATAGCTATAGCTTTTTAAGGTGGGAAAATGTCCAAGTAAAGTGTTAGATGACTATATATAATGGATGTTTAAAACAGATTTTCTTTTTTTTAAGGTATACTAATCTGAATAGCCCAGTAATCTGGCCTTTAAATTGTTCTGTGATGCTGCTTACTCTTAAAGTGTTTTAAGTCCTTTAAAGGATACCTAAATTGTAAAATATCCCATGCTATTTAGATCTCTGTTGCATTAACACTGATTTTGTAGATGTATTCTTGGAACTTCATACTTCAGCCAAGAATACAGAGATTGTAATTTTGGGTGTGATTTCTCACATTGATGGACTGCTAATCACCTCATTCAAAAGATGGGTTTTACTGGTTTTTTTTTTCCCCCAAAATTGAGAAATTCTTGGAAAGTGCAGGATTGTGCTAGGAATGCAGGTTGTGTGTTGCTACAGGAGCGGATGCTGGCAGTAGGAAAGGACTCCAGGCCTCTTGATTCAGGTAGAATGTTCTCTCTACTGCTTCAGATTTGTTTCACAGGGGCAAGTTGCTGTGATTAACTACTTTTTAACCTTTTAAGCACATTTAAAAAAAAATCTGACTTTTGATTCTTCCCATTGTTCTAAAATCAAAGTTTCATAATAAATCTCAAAAGATGATTCATCAAGGAAAAAAGCACCACCATGGTGGAAAGCAAATGTGTTTTAATCTTAGAGAAAGCAAATATTATGGTTATATGGATGTGTCTTACATGGGATGTTGTATTAGAGTCCTCACAGAAACTGACATAGTTGTAGCACCTTAGCATAGACTTCCTAGACTGGTGTTCATAGCTACAGTTTTACAATGTATAACCTGAAAATGAAGTTAATTTTGCATTATAAGAGCACACCATTATCTATGTAAAAACTGTTCATTTGATGTATTTTTTTAAGAAAAGAGAAAGCACTTTCATATTAAGTCGCATGTGTATGAATTTTAGACTTCCTGTTCATATGTCTATTCAGTGAGAAACACGGAGCATCAGATGTTTGCTGGCAACGTTAACTGCTAATGGAAGCACCTTATACTCTGCTGCTTAAACTTGCTTGGATTGCACCTTTGTTACCTGCACACTTTCACATAGAGTATTGTAACATGGCTTCGAGTGGGTCTGGGTGGAAGATTAGTGGTGGGCCTACAGGATCTTTTATTTATGTTGTTTATATTACAATAATATATTGTAGACCAGTTGTAACTTCAGTTCTTTACAAATAAAAACCTATCTGGTTATTGTATTTTTACTTCTTTAAGCTTTTGAGAGATGGGAAAATCTAAGTAAAGACCTTAATGGAGGGCTGAACTGGTTATACATTTCCTAGCATATAATCTACTAAAAGTATACATTAAGTTCAATATAGCCAAGTATGTTTTATTCTCATATTATGGCCAATTGGAAGGCGGAAACAAACATGGTGAGGAAAATGTGCACCACTGAACTAAAGGCCAGCTCCTGACATCTGAGCTCAGATGCACCGTCACAGGGGCATGTCTGCTGAGCTTTGCTGTTGGCAGTAAAGGGCTTGTCTAGTGTGCCTGAAGCCCTGGGTTCAATCCCCAGCACCATGCACATAAGGGGTAGTGGCTTTGGATGTAATTGTATCTATTTGCATTTTAAAACTAGAACAATGTAATTTTTTATTCCTACTTTCTCGTATATGTTAATGCCTAATTTTTAAACATATTTAATACTACAGCCTAATGATTAAGTTCCGTTCCTTCCAGTGTCTTCTTGCAGCACCACTGGTCACAGATGAGCATATGACTTAAATCAGGTCAGCCATTCACTGAAGTTTTATATCGAAAGTAGGAGCCGTAAATTGGGAAAATAAAAGCCCAGGTTATTGGCAGTTGGAATGCCCTCTTCATTAACGAATGAAATGTGACATCCCAGTGATAGTCTCCTAGTTTATTTCACCACTTCATTGTTCCAGCACTTTTATTTATTTATTTTTGGTTTTTCGAAACAAGGCTTCTCTGTATAGCTCTGCATTAACAAATGAAATGTGACATCCCAGTGATAGTCTCCTAGTTTATTTCACCACTTCATTGTTCCAGCACTTTTACTTATTTATTTTTGGTTTTTCGAAACAAGGCTTCTCTGTATAGCTTTGGAGCCTGTCCTGGAACTTGCTCTATAGACCAGGCTGGCCTTGAACTCAAGAGATTTGCCCACTTCTGCTTCCTGAGTGCTTGGATTAAAGGCATGTGCCACCGTGACCCAGCCTATGCCCTTTTTCTTAGAATGACTCAGGTTAGGTTTGCATCACAGGTGTTGTCTGAAATGTTTGATATCTTAAGTATCAAATGTAGGTCACAACTACTTGTTAAGACATCTTGCTTGGTGGGAGAGAGACTAAAAGATCTCATGTGGCCCAGACTGACATCAAGGTTATAAGGATGACCTTGGATTTCTTGTCTTCCTGCTTACAGCTCCCCAGGTATTGCAGGCACACACTACTACACTACAGCACACATAAACTTTGTGTATGCTGTAAGCACTCTACCTAGTGAGCCTAGCCCCAGCCTCTAAGCCACTCATTTTAGAAATGCTAGGGGTAGTTCTTGAAACACATTGTGTTTCTAAAGAGCAGCCAAGATATCTATGTAGCTTAATTCATAGTATGATTTCAGCTTATTCTGACTTATATTGCTTCTCTTTAGGGGTTGTTTTCCCAGGAGATTGGAGAGTGAGGAGTTATGCCCAGGAGGTTTGGGAATATGTGGAAACATTTTTGATTGCCACTTCTAGGGAAGGTGTCACTGGCATTTATACAATGTGTGGGGTTACTCTAAAAGACAGAATCATCTAGCCCTAAATAAGAGTCTAAGACTTTTTATAGTATATGTTGCTAACATGATTATGATCTGATATAAATGAACATGCAATTGGCATGTTATGGCGGGAGCCCCTATGGATCCCAGTTCCAGAAGCTGAACAGCTGAAACTTTCCAGGAATATTTGTAATACCTTAGCTATATTTAAAATGAGCTAATATTTCCCTTAAAGTTTATTTATACCAAATAATTTTAAGTTGATAAAATATTTAAGTTCAGATCTTAAAGCTGGCTGTGAAATCTCAAATTTAACATTTTGCATTCAGTGGTTTTTTTGGAGTAAAACATCAAGCTGGCCACATGTTAATGTGTTTATTTTACTTTTGGATTAACATCAAATACTTACACAGTGTTGCTGAACAGGCATAGAAACTTTGCTGTGTCCTTAGCACTATTTAATATCCACTACAGAGAGGCTGTGCTGAAAAGTTCTAAGTTAGGGGGACACGAGCTTCAGTTCTGTGTCCCGAGCCACCTCTGTCCTGCTTATTGATCCATGGTGCTTCTGGAGTTCCTCCCAACACAGCAGCCTGTTAACAGATGATTATGGATACGGGCCTCTCCACTTGCTTAAGTCTATAGATTGGAACAAAACAGCATTTCCAGTTGACAAAAGGATCCAGAGGTAATGTGCTGCTCCTTAAATAAAGCTTCTGGCAGTTAAACCAAGAAATTGCAGCAATGAGAAAACTGTTGACAAAGTACAGCCAGGGCACGTTCATTTCTGCGTATGCTGGGATTTGAACTTGGAGCGAGAGGGTGAGGACCTGAAGTGCTACAAAGGGAAACCAGGTACCAAGAAAGCACACAATAAGCCTAGGCAAGAGTGCTTCTCTAGTGCTCACTCCAGAGTGGGATGGGAAAGGAACGTAGAGGATGGTCTTGTTCATATAGGATGCTATCCTAATAGATTGTACCAAGGCAACAACTTCTGGCCACGAAACCAGAAAAGCCACAAATAAGACTATCAGCATAGTCAATGACAGCCAGTAACTCTGTGTGCTGACATAGGAAGGGCATTGGTACAGAGAAGCGCTGTGTGTCTTCAGGCTTTGTGAGATGGCTGGCTCTCCTAGAACATACGCAAAGACTGAAATCCAAGTTAAAATGACTGTCAAGAAATAAAATAACTTTCGCCACTTAGATGAATGCTTGATGGCTCCAGACAGAATCAAACAGTAATCTATACAAGCTAGTAAGCAAACTGGATAATGCAAAAAGCCATAAGTGAAGGAAATGATTTGTGTGAGCAAACAAATATGATACTGTGTAAACCTAATACCTAGAACTACAAAGTCTCTGAAGTAGGACAGAATGGAAAGGTTAACCCACAGCAGAAGATCAACGAATGCTAGTGAGAAGCAGAAACACTCCATAAAGCCCCAGTGGGTGTCTTTCCTTTTCAACCCTAGCATGAGGATATTCAGTAATGTTTTCCCAAGTATGATGAGGAACAACAGACGGTTAACATCTACAGGCTGCTTCAACTGGTGTGACAGGTGCTGGAGATGGAGAGAGCAGTTCTCTGAAGGAAGAGCTGTCATTTTAATTCAAGACGATCTGATGAAGACATAGGACAAGAAACAGCTTCACTTTATTTTCTTTCCCTGCAAAAAGAAGAAAAACTTTCATGTTATCTCGGTGGTCTCTCTACTGTAAACCTTCACATGCTTCTCCATCTGCACAGACTCGTGACTTGTGAGTGGAGTGAAGTGGCATTTCTAGTGACAAACAGATGCACAGACAATGATCTCTTAACACCATGAATAGAGATCACGATCAAACATGTGGTCAGTTTTTGAGCTGTCTTTAAATATTACATAAAAGTGTGACTTCTCTATTAAGTATGGTTTTTAACAACTTGTATTTACCTCAGCCAAAACATTAGAAGAAGCAGGCTCAGGGTAATTATCACTTGCTCCAGACAACCTCTCCTTTTGAGGTTATGTGTAGGGGCCATTCTGAGTAGCCATTTTCACATTTTTCCATCTAGATTTCTATGAAGCTCAAAAATAGCTAGGTTGAGAATAATGGGAGCCTATGAAAGAGCAGGATTTCTCCTCAGGATACACTTGTTTAATATGGCAACTGGGGAGAGAACACAGGAAAGAACAGGACTGGAGGAATAGGTGCCTGAGAACAAAAACACAAGAGCAAAGGGCAGGAGATGAAGCTTGAGTGTCAAATGCATGGACAAGTGGGAAAGCAGTCAGAGAGGAAGAAGATTCCAGAAATGGCCTTTTCAAGAAAAAGAGATTGGATGAGTTTATTGCCTGGAATATACAAAACCCCTCCTGGTTTTGATCCCCAGCACTCCACCCTC
This sequence comes from Dicrostonyx torquatus, assembly GCA_028555095.1. Taxonomy (NCBI): domain Eukaryota; kingdom Metazoa; phylum Chordata; class Mammalia; order Rodentia; family Cricetidae; genus Dicrostonyx; species Dicrostonyx torquatus. The sequence continues at coordinate 46,957 of JAQHUG010000192.1, read as the reverse complement.
TCAAAACCCCAGACAGCAACATATATCTCAAACACACATCATCAGCAACAAAAACGGCTGAATCCTAACAACAAATCTGAGGGATGTCAACAATTAGATGGGTTAAACTAACACATGGTAGGCATATAATTAAGATGTATTGTATGCGCCATTAAAATATCAAGAGGGCTGGGATGTAGCACAGTGGTAGTGCATTTGCCTTGTATGTCCACAACCCTGGGTTTGATCCCTTCTACAAAAACATTAAAAAGCTTATTCAGATAGGAAGATTAATTCTAGTGAAAAGCACTATTCTATTCTTGTTGAAACTTTTCACACGTTAAAGTAACAATAAATTTCTACAGTATTTTAAGTGAAATACAAGGCAAATATTATGCAACATAGAGGCATAGTGGCATGTGTGTTGAATGAATCCCAGCTCCTAGGAGGCACAGGCAAGTGGGTCTCTTAGCCTGGTCTACATAGACATCGAACATCCAGACTGCAGGGCTGCAGATATATAAATAACTTAATGATACACTTGAAAGCTTTAAAAAGTAAGAACACCCAAAAAGAGTAGACAGGAAGAACTAAATTTAGAGGTGAAATCAATGAAATAGAACTACACAATCAATGAAAAGATGATTAGTTCTAAAAAAATTAACAGTATTGACAAACCTTAGGCAAGTTAACCAAAAGATCAAAATTAATATTAGAGATGAGAGTGATATTACAGCAGACACTGAGGAAATTCACAGACTCATAAGGACATGCTTTAGAAAAGCATTTCTGTATTTGTACAACCTATCAAAGTTAAATTTAAGTAGACCCATAACATCTAAAAAGATAGAAGCAGCAATTAAAAATCAACTAAAAAAAGCCTGGGCCAGATAAAGTCAGTTTGGAATTTTACAAAACCCTCAAAACACCAATATTCCTCAGATTATTCCATTATACAGACCAACTAAAGAAAATTAAGGACTAATATTTCTTATGAAAGTTAAGTGCAAAGATTCTCAACAAAATACCTGCAAAGAGAATCCAAGAATGTTATTCACTATGATAAGTTGGCTTCCTCCCAGTGATACAAGAGTGGTTCAATATAAGTTAATCAATAAACATAATCCTCCACATAAATAAAGGACAAAAACCTCCTGTGACCCACCCCCCCCCAAAAAAAAACCCAACATCCCTTCATGATACATTTTGGAGAAGAGAAAAATGGAACAGGAATGATGAAATGGGGCAGGGCTTGGGAGGGCATAGTAGAGAACGGACTTTGCTGAGGGATAGCCAGTATTAAAGGCCTTTGAGTCAGGCAGTGGTGGTACACATACACCTTACATTCTGGTGTGAGGCTAGCCAGGTGGGTCTCCGAGTTCGAGGCCAGGATAGTCTACAGAGTGAGTTCTAGGACAGTCAAGCCTAAAGAGGGGCTGTCTTGAAAAAACAAAAGGCCCTTGGAAAGTACAAGTTTAAATGGAGTTATGCTGGGAGCAGTACGCATTACCCAGTTAGATACCATATGCCTTCCAAATCAAGTACTTGGGATGGGTCACTTTTTTTTTTTTAAGTTGTTTGTCAATGATGTTCATACACCTGCACCCAAACATTATAACCTATTGCCAATGTATTGGTTGCCCTCTAGAAATTGATGGTATAACCCTATTACTAAGCCAGACAGTGGTGGCACACATCTTTAATCCCAGCACTCAAGAGGCAGAGGCAGGTGGATTTCCGTGAGTTCAATACCAGCCTGGTCTACAGAACAAGTTCCAGGAAAGGCTCCAAAGCTACAGAGAAACCCTGTCTTGGAAAATCAAACAATTAAACAAATCTCTATTGCTGGAGATAACACATGCTTGAGAAATCTAGCTGGTACTGACTTGGAAGCTTTCCCCCTACTGGCTAGTTTTTATATTGTTGGAAGATATTATACATGCTACCAGAGGAGAAAAGTAATTATCTCAACCAGCTAGGAACTCTGAGCTCTAACAACAAGCTGCCTGGTTATAGTGGCACAAATGTTATAGAAGTAACCAACCACTTTTTGATTGGATTTAAGGCCTGCTCCACAAAATAGAACCCAAATCTGACATCTCAATAAGGTCCAGAACCTGTGGTCATGGGCCCTTGGAGGAAACCTATTATTCTGCTAAATGGATATAGCAATAAAACTACTCCTAATGACTTATTGCTATAGCTGTAGCCCACTGTATCACTCAATCCTCATCAGAAACACTTATTATAGTAGTTGGCAGTTAACATACAGACCCACAACTGGTCAATATGCAGAGAGTGAGAGACTGAAATTCCCAGCCCTAAATGGGATATCTATATCTTATCCTTCCTTTCAAGGCTCAAGATTCATGTGGAAGATGGCACAGAAAGATTTTAAGAGCCAGAGGTAGTGAATGTCTTCAAGGAAGTTTTTCTGGACACAACAGACAAATGCAAATGTTAACTGACAAAGCTTGTGATGACATGCACACACTCTGTCCACACTGAATTCCAGAGTGGAGGAGGGATGTGCCACAAAGTCTCACCCCTAGTTGAGGAGCTATTGGCTTGTACTGGTGTCAGGAGAGGGAGATTCCATTTTCTTTAACAGAATGACACCTGATATATTGGCCACACTTCAGAGCAAGACCAATTCCCAGAACTAGTTGGCCAACACAAACTGGCTCGATGATTTCTTTGTTTTGGTTTTTTTTTTTTTTTTTGAGTAAGAGTGGGGAGTCTGGGGAGAGAAAGGAGGAGGAGGGAGGGGACGAGTAAGAATATATGAAGTTGGGTGGACAAGGAGATGAAGCAGGCAGATGAATACAATCAAAATGCAGTGCATGAGGTTCTCAAATATTTAAAAAAGTAACAGCAATATATCAAGTTCCTGTGAAATTATATATTCCTAAAATACTAAGTTATAGACAAAAAAATTAAAAAATGGTATAGTAGTTAACACTAGTAGGTGTTTCTGTTTTTAGTAAACTTTACAGAGTAAAGAAAATTGGCAGACCTCAGCTGCCTGATGATCAAATAATTTCAAAGGATTAGTGAAGAGACTGTGGGCAAAGACACCACTGTGCGGAGGTCATCAGTCTGTTCAGTGTGGATTTTTAAAAAATGGCATGGCACTTTTTTTTTTTCGAGACAGGGTTTCTCTGTAGCTATGGAGCCTGTCCTGGAACTAGCTCTTGTAGACCAGACTGGTCTCGAACTCACAGAGATCTGTCTGCCTCTGCCTCCCGAGTGCTGAGATTAAAGGAATGCGCCACCACCACCTGGCGCATGACACTTTTTATAATCAGAAAAATAAGTTCCAAATTCTCAGTTCAGAGGCTGTAGCTAAGCACCAGAAAGAGGTTGTTTAGTGTCAACAGGAATAATAACAGGTACCAGGTACAGTGACTGGGACCCAGCCATGCAGCCCAGACAACCCCAGGTAGCCAGTAGAAGTTCTAAGCCCAGGGTCTCTGCTCTGGTCACCTCTCCTTCAGGGACTCAATCTAGCCACTGGGACTCCAGGAGATCCAGTGTGGGGCTGGCTACCCTAAGATGGGACTTTGGCAGGGTGAACAACCCCTGATCACAGGTAGTAGGGACAGGTGCAGGCCCAAAGGTGTAGTAATAGGCATCAGAATCAGGGTTGAACACTGTTGTACCGGGGATGAAGAGTCTGGATAGAGGCTTCTAGCTGCCCTGTCAGTGTCTCTGGGGTGGAGGAAGCCCTGAGAGGTGAGGAAGCAGCCACAGAGTCACCACCCCTTCAGATCTCTTATGCAGCTGGAGGATCTTCAAGTAGACATTAACATCATCCCACAGCCAAAAGGTGTGAGCTGAAACCTGGCCAACCAAATGCATGCTGTGACCAGGATCCAAGGCTGGGGTTGACGGGCTGGCACCAGGTCCAGTAGGGACTGCCACCTCGGTTGACAAAGGGGCCTCAGAAGAGTCTGGGGAGCCAGGCCTGGCTGCCCCAGAATTGAAGGGCAATCGGGTAGGGGAAGTAAGGGTTGGGGTTTGCAAAGATGGTCTGGGCCCAGAAGTGACCTCGGGCTTCTTTGGGCCCATGAGGGGCTCTTTAGGTAGGTGAGATTGCTCTGGGCTAAGACATGGACACTTCCGTTGTTGTGACTGTCAGGATTCAGCAGGGCAGGCTTTGGAGGGCTACTCTGCTCTGGGCCGTCTACTAATTGCTGAGGCTGTTTGAGGCCCACCAGTGACTGTCCGGGGCAACTGGACTGGCCCAGGAGAGATCTACAGGCCGGCTCTGCTGACTCAGTGTGGATATTATGACCCAGTACCATCAGTCTTGTGTGCCATAAACTTATTAAGGTGTACAATTTATTTATATAAAAATGTAAAAATTGTGTTAAAAATACAGTATTTTAAAACTATCTATAGAAATAAAAGAAACCCAAGCAGCAAGCACTCAAGGTTTCCCCCATCCTCACTTCAGTTTAACCTGACCCTCTCTGAAAATGGTCCATTCCAGATGTAGCAAACAAGGACAAAGAAATGTAGCTGTCCATCTGATGGATACTGCATGCCTGAATAAGGAAGGAAGCCTGGAAGGAAGGACTGACCACACAAAACTCTCCTTGGAACAAGAGACAAATTGGCTTAAATTTAAATATGCCAATGTTGTTTTAAAATGGGGGTGAGAGAGGAAAATGCTGAGAGATCACATTTATAAAATCCTGGGCCAGGAATAGGCTCAGTGGTAAAGAGCAAATACTCCCATAGAGGAGCTGGTTTGGTTCTCAGCATCCACACTGGATGTTTCATAGCTATCTGTAACTCCAGTTCCAGGGATCCAATGCCTCTGGTTTTTATGGGCAGCTCGACTCAAGTGTACACAAACACACAATTAAAAATAAATCACAAAAATTCAGGGCAGGTGAGCTGGTTTAGATAGTGAAGGTGTCTGCTGCCAAGCCCGATGACCTCAGTTGAACCCACAACCCCATGTGATGCAAGGAGAAAATTGACTCTTTCAGGTTGTCCTCTGACCTTCACACAGAGACGTGGTTCCTCCCAAATTGAATGAAAATTAGCAATTTCTTTCAAATGCAGCCTTAAAGGTATATCTCTGGAGTAAAAGAAGCAAGAGAAGGCTCTATATTCAGTGATTCTGTTGCTTACATCGTCCATCCAGACTGGAATTAGCAAAGCCAGAAAGCGCTGGCTAATGTTTGGAGCACCCAGTGTTCCCCAGGGGCTCAGGAAGGCTCAGTTCTAAAACCTGCCTGGAATGGCTGGATGAAGAGTCTGAAACAGAGTATGTAGGAGAATCACATACCTGGCAGAAAACCTAGGGAGAAGGCACACATCTGGAGGTGGTAAAAGCAATTAAAGGGAGCACGCAAGAAGTGAAGTTTCATTTTACAGTGATTCCTGAGTCTGGCTTTAGGAAATAAAACTTTCTCAGATGAGAAATGTCTTAGAGAATTTTATACATGTAGTCCCTTCTTGCATAATCTACTACAAATATCCAAAAATTCCAATATTTTCTTCTTTCAGTAGCTCCCAGAATGAGGCAAGATTGTATTCTACTTTATCTGTCCAGAGTTTCCCTTGAGAAGGCTCCACAGGGTTCAGAGGTGTACAGAATAAGGTCCTTTCCTGGACTTATTCAGAGAGCACACAGGGGCCTTTCCCAGACAGCTTGTCTTTGAGATCTAGACCAGCAGGGAAGCGCTGGCAGACCTGCAGGGCTCTTCTGTGCTTTCCTATCTATAGCCCCAGATAGCCCTGGCTGTCCTAGAACTCGCTCTGTAGACCAGGTTCACCAGTCCTTGCCTCCTGAGAGCTAGGACTAAAGGCATATACCATCACACCCAGCTCCTTATGCTGTCCTTACTATACCATACCATACCATACCATACCATACCATACCATACCATACCATACCATATCATACCATACTAAATGCTATCCTTACTACGCTTTACTAACATACTATATTAACATGCTATACTTACTCTCTTCTTGACTTAAGCTTATTGTTTTCATTTTATGTCCTTCAACTGCATTACCGTTGGCTCCTATATAAAAATACCGTTGTTTTACTATATAAAAGGTGTGCCTGTGAAAGGAAAGAAAAGTGACCATCATTAACAGCCATTCTAGTAAACAGTCTAAATGTCCCTGTAGGGAAAGCAAACATCTTGGACTAGAGGCAGACCAACTGCTTCTCATCTCAGTTTTTTTGAGCAGCAAGGAGGAGGCCTATACTTAGATTGACAGTCCACTTGATGCGGACGGAGTTGGGCACACCTAACACAGCATCTGCTTAGAGAACTCTTGTAGTATAGCAGGTTTCCCCAGTGTCCGCACAAGTAGTTCTTGCTATTTGGTTTAAGGATTTCCTAACATTTTGGTTCTAAATAATATTTTTAAATGAAAAATCACTATATTTTCCCAAACCAAAAACAACTGAGCATATTTATAATTTCACAATTGCTTTAGCATCTAGCTGAGTATTAGCTAAATTCTCATCTGCATTTGATCTGTCTAGATACCCCACATATTGTATTGCTTCTGGAAAATTCTCTGTACATTCATAAGAGTTGGAGAGTAAAAAGGGTTAGTAACTTCGAGTACTTTTATAATCCAGCAATTGTGTTGCAGAATCTCATTTCTGATCCTAAGTTTCTGCACTGATTACAGCAGGAGACAGGTGCAGCCGGTGTCCGAACTGGGCCTGGGGTGCAGGACATGGACAGTGCAACAGCTGTCTGTGACACTGCTACATGGAAAGGACCTGTGGAGAACACTATTCCTGAGCTTGTCAGGGTTTCACATACCCTAGTCCTAAAATCAGTCCTAAAAAATACGGTGCATAATTATGGCCAAAATCACAAGTGGAAATGAAGAAAGGGGCCCAGCCTATCCATGAAAGCACCGTCTAAAAACAGGCCCCATCCAAATGCAAGGGCTCTGTCACTGCTGTACCCACAGGAGACTGCAGTTAGCACTATTCTTCCAAAACATAAATGCAAACTCTTTTAAGATGTAATTCTTGCTTGACAGTGGTTTCAAAACTTGTTATATATAATTGATAAGGTACAACACTGAATGAAGTTCCTGAAATATACACAATGAAAATTTCTCATTTTATTTAGTACTTCAGCAGCCTGTGCTGTCCATTGACACACAGCACATATTACATACCACATACAGACACATTAATTCCTAGGTTCTCGCTGGTAGATGGGCCCATGTGGGGACACCCTTCAGCGTTCTCTTCCCTGACACTTTCTAGATGATACAGTGCCAGTGTGGGTCCCTGGCTATGGGTAGGGCTGCTGAGGAGTCACAGTTGATGCACGGCGTGAGCAAACCTTCACTGCATTAAGCCACTGGGATTTTGAGATGACTGTTAAAGCCTACCCTGACTAGTTCTCTGTGTCCTTTGATAATGTTTTTAAACTCACGTTATTTATTTCACAACAGAAAAACTATTAGAGGAAACTGTAACTTTGAAAAGCAATACAAATATAAGGAAATTGGTTAAAATTACTATTCAATTTTAATTTAGGTATTCTAGTGGCTTTTAGGTTTCCTTATGACTTGTTCAAACAGGAAAAGAATATCTCAATTCAATGATCTGAATTTGAACTTCAAAAAATGAGTGTTGAAGGAAGGACATACTAAAGAGCAGAAATCAATGAAATTTAAGAAGAGCAACAGGGATGAAGTTTCTGTAATCATTAAGAAGATAATTAATGACTATTTTGAACCATCTTTCCAATAATTTAAGCATTTGTGATAGCCAGGCAGTGCAAACCTTTCATCTCAGAAGGCAGAGGCAGACAGATCTCTGTGAGTTTGAGGACAGCCTGGTCTATAAGAGTTAGTTCCAGGAGGGTTCCAAAGCTAAAGAGAAACCCTGACTCAAAAATAAAAGAAAAGAAAAAGAAAAAGAAAAAGAAATCACATCTTGGGGCTGGAGAGATGGCTCAATGGTTAAGAACGCTGGCTGTTCTTCTAGAGGACCCAGGTTCAAATCCTAGCACCCACATGGCAGGCAGATCAGAACTGTCTGTGACGTCCCCTTTCCTGTTGAAAAACACCGATGCACATAAAATAAAAATAAAGAATTTTAAAAATTTGTGATGAAACAGTATAGATACTACCAAAACTCATCCACAAAAGAGTGCTAAATATCTTTATTAAAGAAACCAACCCCTGGCTGAAGACATGGCTCAGCAAATAAAAGCACACACTACTTCTGTAGAGGATCTGAATTTGGTTCCTAGCACCTACATAGTGGCTCGCAGCCACCTGTAACTCTAGTTCCAGGGGATCCAGTGCCGTCTTCCAGCATCAGCAGGCAGTAGGCACATCTGAGCTGCATGTACACAATACAGGCACAAATACCAATACACATATAATAGTTTAGTCTTAAAACATCTATTTAAAAGCCTTTCCTCAAAAAGTTTCAACACAGTTGCTTCCACTGATTGATTCCACCGAATGTTTAAGAATAAGTATAGGGGCTCACTTCGGCAGCACATACAGTAAAATTGGAACCATACAGAGATCAGCATGGCCCCTGCGCAAGGATGACATGCAAATTTGTGAAGTGTTCCATATTTTTAATGGAGTGCTCCCAAACGTGTCAGAAGAAAAGGTCTGTCCTACCAGAGCCTGGAACACGAAGGAACTTTGAAAATCAGATCACTGAGCTGAAGGAGGAGAACTTCAACCTGAAACTCCGCATCTACTTCCTGAGGAAAGGATGCAGCAGGAGTGTGCTGGCCCCACTGAGCATCTACAGGACGAACACTGAACTCAAGGTGGAAAGGAGAGTCTGAAGCCGGGAGAGATCAGTTGCTTATCAGTGCCTCCAAAGCGGTGGAGAGCCTCGCCGAAGGTGCAGCAGGTGAAAGACCTCCTGACGGAAAGATACATCTTCTAGAAGAAGATGGGAAAGCCGCCCAAGCAGAACTGGAGAAGGCCTTTGCAGAGACGGAAACAGAGAAGGCTTTTTGCCTCAGCTTGGAAAGCAAGTTCTCTGCGATGAAGAAGATGCAGGAGGGGGACCTGGAGTTGACTCTGGCTCTGGAAGAAAAGGACAGACTGATTGAGGGGTTGAAGCTGTCTTTGAAGAGCAAAGAAGCTTTCATTCAGAGCCTTAAAGAGGAGAAATCTCAGGTGGCATCTCCTGATGAGAATGTGTCATCTGGAGAACTCCGGGGACTTTCTGCCACTCTGAGGGAAGAAAAGGTGAGAGACGCTGAGGCTGCACAAGGGAACGGCAAAAGGAGAGAAATCACTTGGAAGAGAAGATCCAGGTACTTCAGGAGGACCTGAGAGAGAAATTGCTACAGAGAAGAAAAACAGCTTAAAGAGGGATAAAGCCATCCAGGGCCTAACCATGGCATTAAAGTCAGAGGAAAAAGAGGTTGAAGAACTTAACTCCAAAATCAAAGGGCTCACTGCTGCTCTCACCAAACCTGGGGAGGCCCCCTTGAAAACAAAGGCCACGAAATTCCAGGGGTCTGAGGGCTATGAGGCTGCCCTGGCAGAAAAGGAAGCCCTGTTGGCCGAGCTGCACTCAAAGTGCTGAGAACCAGAGACTGCTCAGGAATGTTAAAATGGTCACCCAGGAGTTGAGTGACCTGAAGAAGGAGAAGCTGAGACTAGAGAGGGACCTGGAGGAAGCCCACCAAGAGGGGAGCAAACGGGCCCACACCATCCATGACCTTAGAAGTGAAGCTGGAAAACTAAGGAATGGGAGAGAGAAGGTAGTGGAGCAGCATTACAGGAGTCTGTCGAGCGAAAGCAGTACCAAGCTCCACACTGCAGAGCAAGTGCTCGGGTGTCTAACAGAAAGTGGAAGTCAGAAGAACCTGCTGCTTCGGGAAATGCAACAAGCAGACTATCAAGGGCTGATGGGGGACTTAAAGACAGAACAGAGCATCTATGCCCATCTGGCGAAGACTCTGCAGGGCTCAGATAGTATCAGCGACCTGCAGGTTGAGCTGAAAGAGGTTCGCCCGGCGGAAGCAGCTGGAGCAGGATGTGCCTGCCTATTGGAATCTGCAGAAGGCCCTGCAGGAGCAGCTCAGTGAAATTCAGAGGCAGGAAGAAGAACCATTTTCACTTTCTAGTGATCGGACATCACATCTAAGTATTTGCCTTGAAGAGCACAGTCAGTTTCAAGTGGAGCATATTTTTCATGAAGAACTCAAGGGAAAGGTCAGTGACCTCATAGAGCTTGTGAAGGACCTGCACACAGACAACCAGCACCTGAAGAAAACCATTTTCCATCTCTCTTCCATGGGTTTCCATGGAAATGACAGACTTGAGTCAACAAAGCAAACAGAGGACTATGCCAAGAGTGATTGCAAAAATGAATATTTAAGGCATATGGATTCTAATATTTTAGACATGATGGGGCCAACACACCTGGTATCCCTGGAGACCAGAGCCTGCATGTCACTTTGTTCCAAAAGAAGGCCACACTGTTGCTAGGAGCCAGACCAGATCTTCTTAAAGCACTGGGTGCCTCTGTTTTGGAACGAATATCCTGGGCAGAGCAGGAACTTCTGGAGATCACCTTGCCAGTAAAGCTAAGAAGGCACTTCAGCAAGTAGCTGCTCAGCTGAGAGATGAGCTTGACCTTTCCTTCCCAGACAACTCATTCTCCAAGTCACACAATGAACTCAAGTCAACATGAGGGAGCTAGCTAGTAAAGACAGGTGACAGAGCCAAGGTGGAGCTGAAGAATGCCTCAATGCAAACTATCACCATAAAGGCTACCCCCCATGAATTCAAGTCTAAGGGGAAGAGAAACCAGAAGAGGCCACTTTCAGCACTGACCCTGAGCCAGAGGCCTTGTGTGAGATGCAGGGCTATGGGCCACTCCCCTCCTATTCCCTAGTACAATCAACAAGGATGCTATTAAAAGCATCTGAGTTACTGGAAAGTGTGTATGACCTTCCTGCCTTCCCAGAGGTGGTAGCTTAGCTCCAGGGCCAGGTTCTAGAGCTGCAGGGGGAGCTGGAAGAGTGTAAACCATGTAATAAGAAACTCCATGACAGGCCGGGCGGTGGTGGCGCACACCTTTAATCCTAGCACTCAGGAGGCAGAGGCAGGCGGATCTCTGTGAGTTCAAGACCAGCCTGGTCTACAAGAGGACAGGCTCCAAAGCCACAGGGAAACCCTGTCTTGAAAACCCAAAAAAAAAAAAAAAAAAAAAAAAGAGAAACTCCATGACAAGCTAATTCTGGCAGAGGCAATGATGGAGGGGATGACACTACCCAACCCTGCGTGCTGAATGGGCCTGTGGCTGTTGCGAGAGCACCCTATTGGGATAACCCAGGTGAGCAAGAAGGAGCTGAAACCATACACTCTACTTGGAAAGACAAACAAGTGGACAGTGACCAATACACGAGCTTTAAGATCGGTTCTGAAATGTGTCCACCTGATGACCTTGCCTTATTACCAGCATGCAAAGAGAACACTGGAGACTTCTTAGGCCCAACATCTGTAGCCACTTACTTGAATTCTAAGAGTCAACTCTCCATTAAGACAGTGTGATTGGGACTGACCAGTCTGAGAACATCAATATCCTCAATGACACAGAAAACTTAAAACAGAAAATCCATGACTTGCAAACCGAGCTGGATAGCTACCGGAACTTCACTGTCCAGTTACAGAAGCTTCTCAGTGCGTTGAGGCCATTATCACAGTTTTGTGTGGGACACATGGGGCTCAAGATGGGTTGAACAAGCCTATGAGCCAAACTGATGAAGAAGAGATGACAGTTTCAAGTTTGCACCAAGTCCGGTATGTGAAGCATATGAAAATCCTCTATCACTAACCCCAGAGATGATTGACAACAGGATGCCAGAGAGCCTCACACAGCAGCTGGTGAAACAGAAGGAGCTACAGAAGATCAGAATTTGAACTTGAAACTTCAGTGAAATCCACAACCTGGAGAACCTGGTTCTGAGACCGCTCTCCATCAAGATAGGATTCACTGGCTTAGTCCCAAGCCAGGGAGCTCTCCCTTCAGCGGCAGCTGATTTGAGGATAGCCATGACATCTGACATTTACTGTCAACACATGAGCACCATGATCAAGGCATTTGAGGAGCTTCTACAGGCCAATGATGTGGACAGTTGTGTGGCTGAGGGCTTCCGGGAACAGCTAACACAGTGTGCTGAGCTGCCTGAGCAACTGGAAAAGCTGGTTCTCCGTGGAGCGTTGGCCAGAGCGGAAACTGCAAGAAAGGTTAAGAACTGAGGAAGACAACTTAACCCATCATCATCTCCTGCCTGACTCTCCTGAGCCTTCTGCCTCTCATGCACTGTCAGATGGTGAGATGTGTGGTAAGTCCTTCCTGCCCCGAGATCAGAAGGCAGACAACAAGACTGGGAAGCTCCCGGCAATGGAGAACCATTTTCCTCAAGGCTTACTAATGGAACACATACAGGAAATTTGAACTTTGAGAAAGAGTTTGGAAGAACCTATGAAAACAAATGAGAAGCTCTGGAAACAGCTGGAACAGCAGGGGCCTGATACTGACCAAGGTTCCACAAATGTTTCTGCTTATGGCTCCGAGCTGCACAGCTCTCTGACATCAGAGATACATTTCCTGAGGAAGCAGAACCAGGCCCTCCGTATGATGCTCAAGCAAGGGTCCAGAGATAAACAGAAAGAGAATGAGAATGACTTGAATCTCTGTCTAGGAAGGCTGCAGGTCTTGAGCATCTTCAGCTAGAGGACACCAGTGTGAAGGAGGAAAATGAGAGGCTACAGAGAGACATCAGCGAGAAGGAGAGACACAATCAGTAGCTGACCCAGGAGATCTGCAGTCGCTGCCAGGAGCTGAGCAGGTACAGGAAGAAGTGAAGTCAAGGCAGCAGCTGCACTCACAGAATGATAAGCTGCTCCAGGCCCTCCAAGTGGAGCTGAAGGTGGATGAGAAGCTGGATGAGGAACATAGGCAGCTACAGAGCGAGGCCCAAGGCGAGGCATCTAGAGACAGCTGGAATGGGCCCGATTCTTTCAGCGAGCTGCATGGCCTCCTGACAGAGATGTGGGCTCCCCATGAGCAGCTAGAGAGGAGCGCCCAGACTATCAGCACCCTGAGGAGCAGGCAGTTGTCACAGGGAGCAAAGACACCTTAGGAAGGGGCCCTCACTCTGGCTGTCAAGGCCCTGTCACCGAGTGGTCCCTTCAGCTGGACAAACATGATGGCAACAAACATCCTAAGGCTAGTGATAATTCATTTGATCTATTTGAATTCACCCAGGCAATGGCACGGAAATCAGCTTCTGAGACTCCTCTGCTCTCTGGAACTGATGTGGACTCCCTCTTCTGTGACAGTAGCATGTCCATCATTAGCCCTCCTCCTTGCATGCCCTGCCTGGTTGCTGAACACCATGTATGGGCAAGGAAGAGTGGCCACCATATGCTGGGCCTGATTGAGGACTATGATGCCCTCCATAAGCAGATCAGCCGTGGCCAGAGACTGCTTGCTGAGATGGACATTCAAACTCAAGAGGCTCTGAGCCCCACAGCTCAAAAGCTGGGGCCAAAAATTCCACTCTCTGTGCCTCTGAGCAAGTTTCTCTTCAGCATGAACACAGCCAGGCTGATCCTGGAAGAAGCCTCAAAGTTGCCAAAACTCTTCTGGAAGATCTCAGTCCCCACAGATGGCCAGTGTTCACTTCACTGTGAGCAGATTGAAGAAATGAAGGCAGAGATCACCAAACTAAACAGAAAGTTGAACACGAAAAGAAGCTGCAGAACCAGCAAAACTTTTGCAGCAGAAAAAGCACCAGGAGAAAGTCATCTGTGATAAATTGGTCATCACTCACCAAGTCCTTCAGAAGACCAGTCGAAACCTGGAGCAAAGGACTAGGACTGCCCATTTGGGAACATCCAGTTCCAGCAGTCCGGGCTCATGAGAACACCTTCCAGCTAATAAAGCTTGTGGTTCTGAGAAAAAAAAAATAAGTATAGACTGTGCTTCATGTCACAGGACTAGAATAGTAGTTCAAGAAAAGTGTATCATAAATCAACATACTTTATGAACATAGTAACACAAACCTTTAAGAAAACACTCACAATGGAATCTACCAACACAAAGTCCTACACAACCAGTGCCAACCAGTTTAGAAAATCTAGTAACTCACCATGTTAGCTGAGGGTAGGGGAAACCTCAAGATCAACTGAGGAAATGCAGAAAGCACTTCATAAAACCCAACAGTATACAAACTCACAAGCCACAGACAGGAACTTTCCCAAGCAGACAGGCAAGAGTAAGACACACCTACACCTCATGCTTAGTTCCCAGAGTAGCAATTTCCCTCAAGATCATGCTATAGCCACTCTCCATGCCTACTGAGTGTTTCACTAGGGATCCCCACCCACGCAATGTGCAGGAAAAGGAACACAGACTAAAAAGAAGTAGCCTTCATCTGTGGGTGACATGGCCATGTATTTAGGGGATTTTATGGAGCCAAAATAAAGCTTGGCTAATTAACACAAATCATGATTATATTTATGTAATACTACAAATCTGTACAAGAACAGGAAAAATCAGAAAAACTTAAGGATACAACTGACAAAGCGTAATATTCTGAAAACCAAAAATCATTATGGAAGAGAAGTCCTAAATCAGTGAAGAGAGAAACAGACTAGAAGACTCAAAAAGCTTATCTTATGGAGACTGACAAGCTGATTTATGATTTATCTAGAAAGATACATGTGCTGGGAGAATGAAAATGATTTGTATGAATTTGTAACATTTTATCTAACAATTTATATAGCCTAACTTTACTTGCTGTAAAGTACAGAAATAAGAACAGCATAGTATTAGCATAAGGACTTTCCTATAAGTCAATAGCACAGAAAAGAATTCAAAAACAGACCCAAAAGATTATGGCCAATTGATTTTTCCAAGAAAGTGCAAGGTGATTCAATCCGTGAAAACGTTTTCCTTGAAGACTGGTCTTTTCTACGCAGCATGTGCACACACATACAGAGAAAATGAAGAAGAAAGCCTTATTTGTGACATTGGAGGACACTAATCATCAAATCACTGATTCTTCTTAAATGAGAAAATACTGAGCGACATTTTTTTGCTGTATTTCCTGCACTACTACGCCACCTGGAGATAGAACAATGAAAACAAGCAACCACCAAATAAGGGAATGATAAAATCTGAAAAGTGTCTTTTTGCAGCCCTAGATGTTCAAGATGGAGGCAAGTCACTTGTCAAAGGAGGAGATGAAAGAATCACTGTTACCTATAGAGCCAAGAAACCTTCAAGTTCAATGATAGTTTCTCATACAAAAAGAGGACAGGGAAGAAATCACCCATCGACAACTAGAAGCAGGAAAATCAAAACATGGCCAGCTCTATGAGACTTGTTTCATTGGTAAAATTCTAACAGTGCAGTGACCAGTGGGAGGGGAGGTGGGGGATTCTCTGAAGAGCTGGGAGAAGAGAAACTATTATCAGAATAGACTGTACAAAAAACATATATTTTCTTCTTTTTTAAACATCTATTTTCAATAAAAGAAAAAAAAATAAACCCACCAAAGGGGGGCTTAAGATATTCAAGTAGGTACAATGTATAGAACTTATTGGATGAATTAAGGCAAAATTATAGTCAAGTTGGGTGGTAACTAGAAATTTTAGATACTAAGGAGTTTTAATTTTGTTGTGATCTGAACTCTGCTTCCTTCAAATTCAGATGCAGAAGCCCTAAACGATAGTACCTCAGCATGTGACTGTATTTCTAGAGTCATTACAGAGGAAATGGAAATTAAGAGTTTTAAATATGCACACTGAGAGTTTACTAGAATTTGCCTCAAAATCTGAAGTGTGAACATGGGTGAGAAATGCGTGGTGGGCAGTGGGGATGGGGCAGGCTTGGCCATCAGTGTACCTACATAGGTGTGAAGATGTATGTAGCTCAGGAAGTACCTGGGTTCAATCCCCAGCAACCACCCAAGCCCCCAAAACCCCAAAACAAACAGAAAAACCTGTCACCTGTATGGCTTTGAAAACTTTAAAAAGTACTTTGTTCTAAAGGAATAAATCTTCCAGGATGAAACTCTAGAACCCGGAAAATTGGTGACTGACTAGTCAATGACCCTTGTGTAGTGAGCGGTACTGAGAGCAGATGTGTAGGGAGACTGTCATGAACAGACCTTTGGGCT
This sequence comes from Dicrostonyx torquatus, assembly GCA_028555095.1. Taxonomy (NCBI): domain Eukaryota; kingdom Metazoa; phylum Chordata; class Mammalia; order Rodentia; family Cricetidae; genus Dicrostonyx; species Dicrostonyx torquatus. The sequence goes on along the minus strand of JAQHUG010000192.1, from coordinate 30,785 downwards.
GGGGAATGGAGCCCAAAGGCCCCACAGCTTTGCCAGTTGCAGTCTAAACAGTTCCTCTCTTCTGGTTCTGCTGTGCCTGCAGTCTGCCTTGATGTCCCTCCTTCCTGGCATGTGACTTTACTCTCATACTTTCACATGCTGCCCTCTTGGCATCTTCCCAGAAGAACTTGGACCTTGCTACATACTGCCTGGCCTCCCAGGATTGCCTCTGAAATTTGGTCGAAGCCTTCATGAGCCTACAACTTTGGCATCTTGCAAGTCTGCAGAACCAGCCTGACATGTTTGACAGCATGGTCCACCACTAGCTTGCAACCATCTTACTGGTGCCTGAGTGTCCTCATAATGAGCAAGGTAAATACTGGCAGACTTTGAGACCCTAGAGCCGTGTCTTTGATTGACAAGGCTTGTAGGTACGCCTCTGTCTGACCCTGAAAGCTCAGCACTCAGGAATCAGAGGAGTAAGCCTCTCCCACTCAGCACCTGGAGGCTGCCCATGTGTCATCCCCCCGCAGAGAGGGTTCCTCTGGTGATTAGTGACAACGACCGCCAACCAATCTTCCAAGCTTGAGCTCCTGTGCCATTTTGACAAAATCACTAAACTTAAACTTTGTCCTGTCCTCTGTCCAGCAGCTTTCTCACATGGTTTTCAACGCCTTCTGCACATTATGTGTATATGCCTCTAAGCACCTAGGTGTGGTGTGCTTGCCTGTGGGGGTGCGTTGAGGTCAGTGTGTCTTCCTTAACCATTCTTCCACTTTATTCTTTGAGACAGGGTCTCTCGCTGGATCTGGAGCTCACCAGTAAGCCTGATGGCCTGAGTTAGATCCTAAGGACCCACATGGTGGGAGGAGAGAACCAATTCCTCCTGCAAGCTGTTGCATGACCTCATGTACACCATGGTGCACGTACACACACACACACACACACACACACACACACACACACTCATAAATAAATGTACTTAAAAATAGCAGCAACATCCAAACCATCATATTTCCCATGCCCAGGCACACATGGCTTCTAAAACCATGCTGATCATTGCTGAGAAAATGATCCAAGCCAACTATCTGAAGGAGATCTTCCACCAGTCATAACCATCTGCCCATTTTTATTACTATTTCCTCATCATCCAGGATGTACACAGATCTGAAGCTGACTCTGGTGGGTTGGCAGAATTTGGGAGGGATAAGCAGAACCCTTGAGCCAAATCATTCTACCCAAATAGATATGGTGCTTTTGAGTTTACTGATGTAAAAAGATCTGTGTATGGCATATGTGTGCCTTTAAACTCTTTATTTAAATACTGTGTGTGCAGATGTATGTGCATCACTCGCACATTCAAGGTTCCTGACATCAGGAGCATGAAGGTTATGCAAACTTCCAGGAGTGAAAATTGCGAGCACACACTGACTGTGTGATGAGCCTCTCTGTCGCCTTCGCAGGGAGGCTGGTCTTCTCAAGCTGTCGGGTGGCAGGACCAAGACACTTTGTTTTCCTAACTGTGCTGTTGTCCTGGACTCAGATTCTCACAGGAGTCCAGTCTCTAATTCCCAGGTGTTCCAATGGTCACTCACCTCGGAACACAATTATGCATCGTTAGCTTTTCCGTGTGGAGGAGGTGAGCAACGAGGACTTCTGTTCAGCTATCCATCAGGAGGGGATCTCTGCAACCTTTAGAGCAGGCAGAAAAGAAAAAAAATCCTTACAATGTTTTTAAAGGAACAGAAATTGATTAGAAACTCATTAAAATCAAATTCTAATCACAGAATTCCATAAGAGCATAGAAATTATTTGGGAAATCTTTTTCTAATATGTGTATCTAATGAATGACACGTGGCCACACTATGCACACAGAGCATTCTGGACTCAGAGCAAGGTGACTCATAACAGAATCAGCAAAATTGAAGCATACTGAGCAGAAAATGAATAAACAGCCAATGATGTCTAGAAGCTCTCCACATCAGTCATTAGGAAAATGAAAGCCACAACAACGTGCAGCCTCGCATCCCCAGAGCAGCCAAGTTAAAAACCAGTGATACCAAACACCAGAAAAGAAGCCCAGCTGGTGCTGTGTTTCAGGGTTTGAGTCTGAACTGTCCCCCGAAGGCTCATGTATCAAAGGCCCACTGACAGCAGCTGGGATTTTAGGAGCTGACTGCATTGGGGGGCTCTGTTGAGCAGATTAATCCACGGATGGAGTCATCATCTGGTGGGCACTGGAAGGTAATAGGAACTGAGAAAGGTACAGACTGACTCAAGACAGGGACCCTGGGGATGTGACTCTGAAGGGTCTATCTTGTCCTCAGTTTCAACTTTCTCTGTCTTGCTCTGCTGTCTGGCTGCTATGAGGTGATGTTCTTCCTCACCACAGTCCAAAGGCAATGGAGCCACTCTACTCATAATTGCTAAGATGGAGAAACCTAAACATCTTTCCACTAATGAATGGATAATGAGATTTTATACATGTACAAATAGAATACTATTAAACTATAAAGAAAATGAAATCATGAAATTTACAGGTAAATGGATGGAACTCAACAGTATTACTGAATGAGGCAGCCTAGATCTGTAATGACAAATGTGGCATGTTCTATCTCATCTGTGGTTTCTAGCCTTAAATCTTCAGACAGGCGTATACAGCCTGGAATAACTGCAGAAGCCGGGAAGTGAAAATGAACCTTTGGGGTAGAGGAGCTCTAGAGACCAGAATAGCAGGATACGGGTGATTTAACGTGAGAGACTGGTATAGGAGGTCCTTCTGTATTTCTGTTGCTTTCATTGGTTGAATAAAGAGACTGCCTTGGCCTTTTAATAGGGCAGCCCTTAGGTGGGTGGAGTAGACAGGATGGAAGGCTGGGAAGAAGGGAAGTGTGGTAGACACCATGCTGCTCCTACCCAAGATGGACGTAGGTTTGGATCTTTCCCGGTAAGCCACCACCCCGTGGTGATACACAGATTACTAGATATGGGTTAAAATAATATGAGAGTTAGCCAAGAAGAGGCTAGAGCTTATGAGCCAGGCAGTATTTAAATGAATACAGTTTGTGTATAATTATTCCAGGTATAAGCTAGCCAGGGCCAAAAGTAGGCCCGTGGCCGGGAGCTGGGCGCTGGGAACACAGCCCACTCCTCGGCGGGGACACAGCCTGCTCCTTCACATGCAACAAGAGACAGGAAAATGGAGGTATTAACTGGGGGGGGGATAGACAACACTGGGAGGACATTTGAAATAGCCGTAGGGAATGTTACTTTATATACAGTACATATATGTAAGCATATGGTTGCTTGAATGAGGATAGTTGCCATAGGCTCATACATTTGAGTGTTTTGTCCCAGTGTAACTGTGCAGGAAGGATTAGGAGGTGTGGTTGTGGAGTGGGTGTGACCTTGTTTGAGGACACGTATCACTGGGGGTAGGCTTTGAGGTTTCCTAGTCTCTGTCTTAGCCCCCTCCCTGCTTTGGTTCAGGATGTAAAGTTCTCAGCTACTGCTCCAGTGCTATTACTGCCTGCTTCCTGCCATGAAGATAATGAACTAACCTCGGAAACTAAGAAATCACTCAGTTAAATGCTTTCTTTTCTAAGAGTTGCCTTGGTTATGTCTCTTCACAGCAATAGATTAGTCACTAAGACAAAGTGTAGGTACACACACACTAACACACAAAGGGAAGCTACTTATGATAATGCTCTTTCTGAGAGCTATAAAATATTTTAAAAAAAAACCCAGTACCAGGGCTGAGAAATTTCCTTTCAGGCTTGAGTCAGGGGAGTCCAAAAGGCTCCTCAGACAACATAGGTTATGACTGTTGCTCTGGGTTGTCTCCCAGGAGTTGAAGGGAAGTCCTTATTGCTGAAGACAACAGTATATTTCGCCCACAGGATTCAGAGGATTCAATCTGGACCTGACCTGAGGGCCTCCTCCTGATGATGCTATGAAAGCTGCCAAGGGGAATGCTCATGAGCCACAATGACCAGCAGAGCACGATATCCCTAGAGGTGCAATAGTGGTACTTATATTCTGGCAGGAACAAACAGCTGTCTAGTTGGATATTCAGTCTGATCAACAGGTGGAAAAATCATGCCTGGGACTGGAAACCTAGCAACCACTCCTGGTCAGAGGCATCACGGATCTCAGAGAACCCACTGCTACTACTTTTCCAACTGAGCACCTTCCCTAACTGTATTCCAAACACTTACACCCACAGCGAAGTGTGGCTCTTGCCCCTCCACTCATCAAAGCAACTTCCTTCTGAAGCAGATTGAGACCATTGCAGAAATCTACAACTGGCCAAATGCACAGAACAAGCGTGTCTGAGCTGAATTGATACATCCATGACACAACCCCTGATGTGGGATTTCCTTCTGTACACTGTGAATATGTTTTATTACCATTGGTTAATGAATAAAGCTGTTCTGGCCAATGGCTTAGCAGAGTAGAGCTAGGTGGGAAATACGAACAGAGATATATAGAACAAGTAGGCAGAGTCAAGGAGACGCCATGTAGCTGTCGAATGAGAAAGACGCCGCCAACCGAACCTTACTGGTAGGCCACAGCCTTGTAGCAATACATAGATTAATAGAAATGGGTTAAGATGTTAGAGTTAGTTAATAAGAAGCCGGAGCCAAGAGGCCAAACAGTGTTGCAATTAATAATAGTTTCTGTCTGTTTATTCAGCCTGGGTAGTTGGGAAACAAGCAGTCTCTAACTACAAAATGACGCTCATAGGTTTGGGGCTAACATGCGTGGCCAGCCACACACTTTGGGGTTAGGAGCAAAGTAGCTGAGAGCATGCCTGCCGCTCAGCACCCCGGCCTGGAAAAGCAGCTAGATCAGGTCTGCTAGGTGTGCACAGGTAGGAAAGCATGGTGGATTCCTGCTGACATACACAGAGGCATTTCCAGGCTACACAGCGTGCTGCATGGCAGATTCAGCTTTTACTCAGACAAAAAGAGTTTATGTGCTGCACAGTGCTTCCCAGAGTTGAGGTGTTGCGTATGGCTCCCACCTAGCAGTCCCAGAGCTGGCAGTAAAGTACCTCTGCCATAGTGAAAGGCCTAGAGAGGTGGAACCAGCATCCAGGGCTCTGCAACCACACTGCTTACCATTTTAAAATGCTCCTTGTCAGAAAGGATTTCAGATACACAACAGGACACATTCAGATATAAAAGACCTCTAAATGAGATACAGTGTATTTTAAAATGTATGTAGGCTTGGGAGAGAGAGGAAGAAGAATATAGACAGTTATAATTCAGATGGAAAAGACCTCTAAATGGGTCACAGTGTTGGATAAATGTACATAGGCTTGGGAGAGAGAATTAAAAGAATATAGAGAATTATAAAAAGAAGTAAATAGTTTTAAAAAATAAAACTAAGTCTTTAAAAAGACAGAGTACAGACAGTCATAGATTAAAGGAATAAAGAAAAATAAGCCATGTAAATATGGAAAATACACAGAGAGACTGGATTATGTATATTGTTGTGTTTTCTTTGAATTTTTTGACTGAAGAGAGATTTGATTTTGGGAGCTACTAAGCTAAACCAACATATATATTTTAAAGGTACCTTGACTTCAAAATTTGAGTCTAAGGATATGTTACTTTGGAAAAGAGATTCTGCTTTTGTTTCCACAGAGGATGGGAACCTGTGGATTCCTTCCAGGCTAATGTGGTTT
>JAQHUG010000192.1:0-15857 GCA_028555095.1 Dicrostonyx torquatus | reverse complement strand
TTTTTTTTTTAAAAAAATCATCTTATCAAAGGAAGCATTTATTTTGGCTCATGGTTTGGGTTATTCTATGGTCTGCTGGCTCCACTGCTCCCATGGCAGCCAGTAACCTCTTGGTGGAAGGGCATAGCAGAGGGAGGATGCTCACTTTATGACAGATATAAGGAAGGAGAGAGGTTCCACCTGGGCCAAGCCCATCCTTATGACAGATATAAGGAAGGAGAGAGGTTCCACCTGGGCCAAGCCCATCCTTAGTTGCTGTCCCCTCTTGGAAACACCATCACAATCACACCATCACAGTCACACCAGGAACAAGCTTGAGGACTCTTCTAGACATCTCTTAAGCTGTCACTGGAGGTGGTTACTCATCATACGGGGTTTAAAGATCCATTTCAGCAGCATGTATATTAACGGTGGAAGGACAGAGGCTACTATGGTCCCTGTACAAGGATGACACACAAATCTGTGAAGCATTTCACTTAAAAAATATTCCCTTCCTTTTAAACTTTGTAGAACAGGAAAGAATGAGGGCAGGGTTAAGATTAGGAGGTTCCATGTCGCTGGAAAATGGCAGGGCCAGGGGAGAGAATGGAAACTATTCAAGGCTTGGGAAGGCAGGACCAGACACTTCTCATGGACGCCTTAAAGACGTAAGCAATGGACAGGCACACTGCTATCTCTGATAAAGAAGATAACGCCCAGTCTGATGCCCATTTCCAGGCTGCTTTTCCCCAGGACCTCAGTTCACGTCCCTCTCTCCTTCCAGGCAGCAACAGGCAACAGTGACAGATTCTGCTGATAAAACCACGTTGCTGGTGAAGGTCACACTAGAGAGCCCTGTAAGAGGACAGAAGATGCTTCATACTGAAAGGGGGACTATTAGTTAATAATACAATACTTTTCCAAGTTCAAAAGTAAACTGTACTCTGCTCCGGAGTTTCCATTACAAACTGTGTAAGAACTTGTAGACACACACTGCACAAAGCCTGGCTGACGGATCCACTCCAGTGTTGTGTGGAGGTCGGAGTGCTGCAAGTCCATAACCTAATTACAATGACTTTGGGCAGCTTTAATCCCAAATAGTCATTCCTTGTCTACCTCTGTGTCTGGCCTAACGTCCTGTGACTAACAGATAAAAATCCTTGGACTGTACGAACAGACCCATAGTTTTCGGCAATCGAAGGGCTAAGAGTGGTGGTAGCTTCTGAGGCCTATGGCAGAGCTGCCCCCATTTTGCTATCGCCACCTATCTGACGCAGCCACCTAAGTATTCGAAGATAATCTTGATTTGTGGCTTCTTTGTGCTGTGCCTCTAAAGACTTCATGAGGCTGCTTTCACACTGAAACACACTCTTTACTGACAGCCTGCTCTTCACATTGGGGGTTAGAGAACATTGATGCTCTCATGAACGCACACAGAGGGCGGGTTTCCATTATGGTCACAGTCGGAGAGGATTTTCCCAAATAACAGAGCCTAAGACCAGGATTCAAAGTCAAGGACACGGGTGCAGGTTTCACCCACTTCAAAGCTGTCGATGCATGAAGCACACACCACCACTTGTCATGGGGCAGCCCACAGACCCTTCTACAAAGACAGGCTAGACCTGGAGAGCATCTGTAACTTTCTATCTTCCTTCTAGCATTACGGGGTGGAGAATGTGTCCACAAAGTAAATAAGCTACACGGGCTCAGTCAACAACAGGGAACCCTCACTTCCAAGAACAACAGGGAATGCCTTACCCCCATAAGCCTTATACCATACAGACATTAACAGAGGCTCGTCTCCAAGGAGGACAAGAGGTATGACATGCAGAGGCTAACCACAGGAAGACGTGTAAATACACTGAGGTGATGGAAGCCCCAGACCCCAGTCCCTCACATACCCGAGTCCTCGCTCCAGATTGTTTTCTCTTACTTTGTTCTCAGGCAACCCTCTTTCACTTGGCCAACGAGATCCTGAAAGCACACAGTCAAACCTGAATCCCAGAGTACCCGAAAGGTCAACCACCAGCCTGCTGACCTGCCATTTACAAAACCTATGTGTCCTTAAAAAGGGCTTATGTATGTGGGCCTAAGCAGTGATTCCATCTGCAGCCCTTCGGTAATCTGCTTTCTTATCCAGACGACATTCCTGCAGTGAGTCTATTGACAAAGACCTCAAGACAGTATCTTTTCCCGAAACCATTCCATTTGTGTGCCCAGGCCTGTGGAACTCAAGAGCTTTGGGAAAGGAAACCAGATTATGAAGAGAACTTGAACTGTGATGAAACTGCAGACACAGCAGAGATGAGAACTCCAATCCCATGACCTTAACAAGAAAGTTTCAAATTGAGGAAATCCAGCCACCTGAGACTTAACTTGCGGAAGTATCTGGGAGGCCGGACTGTGGGCCAGTGCCTCAGTTCCTCATCCAAGTCAAGGTTTCTGAGAAGCCATGCCTAAGCAGCATATAGAAGTAAACTTGCAGTTGACTGGAGTCAAGTGGGTAGAGTAGAAATGGGGAGGGGCAAATCCTGGCAGCCCTTCAGCATGCCTGGGATCCAGCTCAGGTTAATTCCGGGACCCAGCCTCAGGACCACTTTGCTCCCAGAATCAGGCTGGAGTTCCCAGGATGCACTAGTCTTACCTTCTGACTTCCAAGGAGCTTCTGACGTGCTATTATGTCCCACCTTTCCCACCCCGAGGCCCCCAACACCAACTGTACCTGTGCACAGCTAGAGCATCATGTCAACCAGAGAAGCAGACAAGCGTGAGGAAATGGTGACTGTTCTCCTTAGGGCTCTCTGTGGGATAAAAACCATGGCCAAAGCAACATGGGGCGACTGCTGCTTTACTGCTTACTCCCCACAGCTTGCTCAGCTTGCTTTCTTATATACCTCATGGCCACCAGTCTGGAGTTGGCATGACCCACAGTAAGCTGGGCCTTCCCACATCAATCTATAGTTTAAAAAGTGCACCGTAGGCTTCCCTGCAGGTCAACTTGGGGAGGGGCACTTTCTCAATTAAGGTTTCTTCTTCCCAAACGACGAGCTTCTGACAAGTTGACATAAAGCCATCCAGCACAGCAACCTGTGTTCTCCTGACACAGGCACATGCGGTATTAAACACAAGCCTTCTCCCATTCTCAAAGGTCAAGAGCCTCTGTACTTACCTTTGGTTGGCCCTTTAGTTTTTTTTTTCCCCCTGGTATTGGAGGGCTGGGGAGATGACTCAGTGGCTAAGGTACTTGCTGAGTGAGAATCAGTACTGGGGTTTGAGTCTCCAGAACCCAAGTAAATAATGGGTGGCGTGACAGCCAGCTTGCAATTCCAGCTTTAGAAGGTGGAGATGGGATTGCTGGAGCAAACTAGCTACACTGGGAGGTCTGGATTTGACTAAGAGACCCTGATTAATAAATAAAAGTGCAAGAGTGATTGAGGAAAAATACTGACATCATCCTAAGGCCCCCCCATGCATGCAAACATATGTGCCAACCTGTCATTTCACATGTATGTCCCTCATATGTAAACATGCACACACACACACACACACACACACACACACACGTATACCACAAGCACATTCACGCAAACAGAAAAATAAAAACACTGTTTCATATCAGAACTCAGAGCCTGGAGGATGCTGGCAAGTACTCTACCATGGCCTATAGCCCCAGCCCCTGTGTTTGTTTGTTTGAGAAAGGATTTTGCTATATGGCCCAGGCTGGCCTCGAACTTGTTTATGAGTCTGCCTCAGTAACCAGAGCAGCTGGAACTACAGGACCCAACTAGTTTTGTCTGTCCTGATATTAAACTGGGGACACCAATTTTGATAGCCTGGCAACAAACAAGTTACTGGGTTCTACTGTTGTGCCACAGCCTCTGCCACCAGCTCACCACTCCCAAATCTATGCAACTTCTCCCTGCCCACATGTCTAATATACTTACTGAAAAAGGAAGAAACTCAAGGATGGCAAACACTTTGGGGGATAGTGGAGACCTGAGGGAACAAGAACCCAGCAGCTTTCACTACAGAGGTGGCAGTTTCAGTACTACCTTGAACATGTCTTAGAAGAACAGATCATGTAAAAAAAAAAGTATTTTTCTTTTCTTTTTAAAACATCTATTTTGTGTGTGCATGTGCACACTCAAGCACGTTGTCATGGCATGTGTGTAGAGGTCAGAGGACAACATGCAAAAGCAAGCTCTCTTCTACCATGTGATTTCTGGGGACTGAAGTCAGGTTGTTGGGCTTGGGAACTCATCTGGCTGGCTGTGACTCGGGTCCCCAGTGTGTCACCATGGAGGGGTGGTGGAAGAGTTTACACTATCAAGCTAGCACCTAGATGGACAGCTGGTGCAGAATGGAGATTCTAGAGTACTTGTGGCACTGCACAGAGGCTGGGAACAATGCAGCCCTCACTTCTCAAAGCGAGGGCTCGGTTGAGGCTGCTGTACTAGGCAGTTAGATTCTACTTTTGGTAAAGGCATCGAGGCTTACAGAGTACCTGGAGGAAAGCCTGGCGCTGTACTTCCTTCGCTTTTGCTCAGACACCCACATGAATGCCACCCACTCCAGGAGTAGCTGTCTATCTAGCCATAGCACCATTAATAAAGACCCAGAGACAGGAACTGGGGTTCTACCTGAAGGTCAGAAAAACAAAACAGCCAGCCACTGACTCTTACCTCTACCTCAGTCTGAAATGGCAATCCTGCCTCCAGGAATCTCAGAATGAGACTGAGAACTGTCTCCTCCCGTTTATAGTCCTCTCTAGTGCTGGGATTAAAGGTGTGTACAACTTCTGCCAGGTTTCTATGGCAAACTAGTGTGGCTAATTGGATTAAAGGTGTGTGCCACCACTGCTTGGTCTATAAGGCTGACCAGTGGGGCTGTTTTACTCTCTGATCTTCAAGCAAACTTTATTTATTAAAATACAAATGAAACATCACTATACCTAACCTCGTTCATTCCCTTCTAGACTGAAGGCACCCAGGGTCAGGGAACCCTCACAGGACAGATTACCCTCAAGATAAAGGCAACATCTCTGTTGGGTGAGGCTCCCCTGAGAGCAGAAGTAATCACTCTGTAGGAACCAGACTGCTTCCCTAAAGTGACGAGAGAGGTAACAACTTCCTTAGACCACCTTGCAGAACCAGAACTGAGGCACTGGCCAACCAGACCCCTTGATCAGAGCTGCTTAATTACGCACGTGTATCTTTTGCCCTCTCAATTCCTTTTCCACTGCATTTAAACCTACAGTTAATGTTTCCCTGAAGATGAACTTGGGGCCTTTAGACCCTTTGTCTGTCCCTCTTCCCAATATGGTGACTGAGTCCCCTTTATCATTACTTGCTTTTTAAAAACTGGAGTGTAGGGATGCAGTGGGAGGGGAAGGCAGGGGGGTAAACCTGTTCAGATTGCTGAGCTCAGGCCTCTGCTCTGAAACTGCAGTCACGCTGCCAGTCAGAGACCATCAAGCTGACTTCTAAGTCTTCTAAGCATGATTCCCTTCCAAAAACGGGCTGTGATGTGATACCCAGTGTAAAGCGGATCTGTGAGAATTAAATAAGTTTGTTAAGAGGACTGGTGGGGTAGATTAGTGGGTGAAACTTGAGGATGTGAGTTCCGGTAAAAAAGCCAGGAGTGGCAGGGTGTGGAGTTGCGGCAGAGACAGGTGGATCTGGGAGCTTGCAACCTTGCTAGATTACTCGAAATGGTGAGCTCCAAGTTTAGTAAGATCATCTCTCAAAACACAAGGTGGAGAATGGCAGAAGATGCCTTACATCACCCCCTGGCCTCTAGAGACATATGAACGGGTGAGCACACCAGTGCACATACACATTCCTTCACCCCTGCCCTAAACAACGTCAGATGGAGAGCCACGCAAGATGACTCATGCCTGTAATCCTAACACTTGGGACACCAAGGAAGGAGGACTGCCCATAAACTCGAGGCTAACTTGGGGTATATAGTGAGTTCCTGAGTTACTATCGAGTAAAACTCTGTCTCAAAATTTAAAAGGTGTATAATTAATAAAAAGACTAACATGGACTCTTAGTTAAATTTTTCTTCTTCCATACTTTTTTTTTTTTTTTTGGTTTTTTGAGACAGGGTTTCTCTGTGGCTTTGGAGCCTGCGCTGGAACTAGCTCTTGTAGACCAGGCTGGTCTCGAACTCACAGAGATCCGCCTGCCTCTGCCTCCCGAGTGCTGGGATTAAAGGCATGCACCACCACCGCACGGCCTCTTCCATACTTTTAAAAAGTGGTAAGAGGATGAGAACATTAGAGCCATTGGGAGACTTCTTGCCTACCACACACATTAGACTATGGGTTTAATCCCCAGGACTATGGAAAGCCAAGAGCAAGATCATAGCAGGAGGTGCAGGCAGGTGTGGCAGATGTTCAAGGTCATCTCAGGTACAGGCAGAATTTGAGGCTAGCCTGGGTTACGTGGGCACTCTATCAGAAAAACAACAACAAAGAGGGCTGGAGAGATGGTTCAGAGGTTAGAGGTTCTTGCCTCTCTTCCAGAGGACCCAAGTTTGGTTCCCAGCATCCTTGTTAAGTAGCTCACAATCATCTGTAACTCCAGGTTCAGCAGACCCGACACCCTCCTCTGGCCACTTCAGGCACCCACATATATATGGCAAACACACAGAAATGCATACACACTCATAAAGGGAAATAAATCTTTAGAAAGAAAAAACAAAAAAATGACTCCAAGTCAACTTTTGGCTCCCTGAGACTACAATGTCACCCTTCATTGAAAATCAAAGTGTGAGGGGAAACCATGGTCAGTATGTAAAATAAATGAAAAAAATAATTAAATAAAGTAAAAAAGAAAGGAAGGAAGGAAAGAAGGAAGAAAATCAACCCTACCCCTTACTCCCAGGCGAGAAGGTTGAGGCAGATGACAGCCGTGCTTGCAAACATGGCTGCTGACTTGGCTGCCATTCCTCCCCTTCTCACATCCAGGCCAACAAGGAGCTTTTCTAATGTGTTTATCTCCTTTAGGCAAACAAGTCGGATGAAAGATGGTGTCACATCTGTAGGGCTATAACAGCTTTTAGCATTATCTATCCCGAGAGAGAAAGCATCAGGCCACTGCCTTGCTACAGAGGGACCTGGCAACTTTCTCTCGCCACATCTTCTTTTAGAAAACTAGGAAGAAAACCGTGTTGGGTAGTTATGTAATTGTGATCTCATGCTAATACTCTGGGGTCACTCTGGCTGTGAGACTGCCGTTATCTTTTTCTTTAAAAAAAAAATTAGGTGGTGCAGGCCTTTAATCTCAGCACTGGAGAGGCAGAAGTAGGCAGATCTCTGTGAGTTCAAGGTCAGCTTGGTCTACAAAATGAGTTCTAGGACTGCTGAAGCTACAGAGAAACCCTGTTTTGAAAAACAAAATAAAACAAAAATTAGTGTGTTTAACAGGCTTTAAGTATCCTAAGTTTGATGACCTCTACAGAAAAGATACAGAAGGTTACTCTGTATTAGTCAATGGAGCTCCAGAGATCCCCAAACAGTACAGGCTATTGCTAATGCTCTTGGTTACTCTTCATAAATGGACAGTAAGACCCTATTGCTGGAAACACTACATACTTGATCTAGCTGCTACTCAACAGGAAGCTTCACCCAACCTGGCTAGCTTCTGTAATTCTGGGAAGTACTATGCATCCACCGAACTGCGGACCCTGAAAACTACAATCAGAAATGGTCCGACAAGATATGTCCACGGCTACACCAGTGGCACAGCGGTTATACAGTGTGAGCAAGCACTTCCTGACTGTATCAAAGGTCTACTCCATTAGATGGACCGCATACCTGATACTGCTGGCCGGACCCAGAACAGGTCCTAGGAGAGAACCTGGTGCTATTATTCTGCCAAATGGATACAGTACTAAAACAACCCCTAATTACTTTCAGTTATCCCCATCAATGAGTACATTGCCCAACCCTTTTCAGAGAAGCTTCTGGAGTAGTTGATAATTAGATAGAGATCCTCAACTGGTCAACATGCAGAGAATAAGAGCCTGGGGTGCTCAGTAAAATATCTAAGTGGGATATTTATATCAAAGTCCTTTCCTCAAGGATCAGGATCTTCAAGGAAGAAGGGGGACAAAGTGTAAGCACCATGATGGCAGATAACATCAAAGACACAGTGTTTTCAAAATACAACAGGACAATAACACACGGACTCACAGCCTCTGTGACAACATGCACAAAACTGCACAAGCTCAAGCCAGAAAAAAATTCCTGCTTGGGGGGATGGGGGGGCATAAAATCCCACCAGCAGCCCAAGAGCCGCTGGCATCTGATAGCTGCTGGGATCTGACAGCTGCTGGAAGAGTCAGTTTTTTTTAACTGAATGATTCCTGGTAGGTCAGCCACATTCCAGGGCAGAGCTCACACCCAAGAGTAAGTAGTTAGGCAAAAAATTGGACAGGATGGGCTTAAAAAAAAAAAAAAAGAAAAAGTAGAAGTTAGGTGGGTAGGGAGGTGAAGATGAGGAGCAGGATAAGGGTGAACATGATCAAAATTTACTATTTGAAACTCTCAAAGAATAAAATTATTTTTAAATGTAGGTGTCTGTATTAATCTACTTAGCACAATGCTTCTGAGATCTATATTATACATATTATTTAGTATTATATAGAACATAAATATTTTCCTTTGTATAGAGAACTTTGCTCTTTCTAGTTTGTGGACAATTTTAAACTGTTGTGAGCAGTTGTGTTAAAAAAATTTTTTTTTTAAAAAGGATATTCTGTATCTCTTAAAGAAATAGGTCTAGTTGGGCAGTGGTGGCACACACCTTTAATCTCAGCACTCCGGAGGCAGAGGCAGGCAGATCTCTGTGAGTTTGAGGCCAGCCTGGGCTATAAGAGCTAGTTCCAGGACAGGCTCCAAAGCTACAGAGAAACCCTGTCTTAGGAAAAAAAAAACAGAAAAAAAGAAAAGAAATAGGGTCTATTGACAAAGAATTCTGACAGGCCTGAAATGGGTGGTGAAGTTACCTCACCAGACCCCAAACCACTGAAACTCTTCTCTTTAAAGAATGGGGCTCCTTAAGGGTCCATTTCATCAGCCAAGTAACAGAATTCAGAGACAGTGAGGTAACTTGTGGCCAAGGTCTCCTTCCTGACAGGAAGGATTTGTTGACTTAGTGTGGGTCAAAGTCTATATGCTACAGCCTTATGTCCGACCCTTCCATAACGGTGAGATGGCCACAAGCAGTGGCGTGACCTCCCACCTCATTTTGGCAAAACTGTAAATGGGTCCGTCACCTTTGGTTTTCTATTTTCTTGGAAACTAAGGGAGTTTATGGATCTAAGTGCCTGGCAACCATTGCATATTTCTTTCATTTATACAATGAAAACTGAACCATATGCCAACTGATTTTACTGAGGTACTGTGAACCAAGTTTCCAGAAAGGAAAAACAAAACAAACAAAACATCCAGAAACTTGCCATACCTGTGAACAGTTTAGCTGATGAGAACTCCATGACTGTGGAGAGCTAGGATGTCTGTAGATCTAGACTCAGATCATTTTGTGCTATCTTTAGTCCCCTGAACAACCACTCATTGCCCAATTCTGTCTGGTCTAACGGCCTCGTGACTTTCAGTAGAATCCTCTGGACTGTATTAACTTAGTAGACCGCTAACTTTCATCACCCTGTCAGGTAGCATCAGGCAGGGCTCTCCCCTCTTTGCTGCGATTGCCTAATTGATGTTTCTGCAATGCATGTTTTTAAGGGACTTAAGTTATGACTTTCTTTTGTCCTCTAACTATAAACATCATGAAACCATTTCCACATTAGAACATTTATTTGGGAAGCCTGAATCTGTGTACCTAGACTGTGGTCCTTCATACCTGACTCAAGAATAAACTCGGATTTCCCTTTGGGTGATTTTTCTAATACTTCAGCAATCCATGATCACAGGCACAGTTCTCTCTGGTGCCCCTTTTTAAATCAAAGGATCATTCAATCCAGCTCTAGTAAAGTTACTTAGAAGAAGGGTTCTTGCTCTGGAGTCTGCCTTCCCTTTCTTCATCCACTGTACTTCACCAGTTCCATCTTGGAATCTACACTTTCACAAACTGCCAATCAAGTATGACAGAGCCCGGTAAGAATTACAGGATAGAATCTGAAGAAAAATAATTTAGAGGAATATAACTATCTCTCCACACAAACAAAAGAACGGCATGGACCATGCGACTGCGGGAGGGAGTCAGTTCTTGGCTGGATGTTTGTTTCATGATCCTGACAGCAAAGTGGAATCAATATGGAAAAACTACAGACCTTTTCAAGGCTTAAGGATATCCCCACTCGTCTTATGTTGTCTTCATCATTACAAAACTATTGACATACAGAATGTTCCAGACGTGCACATGATCCCAAGAGGACACGTGTAGCTCACTACTCTGGTCTCTTCTGGGGAGCTGAAAGTGCTGGAGACCCAACTCAGGCCCTGGAGCCAGGCAAGCACTCTACTGCTGAGCCATGCCCAAAGCCCGGGCCTATTTTTCTGCTGAGTATAACTTAGAGGGGATTTGAGCCACTGGAAAAAATGCTAACACATTTGACACAAACCGCCTGACTGGAGGCAGCCTAACCCCCAGGTTTGCCAATGGTGTGCGTTCAGAGAAAGCTGAGCCAGCACCCACCTGCATGAACTTGATCCACTTAACAAACATCTGTGAGCCTGTGTAAGACAGATGAGACTATGATGTTTTTGGATCAGTCTGACGAGGCAGTATTTACATCCAATTTATGAAAAATAATTGATATAGGAAAGGCTTTGAAACTAGTGTCACCTGTAAGTGCTGAACTTACTTTCTGGAAAAAACAAAAGAGAAAGGCAGTGTGGCAACTTTTAAAAGACCCAATACATGCAAAAACAGACAAGGCTTGCATGCCGAACATCCATCTTTGGTTGCTAACCTCTCATGGTCCAGTGTACTCCTGCACCCCAAACTTTGAATCAAATTCTCAATCTATATGTCAAGTTCAGTCAGAAATCCTAAAAGACTCAGTTTTAAAGTAATGTAATTATGAAGCCAGTAGCATGGTTCAGAGCTCTTGCCATTAAGTCAAAACAATTGAGTTCCAACCACAATCGCATGTGGAGAAACTATTCCCAAAACGTGTCCTTTGACCTCAACAGAGAGACCACACACACAGGCATGCACATACTGTTTAAAAAATTTTTTAAAGTAAGTATGATACCCTTTCTAAAACTAAAAACACTTCCTCAAATTCCAGAACGTTCCAAAACCACACAGGACACAGTCGAAACAGGTTTCCAACCCCTGCAGTTTTCAAAGGAGTCGAACTCCAGTAACTTTAAAAACTTGATTCATAACGAAAGGCTAGGCAATGGCTCTGTCAATGTGTCAGTGTTTACATTTATATTCATAAATATAAAGCACACACGATACCACCTTCGTGTGTCCTCTGTAACCACGGGTGTTACTTACCTCTGGGATGTGAGCAGCAACGCCCTTATGGGATCATTTGCAGCGGGGTGTTTCCTTCTCCTTGCAGTCCAGGGGTGTGGTAGGAGGGAGTGGGGGGTACCACCGCTCCCCACCTCCGCAGAAGTAGCTTCAACCCCGCACTCCCAGGGCGGGTCCCGAGCCAGTCGCCCTGCTCCACTACCAACCGCCCAGCAGACCCAAGGTTCGGTCGCAGTGACTAGGTGCGCCCGGGCGTGTGCCAGGGAGGAACGAGACACACCCACCTCACCCCTCTGCTGCCGAAGCCACGGAACCGCGGCGTGTACCGGGCGCCCGCGGGACTATGCTCCTCGTCCGCCTCGGCTCTGCTGAAGCCCACCGCGGCGCGGCGCCACCCAGAGTCCCAGGAAGGGAAACCTCTTCGCGACACGACAGTCAAGTGGCCCCCAAGAGTCGTATGCTCACTTTGGCTGGCACTCCTCTGCACCCGGTCAGCGCGAGCAGCTTCAAGCCTCCGACCCCGTGAAGCCCGAGGGGCGGGGCAGCGCGCCGCTCACCTCCGCTCGCCCCGCCCACCTCCGCTCCACTCGCCCCAGGTGAGCCTCACAAGGGGCGGAGCTCACCTCCGCTCGCCCCGCCTACCCACCCCTTCCTGTCCCAGGTTATTAACAGAGCAATTAGGACACTCCTCCTTTCTTTCAGTCCAGCCTGTCCAAGAGCGCCCAGGGTAAGCTGCCTGAGTCCACGCAGAGATCGCCCATCTGGCTCTTACTGGAAAAAGCAGGCTCTGGCTTGTGAGCACGCACTCCGTAGACACTGTGTAGGACGTCCCCTGCCGGTGAGGCGACGAAAGGCTGCCACACCGAGAAGGCTGGAAAAGATAGAGCTCGCAGAAGGCTTCAGGGGTTGCAGGGTGCAGGAGACCCCTTCCTGGTGTCAGACCTTGAGGACCCAAGCCCAGCCTGAGGTGCTCCCATCATGCCGCCAGTTTCTCAGGTTTACCCTTGGCAATTGTCTGCAGATGAGAATGTTCCCAAGTTGACATGACGTCTGTGCCGCTAAGCAATTGCCTTAGTGTACTATAAATTCTGACTTTTAAAAATCAAAATTTGCAGTAATATACCTTGTTTTTTTTTCTTTGCTGGCCAGAGTTAATTCAGTAATTATTTGTTGAGAATTCATGAGTTGTTAAGTCATTTAAAACACGACATGTTTTTCTCCCACTGTCTCAAGCAGATTCAAGTTCAGGATTGTTGTAGTCTAGGCCTTTTACCCTCCCGATGGGGCTAAACTGACCTTGCCAGGAACTCAGAAATGGCCTGGCAGGGTAATAAAGGCCCCTCGGGTGTTAAATGTGGGCTGTAAGGGGAACTGGAGTGTGCCTGCCTCCTATCTCAGAGGAGGCATCCTGGAAGAAAGAAACCAAGAGAAGGTAGAGCACCAGAAATGGCTAGGGGATTCTTTTGCGTGGGGGCAGGGGGCAGGAGGTGTGCAGTGGCAGATCATAGACTGAAGAAAAACAACAGCCACTATCTGTGGAGTGTGTTCTTTAAACAGGGTCAGCCATCCATCTCTCTAAACCAGGTGTACACCATCCTTACATGCTAGGCTTAACAGATCCGGCAGTACAATCCCAGAATGAGAGGTGCCTTGGTAACATTAGAGCGGGAAGAAGTAGCTCCCGAGGAGCCAGCCTACACTTTCATAGTGCCCTACTCAATGCTCCAGAAGGCAGACTTGGTCTACAAATGCTCCTAGATTACCAAGAATCCCCACATGCCCATGTCCTCCCTCTATGACCAAATTTCTTATCAATACTGTCCTGAGGCTTTTCCAATAGAGAGGTGTGAGAATAGCTACTTACCAGACTGTGTGATTTTCTTTGGGGCTTGCCGGCTGTGGGGTACCAGGTGGGACACAAACCCCAATGAGCAGGCCCCTCATGTTACACCAGACTACATCCTCCCCGGGGCAAAGTTCAGGTGCTGGTGGTGAAGACTGTGGCAGACCCATTGCTTCCCAGTTTCTCTCTTCCCAGCCTCTTCTGCCTCCCTTCAAACAAAATTCGTTCAGAAGGATGTTGTGATGGTTAACCTTCCTTGCAAACTTGATCGGATGCAGAGGCACCATGGAAACACACTTCTGAATGTGTCTGGGAGGACCTTTTCTAAGAAGCTTCACCGAGGTGGGAAGACCCCCCTCTTGAATGTAGGTGACACCATCCATGCCTACTGGGGTCTGGGAGTGAATGAAAGGGAGAAAACGAGCTGAGCTTTTCTTTCTGTCTTTCCTGGCCGCATTGATTCCATTCTTGCCTTTGAGGCCATGATGCTCTGTAGCCTGGAGACATGAGCCAAAAGAAGCCCTACCTGCTTATTTGGTCACAGGCACTCTGTCAGGAATTTTGTCACAGAAATGGAGAAATGAACTAGGACAGGTGCTCCGAGCTCCTAGAAACCGAGATCTGAGGCTTCTGTCCCAGCTACCTCGCCTCTGAACTGTCAGATGCCTACGAGAGTAATTCCCCACCTCGACTTTTCCTTCAGGGAGGCAGTTTACCAAGCTAAAGTGCAGCAGGTGTCATTACTGGGAAGAACACAGTTACACAGTTCTGGACACAGAATGCAGAAGGAAGTCCAGGCAGGGCTTGCTTTCCTGAGGAAGACCTCCTCTTCTCTCCCCCAGTTTTCTTCCTGCGGTGAGCAGGGGGTGGAACAACACTCAACAGAAGAAGGGGCTGCACCCACCCTTACCCACTATGCCCAGACTTTTCATAACAAAAAAGCAAACCCCTCAGTTGTTTAACTCTTGGTCAAGACAGTTTCACACAAATAAGCCCCACAGCAGCAGGGATGCTGTGCTTTCAGAAGACAAGCCAAAAGATCATTTCCTGGCACACTAGCTGAAAGGGTATCATTGCAGAAAGAGGGGTTTTCTAGTATAAGACAGACCAGGTTTTAGTTTCAGCTCTGCTGATTATGTTAGCTAATGATCCTGCCTAAGTTTGTAAAATTAGATTTTGTATTGTAAAATCAAAAGCTATCATTTTTTTTTAAAAAAGCCTATGATACATAGTGCTCAGCTTATAAAAAGTGATCTATCAGTAATCATTGATATCTAGCAGTTTCTGACCTCTACCAATTTTTTTTTCTCTAGCAAAATTCAGTATCAGATTCTGTATAAACTGAGGACATGGCTGCTCCAAGGTATGGCTGAGAGAGAGAGAGAGAGAGAGAGAGAGAGAGAGAGAGAGAGAGAGAGAGAACAGTCAGAAGCATCTGGAAGAATCCAGAGCAGGAAGAGAAAGCAGTAGACTGAACACAGCCAGCACACTCGGCCTGGCCAGGAGAGGGGAGGGGAATGACAGATGAAGACAAAGAGAGGACCAGGATAGGAAGACAGAAGAGAGAGGGGCAAAAGAGATCAAGGACAGCAGAAACAGTGGCTGAAAAGGACAAATGAGTAGCTGGGGGTGGGGGAGAAGTTCCTGGGAGGGGAGGAGGTGAGAAGAGCTAGACACCTATGACACTGAGAGAGCCGGAGGCCAGCATGCGCTTTGTTGTGCCAGTAAGACCGCAGCCAGACATTTGTCTCTTCTGCCAGTGATACGGGAACTGGCTCTTTTGTTAGAGGGGAACCTGCCTCACCAATTCTTGAGAAATGTTGGCTTTTGTCTAACCACCAGAACTAGGGGGAGGGGAGTTTCCTTTAGACCCGACAATATTCATTTCCAAGTTTCACTCTTTAAGACAATTGCTTATTCAGATATTAATTTTTTTGCAACAGCAAGTTTCATAACATAGCACCAATGGCCTAGTGCCTTCTATTTATGTGTCTGTGTCTGTGTATGCCTTGTGTGTGGATATCTATGGAAGCCAGGAGAAGGCATCTGACCCTCTGGGGCTGTTTACAGGTAGTTGTGGGCTGTCTGTCATGAGTCCACTGGAAGGGGGACAAGCGCTCTTAGCACTGAGCCACCCCTGGAGCCCTTGCATAGCATCTTGTCCTAGTCAGAGTGTCTATTGCTGTGATAAAACACCATGACCAAAGCAACCTGGGGAGGAAGGGGCTCATTAGCTCGCACTTCCACATCACTGTTCACTAAAGGAAATCAGAACGGGAACTCAAACAGGGAGGGAACCTGGAGGCAGGAGCTGAGGCAAGGCTATGGAGGGGAGCTGCTTACTAGCTTGCTCCCCATAGATTGCTCAACCTGCTTTTTTTTTTAAATTGATTGATTTTTATTGAGCTATACATTTTTCTCTGCTCCCCTCCCTTCCTCTCACCCATGGTTCCCATGCTCCCAATTTACTCAGGAGATCTTGTCTTTTTCTACTTCACATGTAGATTAGATCTATGCATGTCTCTCTTAGGGTCCTCAGTGTTGTCTAGGTTCTCTGGGATTGTGAATTATAGGCT
>JAQHUG010000191.1:3982125-4042644 GCA_028555095.1 Dicrostonyx torquatus | reverse complement strand
GGCTTTGGGGAAGAGTCGGCTAGTGTGCATAGTAACTATATGATGGGTGGAAGAACAAAAGGTATGCAGGCTTTGGGGAAGAGTCGGCTAGTGTGGATAGTAAACAAGGAGAAGAATTGTTAATGGGCTGGGCGCTGAGAAGCCTCCTCTTGTGCATGGCTTGGGGAGCCTTTTGTGCCTTTGGTTTCATTGAGGAATAGTTTCTCTTGAATACATGTAGGGAAGTTCACTAAATCTGGTTGATTTGGGGCAAAAAACCAGCTGGCTTTGTTTTGTTCTGCGTTTTCCTAGAAGCAAGACCAGAAGCAAGCTGGCCCAAGAAGTCATACAGCACAGCTGGGGCATTTGGTGAGCACAGTACGCTTGAGGTTCCTGCTCACTATCTAGTTCGAGATGCCTAATATAGGCTGTTTGATATATGGGTCTGAGGCTCCAAAGCATCCTGGGCTGCCATTTAGTGGGTGTACTGGTTTCTTTTCTGGTTGCTGTGACAAAAGCAACTCAAGGAGGGAGATGCCTAATTTGGCTCACAGTTCAAGGGTGCATTCCCTTATGGTGGAGAAGGCACAATGGCAGGACATGAGCAGTGGGTCCCATTGCATCTGTAGTCAGGAAGCAGAGAGAGAGACACACATGGTGCTGCTCATCTCACTGTCTCCTTTTTATTCAATTTGAAATCCCAGTCAAAGGGATGGTGCTGTCCATATTTAAAATGAGTCTTCACCCCTCATTGTAGAAATTCCCTCACGGATGTTCTCAGAGTTTGTTCTTCCTGTCAACACGAACCACCAGAGTGGGGCTGGTGGATGACTGGTGAGAATGAACTCCTCCAGGGCAGTTTCTGCCACTATGTGGGACTTATAGAACTCCTGAATATCCATTACCCTCAATGAAAGGTAATTTTAAACACTGGGACAAACTCACACACATATAGTGAGGAAAGCTGACTGTATTATGAGTTGACTACTTGGTTACTATGATTAATTTCCTAGCTGAAACTTTTATTGATTTTTGAAAATAAAAATGCTGTTAGCATTTTTTAAAGTAAAAATATGCAGAACAAAGATAAGAAAAAGTTAATTTTTAGTAAGATCAATAGCACATTGTTGGTTATTGCTGAGAAAGCAGTTGCACCCGTTATGAGTACAATTAATTCTGCTCATATTATTCATCCAGAAAATATCTAATTACAGAGGGGTTATATAAAGTAATATAAGTAGCAATGAAAAATATTATACTAAGGAACAGAGGAGCTGTAGTGACATACAGGAAACACTGATGCTGATCTGACTTTATAACACTGAATTTTGTTACAGGAGATGCTAACGACTCTTATTAACATTTATATATGACCTTAATTAAAAAAATGTTTTTGGGTAGAGTTTAGAGAGTTCATACAAATTCATATAAATTTGGTGTATTAGAAGCTTTCATCCGTTCCCAAAAGTGAGAAGCAAATTGACGTGTTCCATATTTAAATTAAATTTGTCATCCACTTCGGAGCTTTAGAGGAGAAAATGATCAATTGCATTAGGGCCAGCTCTTCTTGATGATTTTTATGCATTGGTTCTGACGCAAACATGAGAAGAAGTTAGGTAAACAAATGGCTTTGTTTTAAATGGCAGGTCATTCTAATGTGACTCTCACAGTTAACTACTGATTTTAAAGAAAATCTGCTGCCTTCAAATTAGAATTTCATGGAAATAGAGCACATTAGAAACTAGAAAAACATCTATTCTCTGGGGATGGAAAGTGATAACAAATCTGATTCATATTATAATGATACTCCTATTTTAGCTACTTAGGATGGGTGGGTAGGGTTTTTTCCTTTGAAAATGAATTGATCTGTAAATGTAATATAAAAGATGTCAAAAAGCTTGTTTTAAGTTTGGCTTTGCCTAAAGCTGTCTGTAGAATATCTGAGTGTTTAGCAATTTGGGAATGAATTTAATTATGTACTCTAGTGTTTCCTTTTACTTACACAACCAACAAGTATCTATTAAATTCTAGTGTGTGGTTTTGCTGATTTGAATTCTGAGAATACAATGTGAGCGAGTGAAGCAAACCCTTTCCTTATAAGTTGCTCACATTCAGTTTTGCAGGGGAAGACAAAGATACATATCAGTGAAGGGTAAACAAGCTAATATCTGGTAATTATACATGTTGTGAATGAGGGCCTGAGAATGACAGAAAACCTGCCCTGTTAGATGTGGTGGCTAAGGAAGGCTTCCATCAAGCTGAGATGATAAAGAGGAAGTCATTCTAAACTATGATGAAAGGACTCTTCAGAAGGAAAAAATAAGGAGTAAGATCCCTATTGCAAGAGCAAGTTTGGAGTGCTCAGTGGAATATGGGAAGTCAAACAGTGCTTGGGAGCTTGGTAGGTGGGTGTGGGGAACAGAGAAGTAAGTAGGTCATTTGTACTACTGGACTTTAGAACAGCTTTGTTAGGTATTATTAACAGTAAACTTCCTGTATTGGGTTCCTCTCTCCTATTTCTTCTACATCTTTAGTTTGTAGACTTTTTACTCTAACCGTCACATGGTATTCTCCTGTTCATGTGTTTATGCCTAAATTTCCCCCAAACATACCAAAAGGGGCCAGTTCTATTCCGGTATGACTTAATATGATTGTAATCTGATAGAAGTTGCAATGTCACAGGAGAATTGTGGAGTTACACAATTTAACACTGCATGTATTTAAAGTGCACAATTTGATGAGTTATCTTAAATCAAGGTAACACATTTCTCCTTTCTAATGGTCCTCCGCCCTGTTGGTAATCTTTTTCTCTTTGTTAAACCTAAGAATTTGTAAGAGAAAAATAAGTTCCACAATTTTTGAGCCAAATTTGGAGCAGGCTTTAATTAAATACTGGACAGGATGATGGACTCTGCCAAGACCATTTTGGGGTTCCCAGAAAATGGTGACAAGTCACATTTTGCAGAGGTTTAAAAAGGCAAAACTACAACACCATAGTACTTCCCATCAGGTCCAATCAGGAGCAAGCATACATCCTACTTCCTGCCTGTGTTCCTCCTGCCAGCATCTATCTGTTGCAACAACAATCCCATCTGCTGCAGTTGGATCAAACAAACTTGTTCAGTGTAGCAAAAACATGTGACTTGTCATCTCCCAGTCAAGCACAACCCCTGGCATTCCAAGAAGTTATCTGTCCTTGAGCCAGTGGGGTTTACAGGGCAACTTTGCCCTTACACTGTATACACCTTTCTCCAACCCTAGGCAATCAATTTTCTTTCTGTTTGTATTTATTATTATCAGAATCAGAGAGCATGTACTTGTCTTTTGGATTCACTCTTTCTCACAAACAATATTGCTGTGTCAGTGATTTATTTCTATTTATTATTGACAACTATTAT
This sequence comes from Dicrostonyx torquatus, assembly GCA_028555095.1. Classification (NCBI taxonomy): domain Eukaryota; kingdom Metazoa; phylum Chordata; class Mammalia; order Rodentia; family Cricetidae; genus Dicrostonyx; species Dicrostonyx torquatus. The sequence goes on along the minus strand of JAQHUG010000191.1, from coordinate 4,039,267 downwards.
TTCATATGTGCCATGGCTTATTTGTCACTGTGGACGACCATTGGGTTATTTCTAATTCTAGTTCATTACAAAGACTTTGTGAAAGTTTGTACACAAGTCTGTGTATGGGCACATGCTTGTGTTTCTCCTGATTGACTCCTTAGGAGCAGAACGGCTGAGTCAGTCAGCATGTGTATGTGCGCTATCATGTTACATACGATGCAGGAACAGTAAAGTAAAGCAGCAAAGGAAGTGAGGAATAGAGAAGGAACAAGGTTAAACAGATGAAAAGAAGAAGAAGATTTGAGAAGATTGTTATGGGAATAATATAACAAAAGATTAGAAATAATGGGGCAAAACCAAGAAATGACTCCCATAAACATAGAAAGGGGAATAAAATAACATTTGTTTAAACAGCAGCAATAACAAATGCCACTAACAGTGTTGTCGAGAAGAAGGTGACAAGCAGAGAAGGTTTCTAAGAAAAAGAGAGAGAAATGAATGGAAAAGAACGAAGACTGCCCAGTAATAAAAAAAGATAAAACCGGATGCATGTATGAAGAGGAATAAAATGTAATGATGTATAATTGAAAGAAAACATAGTGCATGTGTGCATGCGTGTAGTGTATGTAACCTAAGGTAGCTTTTTTTCTGTATCTTCACAAGTTGTAGACTGCTGGTTATGTGCATGGAAATGGGGAGGGTCAGCTGAATTGCAGATGCTTGTCTTCACTATCGCTTATCCTATGCTGAGCCTGTGTAGATAAGTGTCCATATCTACCAGAGCTGTCTTCACTTTAGTCGCTTCTCTTCTTTGCCTACAAGGGGCCTCTGTTGGCCAGTCTAACTTTGCAGTCTGTGGGCCGAGCAGGTTCTCTCACCCTCCAAAGATCATACCCGGTGGGTGCTGCTATTCCTGGGGGAGTGGGATTGCTTAGCTTCCAACTGTAGAAAGAATGAAAAAACAGTTACAGCACTGAGATCTGTACAGGAGGATGACCTGCCTTTGTATTTTCAAACCGTTGTGAGTGTCAATCACCCTGCTAGTGAGATGCCATGGTAAATACCAACCAAAATCACTGGAGCTTCAGCTCTAGGACTTCCTAGTAGTGGGTGATGAGGAGATGAGAGGAAATGTCAGGGCTATGGGCTTGTCCTGGAGGCAGTATTCCTGGCCTTTTTATTAGGGCTGCTGGCCTTTTGGAGAAGCTTTCTGCTTCTCTAAATAGTCAATTATCTGTTAAAGGTGTTTAAATAATAGTGCAAATATCTTACTTATACTTACATGCATAATTACCATTTCTAGTGCATTTCAATCCTCAGTGTGGACCTTGATTTATGATCTAGTTTAATTTCCTTCTGGACTAGCCTGCTAGCGATAAATTCTTTCAGACTGTGTGTATCTATACCCCTACACGTCACCCATTCCCTTCATTTTTGAACAATGACTTTCACTGAAGAATTCTGGGTTGATAGAATTTTTTCCTTCAGTACAGATGAGCCACAATCTTTAAGCTTTATCATTCTTTTAAAAATTTGGCTCCTTATGTTTTCTACATTATCTGTAATTTTGTCTGTTCTTGAGGTGTTTCTCTATTATTGGTGTTGGTGATGACATGTTTTAGGTTTTTTTAATAATTTTATACTTGAGTCATTGGGGCCTTTGGAGCTGACTTATTATTTTTATAAGGTCTATAAGTCATTGCATCTTCAATTTTTTTCTGTGTTCCTCTCCTTTGAGGATTTTGTTTTCTTATGTTTAGAACCGTGACATTTTTCTGAATTCGTCAAACCTTAGTCATCTTTTCAAATTGTTTTCACTGTGTATTTCATTTAGAATTGCTGATATTAAGTATCTTCAGCTTCATTAATATTTTGAAGTATTTAATCTGTTACATATAATCTATCCATTACAGCATATTTTTTTGAAAATATTGTTGCTTTCATCTTTAGAAGTTAAGTTTGTCCTTTTATGCCTCTACTTGGTATTTCCTTTAGGTACATGAATTTATGGAAGTTGGTTACAATATAATGTCTAGTTTGTTGTTATATATTAATTCTGTTATGTATACCAGTTCTGGTTCAGTTTCAGTTCATCAATTTCCTCTTCATTATGAATTGCCTTTCCTGCTTCTTTGCATGCCTAGAGTTGTTTTTTAGTTAAATGCCACATATTACAGATTATACCTTGTTGGTTGCTAGATGTTTCTGCATTCCTATTGATATTCTTCGGCTTTGTTCTGTAAGTTGTGCTTTTTGGGAATAGTAAATCCTCACAGGCATTGTTAGAAAAGGTCAGAACAGCATTAGTTTAAGACTAATTTCCCTCATAATTGAAGCAAAACCCTCTGAGCAGCCGGCCTCATTCTCCATAAATTAGGAGATTGCCCCTATGCAAGTTGGAAAGGGTGCTGTGCCTCATCCTGGATGTGTCTGGATGGCTCTCTTTCATCTTCTTCAGATTCTACCTTGTCCTTCAGCCCAAACTAGTTTCTTCAAATGTATACATTCATCAGTTTTCATCTGAGTACAAGAAATCCTCGACATCCTCCAGAAGACTCTGTGCACCTCTGTTCTTTCTAGTATTCCTCTATGTGACCTCACGCTGCATTGGCTTCCGTGGATGCTCAGGCCTACTTGATCAATCTAGAAGTACTTTCTCCTCTGCCTTACTGCCCTTCCCTGTATCATAATCAAGACACTGCCTTCATGGAATAAAATTGAGATCTTTTGTTTCCCTTCTCTTTGCCACCAGTTATGGCAAACTCCCTGATTCTCTGGCTTTTAAAATCTTTCTGCTGCCTCTTCCACAATGTTCTCTGAACCTCAGGTAAGAAAGTGTTTGTAGTTGTATCTACTGGGACTAGGCTCCATAACTCTGCATTTTGATGGGTGTGGTTTTCTGTTTGTTGCAAAGAGAAGTTTCTTTGATGAGGGGTGAAGATGATACTTATCTGGGGGTATAAGGATAGATGTTTAGATTGCTGTTAGGGATTATGCTGGTTTAGTAGTTTAATGGTTATAAACTCCCTCCAATAGCCATGGTTTTATTAGCACTGAATAGTTCGCTATGTTTTTAGTAGAAGGCATGAATTATGATTATGGATTAGAGATTATGATGGTAGTAGCTTGTATTCAGAATATGTGCAGTCCTGGACCAGCTGTTCTTGTTTTATATCTGTTGTCTGTGAACATCTCCAGACTGAGTGCCTGCGTAATGAACAGCAACCACATTTGGTATGTACACTAGCTAAAGATGCAATGGAGCACACTTGTGGCAAATAGCTGTCTTAGTCAATCACAGAAATCAAGTCTTATCGATCATGAGCACTCAACTGATCAGAACACACTTCTGTAAGCCACACCCTGAACAGAATCCAGTCAGACTATTTCTGTGCCTCCCTCTGCTTTCTCTCCACAGATGCTGCTTGACTTGTGAGTTCTTCTGTTTCTTTTCAGAGCCCTGTCTGAATTGCAAGTCTTTCTTTGTTCAGTTGAACTCTGGTAAACGTATTTCCCCTAAAGTTTTTCCTTAACTCTACCTTGACTTTGCCATCATCCTTTGGGGAGACTCACCTATGCCAGAAATCATATTTTGTCTGTCACTTACATTAATAATAAAGGTTAAAGTAAGTGAAGACAAATGGGATTTTCAATAACCCCTAAGAATATCTAGGATTTTATTCAGTATCTACCATATGCCAGGGGTTCTATATATTTAATTCCCTTAAGACCCATAATCATTAGAAAAGCCGTGGAGAATTAGAAAAGAGTTTGCAAGAGTGGTGTTTCTCAGATGAGCCATGAGAGATGAACAAGAGTTTTCTGAGATGGGACATGGGATGAAGTCCTGAGCAGGTGTTCCAGCAGAGGGAACAGAATATTCCCAATGGAAACGGAAATATAACTAACTTGAGAAACTCGGCTCAGCTTGTCTAAAGCCACAGGAAGCAGAGAAAGGGAGGACCAGGAGATGGTGAAGATAAAATCAGAGAGCCAGAATAGACCATGAGGGGCTTTAAAAGAGATACTAAGCCTGGACTATTTTTTTCTTTCCCGAGGACCATTTGGAAATGCCAAGTGCAAGTTTGGGGCATGATACTTTAGTTATGGTATGGAAAAAGTGGATTAAATGAGTAAAGTTAATACATAGGTATAGAGATTGAGAAAAAGTATAGATTAGTTCTAAATGTTGAGTAATAACCTCACACTTGACCAACCATTTACACATTCAATAACTATATTCGCTAAATATTTATCAAATATTTTTGTGTTATTATAAATTAACTATTTCTTATGGAGTCTTTGCTATGTGTCACTTATATAAAGTGATATTATTTTCTGAGACATGATGATGCTATATATTCCATTCATGCCTTGATGTCTCCATCCCTTGCTTCCTGAGTTCTAGGATTACAAACACACACCAATGTACCTTTTGAAAGGTGAGGAACCCAAAATAAGCAGAACTCATGAATGCAATGATATTGCTAAGCTAATGACCGTGCAAGAATTTGATCTCAGGTCAGTTTGACATCCTGCCAGATTTATCCATGTTACTCAAAGAAACCTTTCACATTGTAAAGTCCAAGAAAACAAAACAAAACAAAACATTTTGAGCTAAAATATTTTTGTTGTCATACATGGGTCAATTGACCTAGATTTCCAGAAAGAAGTTGCCTTTGTTTTATAGATGAATAATTTTATGTATATATCTCTACATGAATAGGTGACAGTTAGAGCCCTTAAGCCCCAGATAAATTTTCATTCTCAGGAGTTTTTCAACATTTCTCCTAATTCTATGGTCTATTCTTTATTAATATTAACAGATATTGATATCAGTAATTAACATTAACAAATATTAATAAAGAATATATTTAAAATAAGAGAGAGGAAGATGCATGCTATAATAATGTCAGAGTTTCCGGGGGAGGATATTGTGAACCTGTTTGTATAAACAAGTTTTATTTGGGGTTCAGTATGAATTTTCAATAGATGATTTTCAGATAAGAAAGCAGCAATTCAAATGCAGTTATATAAACAGGAAGATCAGAGGGGACTTAGCCTGAAGGGTATAAAATGAACAGAGTCTGGGCCATCACAGCATCCACTCGCCAATGCAAAGAAAGGTAGGTGTCTACCCTGAGCAGGCCCTGCAAACTAGATGCTTTTATTATCACTTCATTTTATTTTAACAGGGTAGCATTTCTTTAAAAATTGCAAATGCTGAGACAGAACTAATAGGCTTGACAGATCATGCAGGAGTGGGTAAAGGGGAGTGAGCCACACTTCGGCAGATGAGGTGAGACCACGCTGACTGAGGCTGCAAACAGGGTGCAAGAACTCCTGCTCACAGGTCGACCTAAATGTGTTCAGCACTAGAATAACCTGTGTATTTAATCCTCACAATTACTAATGGCCCTCTTTGATGAAAATGTGTTTGGGGAAGTTTTAGAGTTAATTCACTTTTGAGTGTGTACATGGGTAACACACAAGAGTGTTTTCACTACCATCAGGGACACTCCATGTAACAAGATCTTTTTAGCTATTTAATAGAGAATCTCTTTTGGCTAGTATACAATACACAAACCTTATTAATATAATACATTTTTCTTTCTGGAAAAGTACTCTGCTTTAGTGAAATGCTGGGGTTGCTCAGAAGTAGAGAAATTGATTCTTTTCTTTTTTTTTTTTTAAAGATTTATTTATTATGTACACAGTGTTCCACCTCCATGTATGCTTGCAGGCCAGAAGAGGGCACCAGATCTCATTACAGATGGTTGTGAGCCGCCATGTGGTTGCTGGGAATTGAACTCAGGTCCTCTGGAACAGCAGTCAGTGCTCTTAGCCTCTGAGCCATCTCTCCAGCCCCGAGAAATTGATTCTTTTCATTGTGCAGTAATACCTTCAAATAGAAAAGGGAGGTAATAAATATTAGCAGAGCAGAGAGAAATGTGTTTCATAATGTGAATAATAAAAGCAGAAAGAAAATATGGAGAAAAGGTCAAGGGAATGAACACAGGGAAAGCGCTGAAAAAAGGAAGGTATTAGCACTGGCTTATATAGTGCTATGTAGCTAAGGAAATTTTCTTATATAGGAGTCACATGCATTATTTTATTTTTATGAGAGTAGCATTGTAGATTACTAATTCTAATTTAACACAGAATCATAGATTATTTGTGCTGTGAAGATTTTCCTGGTAACCTTTTGATGTTTAACGTTCCTTTTTTTTTTTAACGTTCCTTTTATAGACAAGGAAATTGAGGTACAGGAAAGTTTAGTGAATAAGGTTTTACTATTTATAATAAAGAAGTAAAAGATATAGAATCATTCACATTCTTTATCTTCGCAGCATTATATGAGCACCATGACGGTGATCTGGTTCTTTTCTATCTTTTCTATCTGGTGCTTTTGTTATCTTAAACTTCTATATTTATAATAGGGAGTCTTGCTGGGTGGTGGTGGCGCACACCTCTAATCCCAACACTTGGAGGCAGAGGCAGGAGGATCTCTGAGTTTTAGAGCAGTCTGGTCTACAGAGTGAGTTCCAGGACAGCCAGGACTACATAGAGAAACCTTGTCTCAAAAAATAACCAAAACCAAACAAACAACTCCCCCTCAAACCCGAAAAAACAAAACCAAAAAAAAACCCACCAAAAGGGAGTCTTAAAAGAGTGTCACTATTTTAGAAGAGATTTATTATTTTTAAAATTATGTGTGCACGTGTGTACTGTATATGAGGGTGCCTGTGTAGACCAGAGACATCGATCCCCTGGAACTGGAGTTACAAGGGTTGTGAGGTGCCTGATCTGGTGTGAGAACTGTGCTCAGGTCCTTTACAAGAGACTTGATCTTAGCCACTGAGCCATTTTTGCAGCCCTATCTTACAATTTTTAAAAGGGTCACCTGTGTTCCTCTGTTTTTATCTAGCAGGTGAATAAATGAGGTTAAATATTTTCATCAGTTTCTTATAGACCATGGGAAATTTCTGCTCCTTAGGTTCAGATTAAAGAGTACTGACATGCGGTTCCATGTGGGACTGCAGAGCTAGAAGCTGTTTGCTGTGGTGGAACCACTGGAGAACTGTGAAGATGGCCAGGGCTATGTGGACAGGAGTGGAGAGTATTCTATCACACTTACCGGTTGCTACTTTTAAGATCCTTTGGAGAATCTTCTAGATCTGTGTCACTAATATAATAAACTTACTGAATACAATATAGGGAGCTTTTATTTTTATGAAACACCTGGCAAAAATCAAAATTCCTGAGAAAGGAATTCTTATGGTTTCAGCTGGGGTAGAATCTTTTTTTTTTTTTTTTTTGGTTTTTCGAGACAGGGTTTCTCTGTGGCTTTGGAGCCTGCGCTGGAAGTAGCTCTTGTAGACCAGGTTGGTCTCGAACTCACAAAGATCCGCCTGCCTCTGCATCCCAAGTGCTGGGATTAAAGGCGTGCGCCACCACTGCCCGGCCTGGGGTAGAATCTTAACTGTAGAGCTGGATATGAGGTTCAGTATGTGTGAGGCTCAGGTCCTACATCGGAATGCCTCAAATAACAAAACCAGGAATTCTTGTGTTTTTACTTTCTAATGCAAACATTTAAAAATTGCTACAAGAGATGCTCACATATGTACTGCCTTGTTGAACAGAGTTTACCACCGAACACTTTTTCATTTACTCTTCCATCTACATGAGTAGCAAATGTAAGGAAATCTTTGATAAATGGAGGGCATCCGAGTATAAGTTGAACTTCCTTAGAAAACTTAGAACAAACTATATTTTTATATTTGTGTTATACTTGATTCCTCCTGAATTGTTGGTGTTTTGGGCTAAGAACTATGTTAATACATGTCTCAGTGCATAGTCCAGATGCTCAGTACATTAGGCAATGCCTATGCTAGGAATAAGAGGTTGTTGAAATGGCTGTAGGAGTTGACATTTAGAATAAATCTTAAGATTCTTTGTAGTACTTATTTTTGTCTTATACATTTATTGAAGACAAAATTCTGGTTACCTGAGACTGATTGACAAGGTTTCAGTAAGTAGAGATTTTTAAAGTATGCAGCTTCTAATTGTTGACACAATTGACAGGTTTGAGAAAAATCTTGACATATTTTTGGTGATCGAATAAAATCTTTAGTGAATAATCTTCTTTTATTTTTTATACCTGTTTATTGTGGGGTGGTGGTGCTGGGGAAGCACGGCAGCATGCACGTGGAGGTCAGGACAACTCCCGGGAAGGAGTCTGTTCTCTGCACCCACCATGTGTTTTCTGGGGGCTGGACTCAGGGTGTTGGGCTTGAGCAGCAAATGCTTTCACCCCCGAGCCATCTTGGCAGCCAGTGAATAATAATTTAATAGAATTGCTTCAGTGAGGAATACACACACACACACACACACACACACACACACACACACACAACAATGATAGAAGAGAAGAAAAAACATCCAAACATACCTAGTTAGTTGAACAATATTAGTAAAAGGAAATAAAAAGTCTTCTTAATCTTAGAGGTGATCAACCTACATCTAAAAGTCTGAAATTTGATTATCCTCTTTCAGTAACAGAATCAAAATAATTATAAGCCATAGCATTTCCCAAATCACTACAAGCTCAGCTGATACTGATAGCTTCTCCATTAGACAGGCTGGCTGGGACGCACATTCTGCTCGGTGGCCCCCTTGCTGCCTCCCATACAGTCACAACTGTAATGATGGATCTGTTTTCTTGGCTGGATTAGTCTAAATGTGTCAAACTAGCATTTTCAGCTCTCTATATTCTTTTAAATAATGAGTGCCGTACAACTTCTATGTAAATGATCTTTTATTTCAACTTGAATTTTTTTCAACTCTAAAAGAATACTGTAAGGATTCAGAAGGAGCCTTCTAACTGGTGTTATTACTTAACACAAGTCATATTTTTATTACTTAACACAAGTTATAATTTTACCTGAATTTTTCAGGACCTTCTCCAACTTCCTTGGCTAGCAGTAGTAGAATTATAGGCAAGATTACAAACACTGGGTTGTACCAAAGTTTGGTTATTTTTCTTGTTTTTTTTTCATCTTTAGTTATATGAATCTTATTTTTTTGTTTGTTTGTTTTGTCGAGACAGGCTTATTCTGTGGCTTTTGGAGCCTGTCCTGGAACTAGCTCTTGTAGACCAGGCTGGCCTTGAACTCATAGAGATCCGCCTGCCTCTGCCTCCCAAGTGCTGGGATTAAAGGCATGTGCCACCACTGCCCGGCGTTATATGAATCTTTTAAGCTGTTGAATCAACATTTTTAGAAACTTATAATTCTGAAAAGGTCCCATCCTAAAGAATGTTTATTGATTTACTTCTTATAATGACAGGCATTTTATTACAGCTCCATTGAATGAATTATTTCACACTTAGTTTACCGAAAGCTGTCAGTTTTTGTTGTAATATTGCAAGCTTTAATGTCACTTCCTAAGGGAGCTCAGTGACACTTGTAGGCAAGACCTCTAAGATGTGAGCTTCTCTACTATGAGTGTGCAGGGTCATAGCTGCATCTGAGTGTATGTGAGAAGATCTGAGAAGATGGAATATGCAAAAAAAAAAAACCTTATGTAGGGCTAAGTAACCATTCAATGTATTTTAGCTGTCCCCATTATTGGCTGGGTGTTTATATATATGTATAAGCTTCCCACAAACATGCCTCCGAATGTTCAGAAAGGATACATGTAATGAGTTCTGTGATTTTTATCTTTGATTCAGCATGAGTGCTATCGTCCTGCTTTCCGTGCTTTTTGCTCTTGCATTTGGGCAAGCAGCATCTTTTTGTGTTCCAACTGAGTATACGATGTACGTGGACAGGAGGGAGTGCGCCTACTGCCTGGCCATCAACACCACCATCTGTGCCGGGTATTGTATGACAAGGGTATGTCGTTCACTGTACTTCTTTTAGCTATAAATTGTGTAGGCTGAAAGTGATCTGTCAATATTTAGAAAGTAAGTGAAATATAGCATAATTTTCCAAATCCAATGGATTTGGGAAGCCAAAAGCATTGTTTTCAGAATTATAACAATGTGACTCTGTTTGGAAAAAGAAATACAAATACATTTGCAACAGTCTATCCCCAATTTATTTAAACCTCATTTTGTTCTCATGAGCAAAGGTAAATGAGAAGAAAGTGTCTTTTGGGGGTGAAGTCTCTGGGGGGTTAAGTGTAGGTGTGTTAAGCTAGTATTGAGAAACAGAGTTCAAGACTCCTCTATAGGTCATCACTGAAATAAAGGGATATCAGTAAATTATGGTCTTTCTGTTGCACTATCTAAAGCAGTGTGAAATTTATCACATTATGATCCCTTTTCTTTCCATAGGATATCAACGGCAAGCTGTTTCTTTCCAAGTCTGCGCTCTCCCAGGATGTTTGTACATACAAAGACTTCATCTACAGAACTGTGGAGATACCAGGATGCCCACGCCATGTTGCTCCTTATTTCTCCTACCCTGTTGCTATAAGCTGCCAGTGTGGCAAGTGTAACACTGACTACAGTGACTGTACACACGAGGCCGTCAAGACCAACTACTGCACCAAGCCACAGACATTCTATCTGGGGGGATTTTCTGTCTAACAGTACTGCCACTTGCAATCTGGTTAAATGTGTTTACCTGGAATAGAACTAATAAAATACCATTGATACATTTTGTCTGCCGTTTAATCCATAGGCACATCCACATGGGCATTAGGGAGCTTAGGAAGCTTTAGAAGGAGAGGTGCATGAAAGAGGCTGTCATGGTTTCCATACAGAGCAGAGTGAAGGCAAAAGGAAAAGTGGAACATGAGCTGCCACTGCAGCCCAGCCCCAGAGATGTTGCCTACAGACAGCAGGGGTCTGTCTTGACCTAGAAAGCAAGTGAGAAGCTACTGCAGAGTTCTAGAAAGAAAGGGCTGTCATTAGAAGCTGAAGGAATACATGGCATCAGGGTACTAGGAACACTGTCTCTTTAAAGGCCAGCAGCAGGGCTTGAGTGCAGTGGTGAGACAGGTCCCTATGGAATGTGGCACAGAAAACATCCTTGTCATTCATGTGCTCTGGATAAAACTCCACCAAAACTCAGCCAAGAGCATGGGCACCATTCTCTTTAATTTAATTACTCTGGTGGGCCAGCTGACCTATGAAAGGTATACCCTGGAAGGTCAGCTAATAAAGCCTGGAAAAGAGGCCACGATCATTTTACATGTGGAAGCCTAAATCCTTCATAGTCCCTCAAGTAACAAGAGAAACCTTCCAGCATTTATACCAGAAGCCACTTATGCTTTGGGGCTTTGGCTGTCACAAAACACTGGTACAACCACACAGGTTTCAGGGCCGGGGGAGAGGGCTAAGAGATTCAATGGAGTGGATTCTGTTGTTTTAACCTTAGCCTTTGTTTATAGGGAGACATTGCTTTGGGTTTATAGGCTTAGTAGCGGGATATTTCTCTTTTCCTTCCTTAGATGCTCCTTCTTAAGAGTTGAACTTTAAGTGATGTTCCGTGGACTCAATCTTAAAAAGACTGTCTTCTATTCAGCCATTAATTGTCACCATGAAGTTGAAAACTACTTCTCAGTAGGGCCACGTAGAGTGGATGTTGCACAGCTACTGGTTAAGCTTAGCTGGGCATCTTGTGAATGCCTGCATGCTGACAGGGCCCCAGGGGAGGGGGAGATGGTGCAGATGACTGGTACCAAGGTGTCAAGGATGAGGGAATAACCGTGCACTTCCATACAAGAGCCAGACAGCTATAGTACTTTTACCTTAATAGCTAAAGTTGACATTTGCCTGACCACTAATCTAAAGCTGGGACTTTGAGTTCTCATGCCAACTGATAATGAGCACACAATCATTTAAGATTGTTTATCAAATATAGACATTTGATGGCCATGTAAAATATATAAAGTCCAAACCTACTTGGCATTAGCCACAAATAATTCTCAAGCATCCTGAAAGTAATTGTGAAGATATTTGGACTCTAGAAAGGACAAGTTGTTCACAGAGGCTACCTATAGACAGCACAGCTTTGGAAAATTTTATCTTTTGAATTACTTTAATAAATTTTCTGAATCTGCAGGGAGGGTGCCAGCTCAGACCATGGATAGAACCAGCCAGCACTATCACCGGCACAAGAGTGGGCACGTGACCTACTTTCACTGAAGGAAGTGTGTTTGGAAAACGCACATGTAAATTTTATTAAACTATCCTTGAAGGTGAAGCTGTCCCAAACACAAAAACCTTAGGGTGAAACTCAGGGACTGAAGTATCCAACAACTTACCTAGCTGGGTCCACACGCTTGGAGATAGGGTAACTCTGTTCTGAGGAACCTTGGTGTCCTTTTAGTTTAAAACAAGGAGAATGGATAGAGAGGCTCAGAAATGGAAAGAGGAAGTGCTGGAGAGCACTGCTGTCCTTCCAGAGGACCTTGGTTCAATTCCTAGCACCCATATGGCAGATCACAACTGTCTATAAGTCCAGTTCCAGGGAATCTGGTGTAGCATGAATAATAAAACCCAGAGATAGATATTGGGGTTCAACCTGAAGATCAGAAAAGAAAGTAGCCAACCACTAGAGAGACCTTTTACCTCTACCAAATCTTCAGACCAAAGGGGCAAGATCCTGTCTCCACGAATCCTCAGACTCCACACTCCAGTGAGTTCCCGTCTCTTCCCCTTTATACTCCTCTCTCCCCCCAGCCATATCACTCCTGTCTCCACTTCCTGAGTGCAGGAATTAAAAGTGTGTGACTCCCAAACACTGGGATTGAAGATGTGAGCCACCACCACCTGGGTCTGGATCTGGATCCATCTAGTGTAGCCGCGGGGTAGCCTTGAAGTCCAGAAATCCATCTGCCTCTGTCTCCTGAGTCCTGGGATTATATGTCTGTGCCACCACTCCCTGGCCTGTATGACTGACTAGTGTGGCTGCTTTGCCCTCTGATCTTTTTTTTTTTGTTTTTCGAGACAGAGTTTCTCTGTGGCTTTGGAGCCTGTCCTGGAACTAGCTCTTGTAGACCAGGCTGGTCTTGAACTCACAGAGATCCGCCTGCCTCTGCCTCCCGAGTGCTGGGATTAAAGGCATGCGCCATCACTCTCCGGCACCCTCTGATCTTCAAGTAAGCTTTATTTATTAAAACACAAATACTATACCACTGTAATCTGGCACCTTCACACAGACCTATATGTAGGCAAAACACCAATGCACATAAAATAAAATAAGTTAATTTTTTAAAAAAAGAAATGGGAAGATGAAAAATCATTGCTTATAAAGTGGGAGAAAGGCAGACACTGGAACATAGCTGGGAGTGATCCTTAAATGCCCTGTAAAGTTCAAAGGACTCAGTTTTTACCAGAGGAACTGGTTAAAAAGACTTTCTCATTTGACTAAAATATAAACTATAAAGAGCTCTTTCAAAACCCAAGGATTTGGGGTCACTGCTGCAGCAGTCTTTCATGGCCACACTCATGGAGAATAAGTGGAAAGTACCAGGAAGGATGTGTCGCAAGTTAACAGCATAGCACGGCACTTCCTGGTAATAGAAAATTCTAATAATAGAAAATCTCCTTTATAAAACAAAACCGTCCTTAAAATGAAAGAGTAGCAAGTCTGAGCTAACACAAAAATTCTCTGATTGAGGTAACTTCCTCTCTAACCTATTTTTCAATGCTTTTTCTTTCTTGTTTGCTGTAGTTAATTTCTCCTTTTTCTGTCTTATAAGACAATTCTGTGTCAGTTTCTTTTCTCCAACTCCCCTTTATCCACTGCACAGCTACTCAGTAGACATGTCCCTCCTTCTGGTGGCTGCATGCTGCTTCTCCCATGGGTGCTTTCAGGACTCAAGTTTTCAGTCAAGTGTTCTGAGTGGGCCTGATGGAGGGGGCATGATACTCAGGTTATGAGCTGGGCAGAGAGCCGACTGCAATTCCTCCAAGTGGGAGTCATTCCTGGAACTCGATTTCACCTTGGAAAAGGAGCTCTTGGTTTGGGGATTGATAGAACCGGAGCTTGAAGCCACTGGGGGGCGTCTTTGGCAAAAGAGTCAAGCCAGAGGGGAATAAGCCAGCCCAAGGAGGAGAGAGAGATGTCCTGATCACATTCGTATAATCTGAAGCCCCCACCCTTAGAGAAAGCACTACTTCCCCATTTGACACTTGCACTTGAAAAGCCTTGGTTGATGCAGCGGCTTTAGTTTCAGACATTCCTAATACCATCCCTCAAGTGCCCATCTTCCCTTGCTGTGTGTCATGGTTCTTTTCGTCTTTCTTGACCCTTCTCTTTGGTGGGAAGCAGCTGTTATCTCACTCATCCGCACACCCACAGACAAAAAGAAAGGAAGGAAAAGAAAAGAAAAAAGTCTACAACCCCATGCAGTAGTCTAGTTACTTCCCCCATGAGTTATTATTCTAGGGCTTTTTAAAAAAGCAGCCACATACTTCCTTACTTCTCATTCTCCTCTCAGACAACTATAATTTGCATGCTACTCCTATTCTTTTTTGAAGCTGTTTCAGTAAGGGTGACAGTGGCTAACTAGTGACCCAATATACAGACGGCTCTTGTCTTGATCCCTGTGCTTCCAAAGATCCTGGTGAAGAACACACACCTGCGTTCACAAGGCTATAGAGCTACAGCATTCAATCAGTCCTAATGAGGATGAAACCAGCCTTTTCTCATTTTTCTTTGAGATCAAGAAAGGCTGGTGTTGAACTTTTAAGAAGCCCAGCTGGCTTCAAGCCTATGGCCCTCTTGTCTTTGCCTTTCAATGCTGAGGTTGCAAGTGTGGACCACAATGCTTCACCTATTTTTTTTAAAAATGCATCTTCTTTTTAATCTTACTTTTCAAAGATGACTCAAAATCTCTGTTACAGCCTTTAGTTGGTAATGTAGATTAAAAAACATTTATTATTTCTCTGGGTATGCGCCTGCATAAGTTTATCGGCACCATAAGTGTGCAGCTGCTCTCTGAGCTATATAGGCAGTGTGAACCCCATGATGGGGATGCTAAGACCCAGGTCCTCTGCAAGAGCAGGAAGCACTTTTAACCACTGAACCTCCAGCCCCTCTCACTAGAGATTTAACCATGAGCAGTGGCTTATCTTATTTGAAGCTGGGCACTATCACTTTTCTATAGAGATTCCTTTATAGCAATCTTAGAAGTTCTTTTCTGAGCTCCAGTGTTATAGATCCAAAGAATTTATTTCTCCTCTTTTAAAAGATGTGTGTGTGTGTGTGTGTGCGTGCGTGTGTGTGCGTGCGTGTGTGTGCGTGTGTCTGTGTGTGCATGCACATGCCCAAGTGTACAATGGTGCATGTGTGGAGGTCAGAGGACAACTTGTAGGAGTCTGTTCTCTCCTCTCCTTCCCTCACGTGGGATCCAGGGATTGAACTCAGGTCATCAGGCTTGGTGGCAAGTGCCTTAATCTACTGAGTCCCCAGCCTTACCCTAGGCTCCTCTCTCACCCTCACATCCAGCTTCTCCTGTGTGGGTGTCGAGCACATCAGTTAGGATCTTTAGGGCTGGCCTTTGCCATCCAATCTCCTCATTCTGAAATGTAGTTATCTTTAAAAGTCTTGAAAGCTTGGTTTGTTAAAAGCTTTCTTTCATATCTCACTATTTAAAACTTTTCTCATTACCTTAGGACAAAAACAAGATTTACTGGGGCTATTTATTTACTTATTATTTTGTTAGTTTGGGGCAAGCCCTCTTTGAATGTTTTCACATATATTTCAGAGCCTTCTTGTGTGTTTTCCTCTGAAGACAAAAGTACACAGTTTCTTCTGTTTCAACCGTGGCTAGTGTGTGTTTTTCAGGAGTCAGGCCAAAGATGTCGACATTAAGAAAGTTTTTCTCTGGACCACTCTTCCCAAGTTTGAGTGGGCCCACTCTTGGTTAATGATTATCATAACACTACGGTAATACACACCTACTTTTCCGATCTCAACTTGTCATGTCCATAATTGGCTAAGGGACCATCGATTCATAAGATAACTTCAAACAGCAAAAAACAAAACAAAACCCCCTAATAATCAGAATGCATATTACAAGGAGGAGCAGGCCCAGAGAAAAATATACAGATGCCAGCTGTGACAATTCTATAGCTTTTTAATTAAAACAAAATTGAAAAGATCAAAAGATATTAATGGGTTCAACAAATGTTCATATAGCTAATTGAGATCATGTGGAACTATTTTCAATTTTGTATGATTTTTAGAAAATGATTAACAGACCTCTTTGTCAGAGTATAAACACAATTATAATAGCTAGTATTCAGTATTTCTAGGTATGGTAAGTGTTTTATATTTATTATTGAGTTATTTAATAATTAATATATAATTTAATTTTTTGGTATTTGGTAGGAGTAAAAAATTTATAAAATATACATGGAAAAAAACCCCAAACACATAAAGATTTCTGGCATATTAACTCAACACTTTTCAAAGCCAGCATAGCCCGGCTTTATAAAACACAGGGCATGGTACTTGTATGCATCATGATTTCCCTGTTTCCAGTGGGCAGCAGCTGAACTGTGCATCCCTTGGTTAGTTATAAGGGTACCAAATAATAACATTTTGTATTGCCATAATATTTTCACCTTTAAAAGCATCTATATATAAAAAAAATCCTTTTATAGTGAAAAATGGGGCATGTTTAAAGAAAACAGAAAATTGTCACTCTTAGTCTGGCGGTGGTGGAGCACGCCTTAACCCCAGCACTCGGGAGGCAGAGGCAGGTGGATCTCTGTGAGTTTGAGGCCAACCTGGCTTATAAGAGCTAGTTCTAGGACAGGCTCCAAAGCTACAGAGAAACCCTGTTGTCTTGAAAAAACAAAACAAAATAAAACAAAAAGAAAAAAACGGAAATTGTCCCTCTTAAAATACACACAAATACCAATTTGATTCAGAAGCATTTAAGCACTGATTGATTCAGCACCACCTTCAAGAGCCATAAATTGCTCTTTCTCAGTGATGAGGAAATGAAGTGGGCTTGATGTTCAAGAGCTTGTCAATGGGGCCATAAAAGCTGGGCTGTGGGGAGTCCTAGTGGCTGGCTTCTGGGTCACAGAAACCGCCTTTACCAGCGACAAGACAGTAACTCATTGAATATTTGGAAAACATATTTCAGAAGGGAGAAAATGCTGGTCCTTATACATTATTATTGAGATTATCATCATCTCCCCACGAGTCTCATTCTCAGCCAGCCACATCATTAGAGTGTCACAGGGAAGGGATGGCTATTGCTGCAGGAGGACCACAATGGACCCAGGATTCATTTGACAGGCCAAGCCACAGATGACCAAAGAGAAACAATCTGGGTGAACCGGTGTTGTTAAACACAACTGTATGTAGTTAGAATTGTTGGGGTACTACTTTTGAGCCCACCTCACAACGGCAGGATGGAAGGATTACCAATCTGTTTTTACTACATTGTTTGGGTAAACTTGGTAACACATTTTAATAGGGAATATGAGTGTGGGTGAGAAGATACACTATGATTTTAAGAGAACTCAAGCAGAGTAAGTACATAGAAAATTTAATTTGAAATAACTTAAAATGTTTGGGTTTGATCTCAAATTAGTTCAGGTATACAGAAACAACTGAAAATTATACACATGGGCATGTGTATGCATACAAACATTTATCTCCATAATTCCATACAGGCACACATGTATTAAAATTACATATGTATAAATCTCAAGAGATATGTATTTAAGATATGTATAGGTCAAGACATAGGGATTATATATCTCTATAGATATAGCTTTATCTATTCACATAAAGATATATATCCATCTTTACTTGGAGATGGAATTCTCTAATTTTACTCACACATTCTTTGGAAAGCTTAAGCCACAGAAGGTACACTAATCACACACGGCACAGGTTTCTAGACTTACTCCTCCATGGTAAAAAATTATTTCTATTCTTCCACTTACAGTTCCTGCGGTTTTCCTTAAAGTTGTTCATTCAGATAGAGAATGAAACTCACTTCTGAACGGAAAATAATTCTGAGCTGGCGGAACCTGAGGACACCCTTCAGCCTGCTCTCTGTCCTCAGCGGACATACAAACTGAAGCTATAAGATGGGTTTCTTTGCTTCAAAGGTTGCATTTGTCAACGACTGGGGGTTAAATATATGAAGTGATTTTTTTTTTTTAAAAAACTAACATTTTGCTTAGGTAGAGTAGTCACACACAGTGAACTGTCAACTCCATCACACTTTTTTCTCTAAAGCTAGTAGCAGTAGCAAGAACGGCTGACAGAAAACAGTGAGCGAGACCATCCCGGCAGCTGTGTGTTTTCAGCAAACTACTTTGCGTAAGTTTCTCAGCACTTTAACAAATACCCAGTGTCTTGTGTGTTCCTAGTGGGCACAGAAGCTCCTCTTAGGGTTTCCAAAATCTGTCACACCCTCAGTTTTGTGTGGTCAAATACAATGTTAAAATCTATAATTTATGTATTTTAACAAGCTGTTAAATCATGACAAACTTGCCGGTTTAGATCCCTGCTGGGGCGTTTCCCTCTTTCAGTCAAGAGGCTGAGACCTGGCTGGGTTTTCCCACTTCAAATCAACACTCGGGCCCTCAAAGAACCTGAGCATTGCTTTCCACAGGGATTTGCTGAGAAAGAACATGAACGTGCTGGAGCTGTATGTAGAAACGTATCTTTGATTTGCCATCTTGCTTTGTTGTGTGTATACATCTTGGAGAAGATGTTTATCATGGTTTGACCAAGGTACTTATAATATCTGAGTTATGGGGGATTTATTTATTTTAAAGGATGAAAACTGTATTCTAAATCTATAAAGAACTCTCTACATGGATTAATTAGAAAAATGCAAAAAATTAGGAAGATATGTAAACTCAAGTTATGAGGTATTCCAAAGGAGCAGTGCCAGTAGGGTTCGCCCGCCGTCGCGCTGCAGCGCTCTTGCTGTCTATCACTGTGGGGTTCGCCCGCCCTCACGCTGCAGCGCTCTTGCTGTCGGCTACTGTGGGATTTGCCAGCCTCGCGCTGCAGCGCTCTTGCTGTCTGCTGCCACTACGAGGAGTGGAAGATGAAAGCCCTTCTGGAAAGGCGAGACTTCCAACAGCTCAAAGCAGAGGCAGGAAAGAGAGGGATAAAGCAACATCTACATGCCTTTGTCTAGCAACATTTTCCCCCTTAAAAGTTGCTATTTTTAGTCCTAAAAGCAATCACTTTTATTGGGCACATGCTTGTCTATGTAACTTCCCTTTCCAGAGACAGGTTTTCTGCTTTTAAATACTAAGAAAGTATGGTGTTTTCAAATTAGATTTTTCCATGCTATATTTACTTTTACATATGTGTTTAGTTCTAAAACTGTGGGTTTACTGTATTCTGGGGAGAATATATATACTCCAAGAAACCTTTACACTCAAACACAGTCAATCTTGACATTGCTCTGTGACCCCTCAATTCTAATAGCTTATTGCTTCCATCAACTAGAAATCCTGCATTCTCTTTATGGATCTAACTTAAATGGCTAAAATCTGAGAAAGGGACCATTATCACATCCCTGAACAGCCAGGTTTTATAAGTCTTTCAAAACTTGATCGCTTTTTTCCTGGTACTTCAAGAGGTTATTCTGCCTGCACACCACAACTAGGGATTCCCAGGAAACAGACACCAGTACTGCAATGCATATACCAGAAACACACAGACCACACGTGACATTCACTCAAGGGGCAAGTCAGTAATGAGTCAGACATACATACATGTGCAAATATACAGTTAAAAGCAAATTATTTTAGCTTCTAAAATCCTGAATATTAAAAGTGAGCTGAGATAGCTCTTGTGACATTTAGCATGAAAACTCTAGACTGCAGTTTTCATGACGAAGTATCTTCAGATCACATCTCGTGAGTTTCGTATTGCGCAGCAAAGCACCATGCTGAATATCATGCCAAAGATCTGCAACAGAGAAAACACTCCTTAGCAACTTCCACATGCGGGTCCGATAAAAAGATCAGCAACGGTGGCAGTGTCTAGCTCAAGGTACTAAATAAGCGTAACCAGTGCCACTGGCTGTAAATTCTATTTGTCCTTTATATGTTATTTAAAGATGGCTATAAGCAAAACTTGTGTGTCAGCCTTGCTGAACTGCTGTTTTCTTTCTTAACAGACAAGTCTATTTGAAGAAAGGGCTCTGTTGCTGCCTTATAGTTCTTAACATTTATGAAAGATTGATACATTTCTGACTTTTGAATTTTATATTTTAGGTGAATCTCAGATTTAATTTATTCACTCAGAAAAATATTTTCTTAATTTCTTAGGTAAATGTGCTTTTGGTCCAACTGTCAGAAAAGCTTCAGTTCCTACAGCAGCGAAGCCCTGTGAAACAGTGGGATTTCTCCTCATTCTTGGTCCTTTCTATGCAAACAACACACGACTGTTTGAATCAGTAGTTCTGCAAAACATAAACAGAAGTTATTGAACTACAATAGTCCTGATTTCTTTTGTCTCTTGGATAGTTCCCTAAGAAGCCAAAAACCTGGATGGAACTAGTTTCCCTCTGGTTTGAAGAAAAGAATATCAAGACAGTCTTTATGTCCTCAGTCATAACCCCTACAAGTCCACAGCCAGAGGAACCCCGCCTGTGGGTGCCTCTTAACAAGTGATGATGTTCATTTTTAAAATTTGGTGCCATGACCTTAATTCTCTCCTCAGCCCTATCCTAAGACAGACTAGGATCTGTGAATGTTCAGTGCATCAAGGAAGGAGTGATGAGTTGTTCTGGGAGGGCAAAGGCAGACCGAGCTAAGAGTTCAGCCAGCAAAGATTTCAGGTCTGTGGTTGACAGGACCTGGTGCCAGTGTGCAGTCAGGGAGACACCTAATGGGCGTTTGGTTAAGTGGTTTCACTGTGCAGCCTTTCCCTGTGGAAGAGGAACTCAGGAAGAAACTCCTGATCCAAGACAGGCAAGCAAGGCTATTTCCCCTTTTCCACGGCTACAAGTTTGGATGTGACCGCACCTCATCCTGGGTATAGTCTGAGGGATTCCCTTTGGAGATTCTTCACTCTCAGCCTGTGGGGGTCATGAGGCAGGGCTGTCTGTCTCTGTTGAGACAGCCTAATTGTTAGGATTGTCTACTTGATAACGCCATTAAGTGAAGTGTTTTCAAACCACTTGTGCTGGCTAGTTTTATGTTAAACTAAAACAACTTGACACAAGCTAGGGTCAAGATAGATAAGATACAAGATAGATAAAGGAGGAACCTTAATTGAAAAAAAAATGCCTCCATAACATCTTTTAGGACATTTTCTTAATTAGTGACTGATTGGGGAGTGCCTAGTCCATTGTGGTTAGTGCTACCCATGGGCTGGTGCTGGGTTCTTTAAGAAAGCAGTAAGCAGCATCCCTCCATGGCTTCTGCATCAGCTCCTGCCTCCAGGAACCTGCCCTGTTTACCTTCCTGTCCTGAGTTCATTCAGTGATGAGCAGTGATGTGGAAGTGTAAGCCAAATAAACCCTTTCCTCCCCAAGCTGCTTTGGTCGTGGTGTTTGCCACAGATAGTAACTCTAAGACATTTCTTCAGGACCGTCATTGGGGAACTGCAGAGCTGCAACGTGGTTAGCCCCAGAACATGTTGGGGAGGGCCTGCGAACTGTCCCCAGTTTTTCAGTGCCTCAGAATAGTATTTCTAGCCACTGTCCCACCCTGTGTTCTGGATACAGAGAAGGGAAAAGGTGTTTGGGTATCACCTACGAACTACCAAGTCATGGATTTCCTCAACACCCTTGTAGTTCTGCCTTTGTGTAGGCTGTGTGTTAATCCACACATAGACTAGAAAGCAAATTCTATCTTAACGTTAGCTACCGTCGCCTGAATTCTGGACAATGGGAACCACCTCTTCACTGGGTTCTGACTCCAATCTAACCTCTCTCTCCAAACCTTCCTCGTCTGTTCTGCACCACAGGTCCTTCCGGCCTTGAAGCACCTGACGCCCAGCCTCTCAGAAGACCACACAAAACCTTCAATCATGTGACCTGAAGGCTCTTCTTGCCTCTCTCACTACTCCTGCCCAGGACAACCAATTCTTCCAACACACATTTAAAAACAAAATAAAACAAGGTCTCCCCTTTCCCTGGATGCGAGGACAAACCCAGGGCCTTCCTTGCTAGGCAAGCACTCTACCACTGCGCTAGATCCCCAACCCCACAACAAGGCCTCACATAGCCATCCCAGGCATATCTCAGACTCACTATGCAGCAGGAAATGATCTTAAACTTCTGATCCTTTCGCCACCGTCTCCAAAGTGACAGGACCACGGGTGTATGCAGTACTGAGGATTGAACCTAGGCTTTGTATACGCTAGGAAAACCCTTTAACAGCAAGGCTTTGTCTCCAGCCTCTCTTCCACACACACTTATGCTTTTAAAGGACTAAGTCTCCACCAGATACTGGGTACAGCATGCTTCATTCCTTTTCATATGATAGTCTCCTTGTCTGAATTCTGGATTTGCCCATAGTCAAAATATACAGAAAGATGGTACTAGTTAATCGCAAAACATTCAGATTTTAACAACAGGTTATAGGTAGTACTTCTTTTGACCATAATCATCTTGTAAGGATGATGTTTAAAATTCACATACTAGAAATAAAGAAATTGAAGCTTAGAGAAATTAAGAATCTCTCCTTCCATCTCAGGACTTATAAGAACGTGATGGAACCAGGAGGGGAATCCAGTTTGTGCGCTACCAGTGCTTGCCCTCCACTGCCTCTTCAAGGCATAGACGCAGAGACTGACTTGCTATCGTGTTACTGAGATAGACATCACGTACCGAGGTTATGACTGGCAGGCTTGCATGGGAGTTATTGCAATGATCCATTCAAGGTCATAATTAGGTGCCTACTGGAATCTACATATTTTACAGGGCTACTTCTGAAGTATATAATTAGCTCTGTTCTTCAGAGACGTGCTGGAAACAAGATACTCCCATCTCCAATGTGAAGAGAAATAATATGTAAGGTTCTAAAGCTTCTTAGAAGGCAGAAAAAAAATTCCAGAGCTTTCTTACCGTGAGACCCGCAATCCCAATACCAACAATTCCAATGAGCTGCAACTTAACACTGATTATTGTTTCAATGTTGTCGATGCAATTCTGTTTTATAAAAAAAAAAAAAAAGTCAGCAGTGAAAACTAACTGTGGCTCATGCTCTGCCCCAATCCTCCCGCTTTCTGTGATGGGTCTGTAAGCTCATCCATGCCAGCTTCTGCTCATATGTAAACCATCTCTCATGGGTAACGGTGACCTGACAACTCTGAAGCAAAAATGTAGTGCTGAGGTAAATGCAACCCTCCCCTTTGGGTGCGATTTTCCTGTGTAGGCCAGAGGTCTGCTTCAGAGCTCTGAAATACAGCTTTACAAGGCTGTCTCTGGGGGTTTCAGGCATTCCAAGACTTGAGGTCTTTTCTTACTCTCAGCAAGGAAAGATAAGGGATTCTCTAAATAATAACCCTATTGTCATCTGCTGTTTACAAGGCATTTTATACACTTGATCTATGCAAGGCAGTCATTATCTTTCAAAAGACTAAAAAGTCTGCATGGAGTTGAATTAAATTATAGAAAGTCAATACTTAGGAAAACTAGGTCTTGAGAGTTAGAAGATCATTGCTCCAGTGTTAGCTGAGATGTGGGTTCCTATCCTTCACACAGAGATCTGTGTGAAGCCTGAGTTTGAAGAACCTTCATAGTGGGGTGGTGGGGGGTGGGAGCTGGGCAGAGGCTGGGGCTGGGGCATCTGTGACCATTATCAGTTTCCCAGTGCCCAAAGCTTCCACTTGGAGTCTTCCTGCATAGAGGTGCGCTCTCAGTTCAGATGCAGCCTTAGGGTATGTAGGACCCTCTGATACCCCCATAAGTCACGTAAAACAGTAACCACTTTCATGTCTCTGTTTCTGCTTAATGGTTCTGCAGACCTCATATCAGCCACTATAGTAGCTTGGTGGATGAGGAGCAGAAAGCTCCAGCTTCCTCCCTCCGGAGGCTTGGCAGGGAGGATCCAGTCTCCTAGAAGAGCGAGAAGGCACTCTAGTGAATGCCTGGAGCATTACTGGAGACAGCAGCTTCCTGGCACACCAGAGAAAACCCGAGTCAAGGGACGGCACTGCTAGTGTTCCTCCTTTCTGCTGCCTCTGAGACCCGGCCTTGCTTCTGTGCCTGGCACTGTTTAAGGCAGTGAGCACACACAAGGTACAAGTGTTCATTTGCAAGTTCTCTTCCTTTTCTCAGAGCTAACCAGGTGCCCTTCTCCGCAAAAGGCTAACCCCTTCACCGGCTCTGGCTCTCACTCCCTCACGTCTCTCAGAGAGCCGGACAGTTACCCTCCTTCCTTCCCATACATTCTGCCTCTTTCTCTCCATTAACATCACTGCTGGCCACGTAACACCACTCTCAATGTTTCCAATCTAAAGCAAGCAAAGCCACCTGTCCCTTGCCATCTCCTCCAGCCCTGCCAACAGCCCTTCTTTCCATTCAGAGACAGTTTCTTATGCGAAAAACAAATTACAAAACATGTACTGGCTTTCCTTATTCACAAGGGAATACACAGTCACTGAAATTTGGAAAATAGATATTAATAAAGCAAAAATAAGAAATATCTGTCCTCCACTAAGATTACAACTAACACTCTTGATTCTTGGGTTTAAAAAGACCCACACACTCAGCTCACTTAAATATTAATCAGTGTGTTTTACACTTAACATAAAGAAAATTCAAAAATACCTTATATTAGTTTTTTGAAATATTGACTCCTACTGGCAACAAAACATATTCTATGAAAAGATCATAATTTAAACAATATATTACTGTAGGATTTTAAGAGATCAGTATTTGGTTATTAATGTATATTATTTGTAATGAACAAAATTGTGTGTGTGTGTGTGTGTGTGTGTGTGTGTATGTGAACTGTCTATGTTGTCTGTTGATGCAGGGTTTCTCAGGGACTCTGGAGTTCACCAATTAGGACAGGCTGGCTAGCAAGCCCTGGGGACCAACTCCAGTGTTTACATCTCCTATTACACAGTAGGTTCCTTGTTGGGAGGGACCTTGTCTCGTTCATCTTTGTATCCACAGTGCAATCTCCTCAGCAGCACTTCCCTTGTGTCTGACTCCGCCTCCAAGTGTCCTTCTTGGCTGCTCCCCTTTGCCCAGCTGTAAGTAGTGGTGTTATTTAGACTATTGTTCACATGTTTCTCTTCTCCAAAATCTCATGCATCAAGTCCATGTCTGTAACTCTAAGACCATGTGTCGTCAATACTCTAACATCTCTCCTAAGACACACGCCAGATTTCCAAACCACAGTGTTGAAAACACTGAGCTAGGGGCTGAAGAATGACCCCTAGTTAAGAGTAGAGGACCTGAGCCTGGTTCCCAGCACCCATGTCAGATGGCTTGCAAATGCCTGTATCTATAGTTCCAGGGGAATCTCACTCCTCTGGTTTCCCTGGGTAACTATGTGCATATCCACATCTTTCTTTCTCTTACATGCATAAATAAAACAGATCTTAAAAAAAAACTTAAAAAGCCTACCAGATTGCTTCTTTTCTCTCTAATTGGCTCTTTCTTCTCTATTCATTAATTTAATAAGTGACACCACCTTTTGTACCAGTGGGAAGCCAGAACCCAGTGGTGAATTCTCATCTCTGATATGTGTGGCCGTCAATAATGAAGATGTTACCTTCTCCTCTCTAGTCCTACCATTTCATCAAGCTTGTCACATTTGGGTGACAAGGGGCAGTGAAGTCTTCAACTGGTCACCTCAACTCCAGGTTATTCATTTTCCATCAACCTTTCTCATTATCATCACAGCAAACTCTATAAAATGCAAATCCAATCTCTTCCATGGCTCCCTAAACCAACATCACAAAGGCTAGACTAGGAGTGTGTAAGACTATATCTAAGCATTAAAACAGTCCCTCCAGGAGAGGGGAAGGAGGCTCACCAGGCTCATGAAAACCTCACAAGAAATGTACAAGAGGAGTCAGGGAGCTCAGAAAGTTCCAAGACACTCAGGTCTTTCCCCAATGTTATAAGGACCAAACAATGTCTGGGGGAGAGCAGACTCTTGTACGGTGTAGCTGCCTGCAAGTCACACAGGGGACTCTGGTAATGAAGTATTCAGGAGCTGTCATTCATGCTAGGTGCCAGTTTTATTGATACATCTGCCCAGGTCACCTATAAGTAGCTGGCCCCTGTAAGTAGCCCCTCACCCATGCTCCTTGGTTCACTGGGCTGGACTTGGGGGGATTGTTTCTTGGTCTGTGCTGAATGAACAGAAATAGACTCCCTAGGAGAAGCAGTGATGCTCTTGAACAATGGGCCCCTTCTCTCCGAAAGGTTCACCTCTCACAGGCATCCTGGGTTTTCTGTTTCCACTCAAAGATGGACTTATCTGCAAACAGCTGTCCCCTCAGATCACCTCTTGTCCATTCTGTCCCCTCAGCCTGGAATGTCTCTTCTTTCTTCTGCTCACTCAGTTCCTGTTCATCCTCGAGATTCATCTTGACAACCACAGCCTTCTTTGGGCCGCTGGTGACTCTGCTTTGTTCCTTTTAATGTAGTCTTCACTTAGCTCTTGTAAATGTTAACAGATCCCTTATGGTGTTTTCAGTCTGACTTGAGCCAGATGCAATGTTTTCAGTGGCAATTCATGACAAGCTGAAATCTGCTTCCCATCTCTCCACCACCAAGCACCTAAATGCGCCGACACCATTGTCCACAGTCTCCCATTTCTACCTTACCAAGCTGTACCGTCCCCTCCACAACTACTTCACTGGAGCTCTGACATGGCCACTCACATCCTTCCATGCAAAGCTTGGGCTCCTGGTCTCCTGCAGCATGGAGTATCTTCCCAGCATGACCCTCTTCTGACTGCTTTCTTGGCTTGGGAAGACCACCCTTTGTGAAGACTCACAGCCTTCCACAAAAGCTTTCCTGGTTCTGCTGGGAACTCCGTGGTTCCCTGGACAGACTCCTCGCTTATCACTACAGCTATGGCTAGCCTATGAAGCCGCTGAGGGCAGGACTGTATCTTCTCTCACTCTTGTTGAATACCCGATAGAGCAGTTCAATTCCTCAGGGCCATGACTGTCCCAGAAATACATGGAGGGGGACACAGAGCCCTGGCCCTGGTGAAGTAAATCAATATACCTTAACCACATGGCATAGTCACTCATTCGCTGGGAGACAGCCTCCTGGAATCCCTCGAAGGAAGGACTTGAGGCCCCCTGACTCTACCCTATAAGGTCTACTCTTCACAGTAGGTGGCTGGTGGGAGGAACCTGGAATGGCCAGCTTACCTTGTGGCCTGGAAGCTCCTTTGGACAGGTGGGCTGGACTTGTTCGGAGCTTTCTTTCCCACAGCACTGAAACTAGAGAGCGAGAAGAGGCTTTAGGACACAGGACTGGATGGGGGACAGGAGTGCTGGCTCCAGGAGGATGCAGAGCAGCTCAGAGGCCCAGACTGCTATTTCTGGAGAGTGAAGGAAGAAGTGCAGAATTGTGCTAGCAACCCAGAAACACGACCTCTCCAAAGCGGCATAGGTTTTATGACAGGAAGCGAGGAGTTAATTGACGGTGTTCTCCTTAGAGTGCTACTTCCTTCAGACCTGAAGTCTGAAAACCTGCCCAGGAACAAAAGAGCAGGCATAAGTGCTGGCTGGCAAACAGGCAGCCTGCCTCAGGGTTGGCTGCGTTAGACAAAGGAATCTGTGTGCTGCTTGATGTCTCTGGAGAGCCTTCTAAAACACTCTTGCCACATAGAGCCGGGTACCTGAAAACACTTGCCCAGAAGCTCACAGGCACTTTGTGCTTAAGAAGACAGAATGACCCTGGTCTGATCCACTTCCTCCATAGCCTTTCTTGACTCTATGTATCTCTAAGCATTGCACTCTGGCACATTCCCGTGGAACATTCTAGAAGGGAATATAGTTGTCTCCCCACAAGCTTTGTTTTATAAATAAGGAGCGAGTTAAGCAGACATCAGAGAGGCTAACTCGCTCACTCAGCACCACAGGGCTGCAGCTGAGCTTTTTTGGCTTGAAGGCCACCATACTTGGTTCCATCATATCACAGTATCACCATGGAGAGGAACTGACACACATTTGGGTGGCTTTATCAGTGTCCTCGCATGCTTTTGGTCTCTTTTGGGCACACAGCCTGACTTCTTGTGAGGAGCCAAAGGGCTCCCCAAAACACAAACTATAGCTCAAATCAGAGTTAAAATAAGAGGTGGCTGCTTCCACTTATTGGATTTATTTTTATTTTTAATTTAGGTGATTAGAGAAAGCCTGGCGCATGCACGATCTGTGGAATGTGTGATCTCAAGGGAAAAGTGGAGTTACTCACTGCTGAGTGGAAGGTGATGAGGGTGCCATTGCCTCTTCCCCGGCCTTTAAGGTAATCGCTGTACGCCTCCTCATACATAGTCTGTACGTGTCGCACAGCCTGAAAAGACACCAGGACACAGTGAACAGAAGGGCGTAGACTGTTTCTTTTTACCGAGAAGAATCCCCTCTTCTACATCCTTAGGGAACACTGCTTTCCCACACACTTCTGAAGGTGAAGGACACACTGACCAACGGGCCTCACTGTCAGTTAGGCACTGCTCTGGTGAGCCACTAGAGGGCGAGTCTGTGGAAGCATGGTTCCCTGCCTGCTGAAAGGCAGGTGCCCACTGCCAAGGAAGATGTTACACATCCAAACAGCCATAGAGGTTCATCTCTATATGGAGATAAACTAAAGTTCATAACCTCTGGATACAAGCCACCATGTTAGGAGAGTTTCAGAGGAATGACGGTCACTCATTTCCATGTTTATCATTTTTAAGCTTAAGCTCATAAGCATAGCATGGGTGACACGAGAGTTCATTGGAAATGCAGCCCTCTTAAGGCTCCGTTCTGCCTGCCTTCCTTTCCACTCTTCTCTGTCACAGCCTGCTTATCTTTCTAAAGGTCACGTGCCAATGGGCTCCCCTCATAACCTGTCCTGGGCACAGCATGTCGGGCGTTAGCATCTCACAACGGTGTGGTTCCTGTCTAGGTCAAGCCTTTGGGACAAGTGACAGAGGGACAAGAAAGTAGATTCCTCTTCCTTGCCCCATTCTTGCCTGCCTTATTTTGAACTAGGGACAGTCTTAAACTAGAAATCCAGTTCACAAGCAGACAAAACCCAAAATCAAGCAAACATAGACCAGTTTAAACATTGACTAGAAACCATGTATTGCTGCTCACTACACACATTGAGCCCTGTACACGATTAGGTTAAAAGGTTCTGCTTACATTATTTTGTGGGCTATTTTGTTTCCTAACACACCTTGGGGTGAGTAGTCTATATTGTCTGCCACAAGAAGAACGCTTTACCAGCCACCCAAACATCCAGGTTTTACTTACTACGTCCTTGCCTATAAAAGCAAACACTCCAGTGGTTACTTCGGCAGCAAATATTACCAGCAGACAGGTAAAAAACTGTTGAGAGAAAACACTAATTTCACTCATTTAATACCTTTTCAACTTTCTTAGCCTGCTTGCATCTCCTTCTGCTGCCAAGGCATTAGGTAAGGCTAGGAGTTTGGTGGTAGGGACGCTTCTCCTTCTGCTGCCAAGGCATTAGGTAAGGCTAGGAGTTTGGTGGTAGGGACGCTTCTCCTTCTGCTGCCAAGGCATTAGGTAAGGCTAGGAGTTTGGTGGTAGGGACGCTTCTCCTTCTGCTGCCAAGGCATTAGGTAAGGCTAGGAGTTTGGTGGTAGGGACGCTTCTCCTTCTGCTGCCAAGGCATTAGGTAAGGCTAGGAGTTTGGTGGTAGGGACGCTTCTAGGCACTTTGCCTCCTTTTGTGCAACTGTCAAGGCCCTTTTGTATGGCTTGTTTGTGATTCTACTCAACAATTGGGCACTCAGCACGTGTTCTGTGCCAGACACTGTCCTTTGTGCCAGTTATCCAGTGGTAGAAGAGAACCTAGCCCCTCAGCTATCATAAAGCTTACACTGAGCAGAAGAGATACAGTCAATGAGTAAAGGTTTTATAATACATAAAGGAATATTAGACAGCCACATAGAAACCCTGTCACCAAGCTCAGATCTGGCAGTGACACCTTCTGTAAATACTTGAAGACCAAGTAAGTTCTACAGAGAGGAAATATGGTTGGACACAGAAAGTTCCCACTGAGACTTGGGCTTGGGGAAGAGTGTGATGGTCTGGAAGGGCTTCTCTGAGGAGAGGGAGAGACACGTGTGCAGGGTCTGTGCATGTGGGCTGTGTTTTGGGGTATGTGTGGGGTGTGGGGGGGTATGTGTGGGGTGTGGGGGGGTATGTGTGGGGTGTGTTTGTCGGGGGTATGTGTGGGGTATGTTTTGGGGGTATGTGTGGGGTGTGTTTGTGGGGGGTATGTGTGGGGTATGTTTTGGGGATATGTGTGGGGTGTGTGTGTGGGGTCTCCTTATGGATAGAGTTCTGCCAGGTCTTAAGTTTGCTGATTAAACTCAGCTCTGTGATAAACAAAACAGCTTTCTAGCTTTATTTGTAGAAACAAAGAAATAGACATTTCACAGAGCCATAGATCTGAAGCAGCAGGCAGACATGGAAAACCTAAAGACTGCAATGGGCATGGGAAATGAGGGGGCCTCAGAACACCCTGCTTCTGGCTCTCTGTGAGAGGTACAAAGCCTTCCCTCTCTTCTTTGCTTCTTTAGGCTTCAGAGCATTGGCTGATAGCAGGTAACAGGTAACGGAAACTATTTTTGTTGTTGTTGTTGTTGTTGTTGTTTTTTTAAACAGAATCTGCTGGTTAAAATAAGGTAACAGAGGGATGTTTTGTTAAGTTATTGATCTTAACCAGAAATGCTTTCCTTGTAGATAACAGGTTTTCCTGGCTATGGGAATCTTTAAGTTACTGCATACACAGTAAAATATTTTTTAAAGAACAATCAGTTCATAAGTGCTCTTCCCCCAAATCTTTACACTGATGAGCTAGCTCATTGTTTTCACATTTTCCATATGAGGCAGGAACAAAGATAATACCATTCTCACGCAGGAGACGGGGAAAACAGACATCAGAGGGAGGGTTCAGTGCCAAAGCTTTCAGCCCTAGAGGAACCAGAGCATCAAACCAGGTCTCCCGACTCCCACCAGGGAAGTTCACCGACCCACCCGTGCCCACCTAATAAACCCCACTTACTGATCCAAGCACACACTGTGACTCACGCATGGCTCCACAGCACCCGAAGAATCCCACAGCCATCATCAAGGCCCCAGCTCCAACCAACACGTAGAGCCCTGTGGATGAGAGGCCAGGGGGACTGGTCAGAGCCTGAGGGAGGTGAGGCCAGTCGAGCACAGTGCAGGAGACAGCAGCCCTGCCTCCCACACCAGACAGGCTCTGGCTTTCCTCTCTGCACAGTGCTCTGCTGTCAACTGAAATGTTGATGCTTACTAACTACATGTCATGCATACCGGCTCGCTCAGCAAAGCCATCCTATCTCACCATCAGCTGAGTGAACACATCAGGAAACTGAACCTGAAGGAAGCCAGGGAGAGGAAGAAGCCACTTCTACCCACTGCTTAGAGCTGTGTCAGTGAATGGCCACCACATGCCTAGAACCCAAACGTGGCTTCTAAGGTCCTGCACCTTCGTTCAGAGGTGCACGGTCATCCCGGTAAGACCAATGATGCTGAGTCCGGGAGTAATTTGAAAAGCTGCTGCCACAGCTGGGACACAAGCTGAAGCCCTCTCTTGGGCCCCAGAAGCCCTTCTTCTCTGGGCTTAATGGCTGTCTCCATCTCTGAGAGACTTGAAGCCAAGGATTTGGGAGGGAACAGCAGAAGGAATGGAGCAGGGATCCGGGTAGGGACAGAAGAATAGGACATAGTCCTAAGTCATCAGGTTTGTGTGATTTTTTTTCCTTCTGAGGGCAATGCCGCAGATACTGGACACATGGGAGGCCATGTTACGAGACACAACACAACAAAATAAACAGCTAATGAGGGTGGGTGATAAGGTAACAAATGCCTACATTATTATTATTAGCATCATGTTCTAAATGAGAGCCAGTTGTCACCTGATAATTTTAATAGAACCGCTAAGCTTGTGACAGGCCTGTCGTGTGCACCTAGGTTTACGAGAGCAGCTTTCCTGATAATGTGAAGTACTGAGTTGTCCTTTTTACCTCCCGGGTTAGACAGAGGAGCTGAGCCTCAGTGGGCCAAGTGATTGTCCCAAGGTCCCAAGCTGCAGTTTTCCCCCAGAGGCCATCCTGCCTCCCACAACAGCGGCCTTACTCTGAGTGGTCAGAAATTGCACCTCCTAAGTCAAGCCCCAGGAGGGTTTCCACCCAGAGCGACTTCAGCAAGGTGCTGGTTCTGGGAGACTTGGGCCAGGCCTTCTTAATTTCCTTCTCTGATCCCGAGATAACGGACAACACAATGCTAGGGCTGGCACTTGACTCGCTCTGAGTAAGGCTAATTGACTGTGTTTTTTCTTTTGCATTTCAGTCAGATGAGTCACCTGGAAACCATTCTTATACATCCGGAGGTGGAGGGGAGGCACTGGGGTCCCACCCCTGTAGGGAACCCCTGAGTCTGGCATGTAGGCATTTCCTGGGGCTCCTCTGGGTTGCTCATTGCCGGTTTGTGGGCAGGCCTGTCTGTTAACAGGCCTAGATGGGGTTACAGGGTAGCTGTACTGCTTCCTGAACCACCCAGACCAAGACTAAGAGGTCCTCAAGGTACTTCTGGGTTCTAGAGAGGAGAAGGCTTGGTGCTGCAGTGTGGAGGGACCCACACACTTCCTGCTGTTCCAGTGCTATCACTTCCTCCAGTTTCCTTTTCTCTAAGAGGATCATTTAAGGGGGGGATGTGGTTTCAAGAGAACTGACACCCTTTTAAAAACAACAGTATTGTTGGCTCCACTGCCTGAACACCTTATCGTCTTGAGTGCTCCACATTTCAAAGCTCCTTCATTGCCGTCCTCTCCTAGGTCGCTTGCTCGAAGCAACCCTGTGAGGTAAAGAGAACATCCCTGCCATCACAGAGGTCAGAGGCAGGAGCCTGACCCCCACTTTATACTCCTCACAGAAACAGGCTGAATAAGCAGCAGCCACGTCGCTGCAGCAAAGACATCCTACCAGCTCCTTCCCATAATGCCTCTGGGGAGAGCCATCTTAACATACCAATTTCTGGCTTAGAATGCCACTGCCGCCCATCACTGCTCCTACAACTGCTGTTTGATCCCGCGTGAAGCTAAGGCTTAGGGTCCAGCTCCCTAAATCCTCATCCACCCTATGTTCCAGGTAGCTAGGAAGCATCATGACACGAAACCGCCCTGGTGCAGTGTGGGCTGGACCTTGGCAGGTTCCCACAGTTCTCTGCAGATTTCAGGTCTAAAACTCTTCTTTTACCCTGCCTACAAGAGCAGAAGTGAGAAGCCTCAGTCAGTTTACATTTCTCCCATGGATAGAGTGAGATACATTCCAAGTTCCCGACTGGCTACCTCAGCCCAGCAAGCATCTCTACTGAGACACACATTCTGAGATCCTATTGGAACAAACACATATGGGGTCACCAAAGACTGTGTTCTCCAGTGTCAGCAAGTGAGATGGGGGCCTCATACACTGAGAATGTCTGAAATGGAAAAGCAATGTCACCGAAGAAGCAGGTGCCCAGTATATGGGGACCCAGTGGGTGCAGGTCACTTGGTCTCCCTGGCAACCGTCCTTACCCTTCTGCAACAGTGAGTTAGCTTCCCAGAAGATGCGCTCCCTCAAACAGTGTCCAGTGTCCCAGTATGGACAGAGCAACCTCAGAAGCTTCTCCACAGCAAGCCTCTGTTTGCATGAAAAGATGCAACTGTCCTCCTGGTTCCAGACCAGCCTCTCTGGAGCTGGAGAGAATCACAGGGAACTTCCACATGCAACAGATTCCTGCCAAACCTGGCTGTCAGGCTCTGCAGACCTAGGGCCTCCTGTGGTTCCCAAGGACACCTTACCTAAGCTATGGTTTTAAAAAGAGCTGCTGAAGCATCAATCAGCATTTAGTGACATTCTACTTCCAAGATGGCTTCCGTAGAGTCCTTTCTTCCCAGCAGCACATAGACAGACATGTGACCTACTTAACAAATCTCTTATGTTTTCTAAGCTCTACTTTCCTTGATTTGCAAAAAGAGAACCCTTTGAAATTGCATTTTGATCACTGATGGCTGGGCTTTGTGAACCAGTGAAATGCTACCGGGAAACAGCTCTCCTGGGGATGTCTTCCCTGATGAGCCACCCTTCCTCCTCGGAGTTCACACCCTTCTACTAATGCATAGCGCCATTTCAGTCAGCCAAGGATCAAGAAGGCCTGGTAAAGGCCCATTCGTACAAACTCACTTAAAAATCCTCACTGGGAAAGGATATATCGGCATGCTCACCAAATCCCGTGATCTTGGCAGCAGATGGTCTAATGCAACCTGCTAATTGTCATTTTTCCATCTAGAATTTTTTTTGTGTCTCTGCAGACATCTCCCTCTTGGCTTTCACTGAATACACATAATTACAGCCATCACTCAGTCTCCATGGCGATTAGTTCTAGGATCCCTCCCACACCAACCAGTGTGTGTACGAGCCTCTCATAAAATGGCGTCGTATTTGCATAGAACCTCACTTACACACCCCTGGATACTTTAAATCATCTCTTGGTTACTTATAATGTCTAGTACACAAATGGTCTGTAGTTGTCAGATTGTATTATTATTGATAATAATAATTACAATGGCATGAAAATGTCTGTACATGTTCAGAAGAGATGAACTAAAAATAACCTTTGATCCGGGATTGCTTGAATTTGTAGATGGATGGGAGTGCCCTAATCCTAAGGGCTGGCTGTATCTACGTGCTTAGAGTTATATGTGAGTCTGAGTTCATGGGAAAGGAAAAAAGGGGAAAAGACTACTTGGTGATTCCTCAATAGCAGCGGCAGCAGCTGCAGTTAGCACGCTCTGTTCTAGGAGCTTTATGCATCTCACTCCGCACCTCTGGCGGGAGGGACCTCTTCCTGTTGCCCCAGCCCTCGCTGAGCGGTACATATATTCTGCACTTGACACATAACCATCTCAAGAACCTACTTGATGACAAAGCCCATGTTCTAAACTGGTCTTTAATCCCACCCCTCATCAGGTGGCCTTTGGTCCTCAGCCACTGTAGTATGCGAACAGCCAGAGTCAGCATGTGCTCACAACTCACCCCTGGCGAGGTCGGCACTGCACTTAACACATTCACCACCCACAGCTAAGGAGGCAGAAGTGCAGAAAGTGAAAGCTGCACAACTCTAAGGGGTAAACTGGAATCAAGCCAGAGCGTGCACCCCAAACCCCCATGCTACGTTCTCAGTAGGGACTCAGAGCAGTGGATTTTTTTAGCTAGAAATCTGCCCATGTATAAACAGTAGGGAATTCTTGAGAAGGGTTCCTGATGTGTCTTCCTGGGTGCTGTTCCCAAAAGATCAGGCTAGGGTCTAGAACTCTGGGCCACCAAACTGGAACTCGTGCTCTTCAGGGCTGGAATGATTATCTATTTTGGTGTCTTGAAGAATGGCTTTGGGAGACACTGTCCAGACATGGTAGTTAGTCTCTCTCTGTTATCCAGCTAGCAAGCTAGCATGGTGTCAGGTATGAAGTTGAAAACCTGTTAGCAGAATGAGTCAGAGTGTTTATAAAGGCAAGCCAGCCCCTGGACGTTTAGCGGCAGAACACTTTCCTTCCACATAACCTCTGGCCACAACCAAAGCCAGGCTCTGGGGCTCGGATTTCAGCAGGGAGAGATAGAGGCAGCGAGGCTGTGACTCCTGTTTATGTGGGCACCCCCAATGGAGAAACCTGCTCACATCCTCTGCTCACAGACATGAGCTCATGCGCTCCAGCCCAGACTCCAGCTTCCTGAGGCAGAGAGGACCACTCCCCACTCTGTGCTCCGAGACTCTGAAGCATCAGCCCAGCTAGCACATGGGGCAGACTGGCACAGGAAATCAGATGGGCAGGTTGTTGGATGGGGAGGATGCAGGGGCTTTCCCCAGGAGTTCCCTGGAAGAAACTAGAGTGGAGAAGGTCTAGGAAACCCCAAGTAACCCAAGCCCTCGCTGCCAGTTCCACCCTTGCCAGCTTCTTCCTTCCTCACCTAAGCAATCCAGGGACACAGAGACCCTGGGGCAGCCTCCAGGCCTTGGCCTGGACCCAGAGGGACATTAAAGGGTGGCAGCAGGTGGCACTAGGTCTGATTACCCTCTCTCCCTGGCCTCATTTCCCGCAACCATCTCTTCCTGCTTTGGCTAATGCCTGCTTCTCTGTCCAGCTTGAACATTGGTTCAGAGTACTAGGATGGAGAGAAACTCCATTAGCATGGAGAAAGGCTAGGATGCTAGAAATGAGACCATCCCTGCAGACATGGGCAATCCCACAAGCAGGGAGCTATGCACTGTGTCTTCCTGGAGGTTTCCTCACTCTAGGCTGAGTGATTCCTCTTCTCCTTCCCTTCTCTGTTATCCTCCTCACCTTCCCAAGAAGTTGGGACTACAGGTAGGTACCACTGCACCTGGCTGCGGCTTTAAATCTTGAAGAACCAACCACTTAGACATGCGAAGCCTGTTTAGAACAACGTGAGTATGAGCTGATAACTCTGAAAAATAGTCTAAAGAAAAACGCATAGAGCATTTAGGCATAGTGGCCCAGTCCTGTAATCCTGTAATCCCAGCACATCAGAGGTAGAGGCAGGAGGATCAGGAGTTCGAAGTCATTGTCAGCTAGAGAGTACATTCTGGGCCAGTCTGGTCTACATGAGATCTTGCCTCAAAGTCAAACCATACAGCTCCCCTCCCCGAGAGCAGATGAGTGAGGATGTGCCCTCCACCCAGCAGAAGGAACGGTGGTCCTGTGGG
Source organism: Dicrostonyx torquatus (assembly GCA_028555095.1). NCBI lineage: Eukaryota > Metazoa > Chordata > Mammalia > Rodentia > Cricetidae > Dicrostonyx > Dicrostonyx torquatus. The sequence goes on along the minus strand of JAQHUG010000191.1, from coordinate 4,002,369 downwards.
GCTGGAGATGGACAAGTGACCCAGGAGCAGCTCCATCTGTGGTGCTCACATATGAGGTGTAAGTCAAGGCCCACAGATGCAGCTTTGGGTTCAACCTACAAACATCTTGTAGTGATCTATTAACTCAAAAACGTTGAACACACGAAGGCAGGCAAAAGTGGGCTCTGTTTTATATTGTCATTTAACCACTGTGACAAAAATCAGGGTTGGGTACTGACCAATCCGAGAGCTTCCTGTGCTGAGCAGGAGGGTGAGATGCTCTACTCAAACATTCCTGCATTCAAACACACATGGCCTGAGACATGAGAGCTGTTTTTCATGTCATATTTGTGTGGTCAGGTATGTCCAGAATCTTTCTAGGATGACGAACTACAGAAACCTGCTCCAGTGGACTTGAATATAATATCTAATAATATATAATATAATATTTAGTCACATAACTAAAAGTCCAGGCTAGTGTACTCATCTTAGGGCCTCAAATGATATGACCAGAATCCAGCCTATGGCCGTCTGGCCTCAACTTGCTGTAGCATGTTTAGGCAGGTCTCCTCCCGCCATGACCAAATGGCCGCCAGAAGCTCTAGGCTTCCAGCTCCGGTGGAACATGTTCTTTCACTTCCACAAAGCCCTTTCTGCTCCTCAGCCTAACACCTCTGCCGGTCCCCAACCCACTTATGTGGCCAGTTGCTGTTGGCCTAAGCACTCTCAAGCTAATTTGATTGAGAATGAATGAGCTAGCCAGCAGATCCAAAGGGGTAAAACAGCCCACCAGCAGCTGGACGCCTTCTTCCCATCCTTGGTGCTGTGGGGCATGAGTATGGGTTTCGCCACCTTGGCTCCTCGGTCACATCCTCCCTTGCTGTTAGCCCATGGCAAGCAAGAGTAAACAGCACAGGGTCAGTACTCAAAGCTGCAGTCTGGGCTTTTGTAGAAGCAGCACCAGGTACCACAAGGAAGCACAGGACCAAAAATTACAGACACAGCCATTGGCATCCTCTTCTGGGCCATGGTTGGTTTTGGCATAAATATATGATGTGCTTCTGGCCAATAGGCTGCAAGAGGAGACTTCTGGAAGAGTACACATGAAGTGAAACTTCCCTTTCCTCCTGTGGGTTCTGCTGTGTGAGGACACAGTGCTGGAGTCGCCACAGGAAGGCAGAGCAGGGCTAAAATCCTAGAGGAACCAGAGTCCCTGGTAAGAGCTCCAGCTTTGCCTGAGCCAGGGCTAAAATCCTAGAGGAACCAGAGTCCCTGGTAAGAGCTCCAGCTTTGCCTGAGCGTCACCCATTCATCTTCCTCTCTTGGCAGTTGGTGTAGCTGTGGCCCCTCTGTCTGGACCTCGTCTCCAGGGACAGCTCCCTCCCATCCTTCCTATTTGGTCCTTCCCGTCTCTTAGCAGTCTCTACTTGTGGAAGTTTTGAGATTAGTACCTATCTTAGGGTTTCTATTGCTGCGGAGAGACACCATGACCACGGCAACTCTCATAAAGGAAAACTGTTAATTGGAGCTGGCTTATGGTTCAGAGGTTTAGTCCATGATTGTCACCGAGGGAAACACGGTGGTGTGCAGGCAGACATGGTGCTGGAGAAGGAGTTGAGAGTTCTACATCTTGTTCTACAGGCATCATTCAGGAAGAGACATTGAGTCACTGGGCCTGGCTTGAGCTTTTGAGATCTCAAAGCCTGCATCCAGTGACACACTTCCTCCCACAAGGCCAGACCTACTCCAACAAGGCCACGCCTTCCAATAGTGCTATTCCCTATGAGCCTTTGGGAGCCATTTTCTTTCAAACCACCGCAGCACCCCAAAACTCTGGGATATCTCTTCATTTTGAGTTGTTTGCATGTTAAATCCCTCATCACAAAGTAAGATGCTGACTCCACAGGGTCCCCTGGACACCCTGAACAGACCAGTGGGCTTCTCCAGAGACAAAGGACGCTTCCTGACTCCTTCAGATGAATCTTAGCTATATTTCCTTGAGGCTTCATTAAGAAAACAAATCAGTTTTACTGGGGCCTTCTTCTCTCCCGGAGAGAAAAGGAAGAGGCCACAAAGACACATCCCCCAGGACCGGATGAAGTGTGGCGGTAGAGAGGCTCAGGGTCCTGTCCCTCAGACCTTTCAGGGACACTGAAGTCACTCACCTACATAGAAATACTCGGGGGACGTGTCCTCCGATGACAGTTCCTTTATGGCTCCTCCGAACCGGAACCATAGTCCAAATGCAATGACCGCCGATCCGGCCAGCTGCAAGAGAAGCAAGCAGCAGTGTGTTTATTGTGGAGGGGAGGGTGTGCACGGAGGCTGGGGAGTAGGCCATGGGCACAGGGTGCCCAGGCTTGGAGGAGGCTTGGAGGGGTTGCCCCTGTGGAGATCATCGTGCCCACTCTTCATGTCTTACTAGGCTTAGAGGTGAAAACATGGGCTCGGTGCCCCCCTCCACGGCCCTGAAGTAACTGACTGCCTCTGCCCTGTCTTGATTCCAGTCACAGGGTCTGCTGTGCCATTGGACTTTCCTGTGTTTATTTGGCACCCACGGGATGAAAGTGTGTGTCAAAACCACTGTTCCAACAACATTGTCCGTGCCAGGTATCTGTCCCTTGCACTGTTGTTTCTTGTTGGGTATACTGGACGTCTTCACCAACACCTTAGTGAATGGCCACTGTCTCAGGGAGGGGTCACTGAGAACAAGATGAACTCTAAGACCTGAGGGAAGCCACCTTCTAAATTAGAAAAAGCAAAAACACACAACCAAAAAAAAAAACAAAAAAAAAAACAAAAACAAAACCAACCTACACTGACACAGTGAGCCGACCTACAGTTCATGACAAAGTTTCCTATTAGAACTCTGTTCAGAGACTCCAGTGACCCCCCTCTTCTTGTTTCCTACATGGTGACCACTGCCCTGCCTCTGTCCAAGCATGGTTTTGCAAGCAAGCAGGGAAGGTGGGCCTTTTTTTTTTTTTGGGTTGTTGTTGCTATTTTGAGTCTCCATGGAAATCAAGAAAGGAAAAAAAATATTTTTCTGAAAAGGCAGGGTCTGTATGCCATGTGGCTCATGGAGAGGCTGAGTGGCTGGCACAGGCACTGGCTGGGCAGGCTGGCAGCTGGTAGAGTCATCACCAGGCTTCCTATCCTGAGGCTGAAGGCTGTCGTAAGCTCCATGTGTAAGCTGGCAGCCCTGTATGTCAATTGCAGAACTGTCCCAACCGCAGGCAGCAGTTTCCAGCCAAGGGTCTTTCTCTCCAAACACCACTCTTGAATATCACTGTATCAATCAATTAACAGTTATTTACAGGGAACCTTGCGAGTGCAAAGAACTATGGGGAAGTCAGCAGAGATGTAAAAATAACATCCTGCCTCTCCAATTCTTCCAGTTACTGCTGGGCCCTAGCCTTTCACCAGACAGGGAGGGTCTGCTCCTATCTGAAAAGAGGAGAGCACCCAAAGATGCTGGCAGCAGACGCCAAGGAGGGAATGCAGGGCAGAGGCGTAATAAGGAAATCTCCAGCCAGTGTTAGGCCAGGGGCTCTGGGCAGGCTCCTTCTCTCTTGTAGGGTTACTTGAGAGGTATCTGGTGTCACCCTGGGAAGGTTACCTCAATATATTTATGAGGGCTTTCATCCTCTTCATATCCTGTTCCCCCAAGGCCAAATCCCTGTGTGGCTGGCTTTTTCAGAACTATGCAGGCCTGCCTTTAGTGAGGGGGAGTGGGTGCCTGGGTTCTACCAGCTGGTTACTCCCATGTGGAATAACTAAGGCTTCCCAGACCTTAGAGCACTAATTGGATAATTCGAGGGGAAGTTAAAACAGCTGACCTCCACTGTCTTTTCAAGGAGTTTTAAAGAGGAGGCTGACATGGAAACATGAGATGAAGTCATGCTAAGGCACGGCATTATTTATCTTTGAAGGGTGGAATTCCAGGTGACGGCTCCCTTCTGTCTCCTAAGGTCTCTACATTAATTATGCATTAGTCTTCGAGGCTTAAACACATAGATTTTGAGAAGCATTGCATGCTAGTTTTTTTGCCCAATATGGGAAATGGAAAGTCTTCTTGGACTTCCAGGAAGGTGCCAGCTTTGGGGTCCTGGCTGTTACGTGCAGGGAGGAGCATTGTCCTTGGTTAAGCCTGTCCCTAGAAATGCCTGGGACGACCTGGGATGAATCTGCCCAGCAGACCTCATAGGCTTCCCTGCTTTCACGTCTCTCTGGTGCCTTAATGGAAAGACAGAGTTTCCAAGCACAAAGCAAACTCTGTTGACAGAGGCCCTGGGCCCAAACCAGCAGCCACCACACAGACTATGGAGGAGGTGACTAGTCTCAGGGACACCCTACCACGAGGCCACATTTTTGGAATCTCTGAACACAAACTCTAATTTATAGCTGTCTGGATCATCCTCCCAGACAGAATCCACTCGTCTAGTTCTGGCACAGATGTGTTGGAGGCATAATGGAAAATGAAAAGAGAGGTTGCAATTTAGAGCCACTGGGCAATGGGGAAAAAATCTGCGCTTGCTCATCCATACCCCCAACCCCAAACCGCACACGGCTTTCCTCCTTGGGTCAAAGAAACTGTGGCTTAGCTGAATGTCATCACTGTGTGGCAGGGAATCCTCCCCGAGTGCTGTGGGCTGTGTTAGGGATGTGTGGGCGAGGAGCTGGCCAGGGCTTCTGTGATGAGAAGCAGAATGGTCTCTGCTTCAGGAGGAGGCATAGCAGCAACGATGTCACTCTCTGGCCCTTCTGACTGTCCCAGCCCTGCCAGGCTCAGGAGATGCACCATTTGTTGCACTTGAGGTCAGTGTGTTGCACACTAGAAATTTCTCAAGGGGGAAAAAAGAATCACACTAGCTCCAGTCTAGTCAAGAACAAGGGAAGCAGGCTTCCTGTCAGCCACAAGGTTCTTGCTACTGTGTGCATTCCCTATAGCTAGAAGATGCTCTCCCCAGCGCTCAGGGGACGCTTTCAAGCCTCCTCAGTCCTAAATTTTAACTCAGTAGAGCCCCACGCCTCCTATGCTGCTCTTCTTTATATTCCAGCCCATTTTGCGTTTACACATGCCACATCTACGTTCAGCTGAGCCGAAGCAAGCAAGAAATGAGAGAACGCCCCTCTCACCACTCCCTTCTGCCCCCACCTCTATCTCCATAGACTTCTTTTTTCTTCCTTGTACATTTAGTAACAATCAACCACGGTCCAATCCAGGCCAGGTACTGAGCTCCATAGCAGAGACACGGAAGACACCCACATAAAGTAAGAGATGCAGTAAGATGCAGGAAGTGTGCTGAAGAGGAAGAACACACATCACTGAGGGAGGGCACAGAGCGTGCCACGGGTGGGCAGCAGTCGTGCCCATTCTGATCGACACCTTGAAGAATGAGTTGGACTTCCTGGAATAGTAAAGACCTCGTGGGATGAGAAAGCTCCATGCTATGTTAGGTGTTGGGGAGCACAGCGCCATCATCCTGGGAAGCCCTCTGCAGGGCCCTGAGGGACAGGAGCCTGAATGCTGCTTGGCTGCCAGACACAGTGAGCAGTCACAGATGAATGTCCAGGTGACTGAGGATCATGGAGAGACACAAAGGAGAGGCATGGAGGCCCAGGAAGGCCAGTGAGAATCATTGCGGTAGGGAAGGAACCCTGCTGAGGGCCTCTTCTCCCTCCAGGGAAGAGATTACTGCCAGTGAACCTAGCAGAATTCTAAGTGCTGTTGCTTTTGCAGAATTGGACTTTTCTTTTAATATTGTTCATCCATTTTGTGTTGTGTGTGTGTGTTGGGGGGACATGCACCTGCCACAGGGAGTGTGTGGAGGTCAAAGGACACCTTGTGGAAGTCGTGCCACTGTGTGGGATTGGACTCAGATCACCAGACTTGCTGGCAAGCGTCCTCCCCCGCTGAGCCGCCTCACTGGCCCAGGAATGAATTTTCATACAGCAGAGTGAGGGAGCTGAGCCTTGGTGGTAATTACTAAAAACGAATGAATAAAACCAGCAAACCCAAAAGCCAACAAACAAAAACCTTAGAGGAGCATCCATGAGGATGTAGGCAGCGAGGATTCAGAGGAAAGGACGAATGAGCACTTCTGGAGTTTTCCAGGTTCCACAGAGAAGCCCCCGGTTGAGAATCTCTTCAAGGCCAGCCTATCCCAGACCCGACGACTAGGCGCGCACTGAGAAGGCATGGTAGTCATTCTTTCCTTGTGGGCCAGCTGTGTGCATGGCATTCCAGAGATGCAGCAGGAAAGCTGGGTGTGATAATGTGTACCTGTAATTCCAGGATTTAGGAGGCTAAAGCAGGAGGATTACTGTGAGTTATGTAACCAGCCTGGGTTATGTAACTGCTAGCCAGCCCAGGATACATTGCAAATACTAGGACAGCCTGGACTACATGGCAAATACTAGGCCAGCCTGAGCTACACGGCAAAATTCTGTCCTAAAAACAGCGGCAAAAAATTTAAAAGAGCCAGAGGTGATGGCATACAGCTTTGATTTCAGCACGTGTGAGTCAGAGGCCAGTCTGGTCTACATGGTGAGTTCTGGACCAGCCAGAGGTGAGATCTTATCTTAAATAGGAACAAGAACATCAAAAAGAAGGAAGAAAGAAAATGTTATAAGACGGGGGAGGCTCAGGGAACCAAGGGAGCCTACTGCGCAAGCATGCACAGAGTAAAAGGGGAAATTGGGGGCTAGAGCAGTGCAAAGGACAGACAGGGCCACAGAACCCACCACTAAACAGGAGAACCACGGATGCTGTCATGGACAAGCTATTTTGACAGCCATCCTGATCTAGGGAGTGTTTAAGACACAGGAAACTGCCAAGATGTCTTTAGAGAAGACAGTTTATGGACTAAACCTCGGCCACAAAAAGGATGGAAGACCAGGTTTAAACTATTTTGAAGCAAAGCAGATGGACAAAGGGTTTCTACCAGATAACGACTGTCTGCAAAATACAAGCCTTTCAGCTGGAGGCAGGGCCGCTCGCTCGGGGCGCTCACAGGGGCCACTTGCGCACTCCGGTTCTATTTCCTGTACTTGGTTCCCCTTTCAGGCGTCGCCGATGAAATGCCCCATCTTGAGGACACTTTCTTTCCTTTTTTCTCAGTTATGAGTTGCAAACAAGAGAGTTCCACCCAGCTGCAGGGAGGGGGATAGTTCTGAGATGCAGAAAGAAGACTTTGTTGGTCTTCCAGAATGCCCGGCTTTCCCCTCCCGGACACAAGCCACTTTCACAGCAAGGAGCAAATGTGTGCTGCCATTGAGCTCTCCGCTGATGAAACTCAGCAGAGAGAATCCTTTCTGGGCCAAAAGCATCCCAGGGGAGTTCTAGCAAAGCACGCGTGCTCATACCGGGTGGGCAACCATGCCTGAGTCAGGCTCCCTGTCTTTTCTCACGTGGCATCTGCTCTGCCTGCTTCATGGGCCAGAGTGTTCTTCTGCACTGCCCACAGCAGGGTGACACCCCCGCTCTCAGCTCTCAGGTCACTTCCTTGGGGAAGCCTATCCTGGCCTAGATATGTGTGTTGTTTCATAGCTCACATAACTATTGCTATTTCAATAGTTCTGGGTTTTAAAGGCCTGAGCTCTGTGAGACCAGGGACAGCTCTCAGCTGCTGGATGCTAAGCATTTTCCTCTCAGCCTTGCAGAGTGAGCTGAGGTGGGGGAGGGGAGGCTGTGGAATGGATTGTGTTCTCCTCAAACCCACATGATGAAGGCTACTCTCAGCATGAAGGGTTTTGGAGATAGGACCTTTGGCACGCATGTGTGTACCTGCCTGCGTGCGCGCGCGCGTGTGTGTATGAGTGTGATGTGCATACATGCACTGGTAATCAGAGTTAGGTAAAATCATGAGGGGGGCCCTCATGGTGGGGCACTATCTTCATAGGAAGTGACATCAGAAAGCCTGCTATTGAGAAGACAACCCTCTGAAAGCCGAACATGCTGGCTTCTGACCTCAGAGTCTAGCCTCCATAACACGTGTATACAAACCCAACTCGCTTTCTGTTTCTGTCATCTAAGCTGCCCATTCTCCACTTTTTTCTGTTGTCGTTGTTCATGTTTTGGTTTGTTTTGAGACAGGGTCTCACTATGTAGCTCAGACTGGCCTCAAACTTGCCATCCTTCTGCCCTAGCCTTTTTGCTGGTGTTACTGATAGTTGCCACCATGGTCCTCTCTAACCCATATTTCTTCTTCTTCTGCTTCCCTGTCCTCTTCCGTTCCCCTCCTCGTCCTTCCCTCTCCCCCATCCTCTTTTCCCTTCCTTCTTTCGTTTTCTGGGGTTGGGATTGAACCCAGGGCCAGGACTTCTGTGTGTTAGCCAGGCCAAGGGCTGACAGGAGTCCCTGGAAATGACCACTCTCACGGCCCAAGCGGCACTTTGTAAAGTGCTAGTTTTAAATCTGCCTGCACCTGGGAAACACAGTGGCTGCGATTCAGGCACAGCTTTGGAGGCACTCAGTAAAACACCTGCCCACAGAAGAAGACACCACCAGCAGACACAACATGGGCTATCAGGTTTCCCAAGCCTTCAGGGATGTGTGCTGAGAGCCATGCATGGTCACAAAGAATAAACCTGCATGCACCGCTTCCTCTCCAAGGTATGCACGCTGCATGTGGCTACAATAACGCAGACACACATGCTGCCCTTCAGTGCGAGAGGAACAAAACCAGCCCTGTGTCCTTGCTTTCCCAGGGTGAACGCTATGCGCACAAAAACCCAGCCCTTTTGCTAGTCTCACTTTTGGGATGAAGCCACATAAAGTTGAAATTGAGGCTTCTATCCTAGAGTCTCCATTAAATGCTTTTGTGGTGGCAATTCACATCCTAGATGGAGTCCTAATGAGCCCTCAGGACGCCTGATCTGATTGAGGCCCCATTATGCCTCCATGAAGGGAGCGCTGCCTCAGCCTTGCGGCAGGCAGATGTCCCAAGCATATTTGCTTCGGAAGAGGACACTAATTTACTTCAAGTTGGAAACCGGCTCCCAAGACTCTCGCCGTGTTGTGTAGCAGAAGCAAGGCCAGGATTCAGACGGCACTGTCTCAGAAGCAAGGGTTTCACTAGAAAAAAGCACAAGGGCCGAATATCATCTGACACCCACACCAGACGACCTCCAAAGGACCTAGTTGCCCTGTTCCTGACATCAGGACCAGGTAGGGACCAGGAGGAAGGACTGCTGTGACAGCAGATGGTGACAAGGCTGTTTGAAAACGCCTGGCGGCTCCTGGGATGCCAGTGTTTGTCATCTGCCCTCTTATTCCTTCATAAGGGCAAGCTTGTGCTTCCTTCAGGTAAGACAATATTTTCAAATGATTTATTTATCCACTATGTGTGCAGGTGTGTGTATGTGAGGGTACTCGCAGGCGCTACGTATGTGACTGCATATGGGGGAGAGAGGGCAACCTGATGGCTCTCATCTTCCATCCTGTGGGAGCCGGGGCTGGAACTCAGGTCATCAGGCTTAGCAGCAAGCCCCTTTACCTGCTGAGCTGCCCCATGAGTGTACTTCACGGTGACTCAGTGTTTATTCTCTACGCTGCAGTTCAAACTTTGATAGGATTAGAAGTGTTCTGTTCTCTGGAAAGAGCACTTGGACTGCGTATTGCGACAAGCACGCCCTTCTCTGTTTGCTGAAGTTGGTTACGACGTGAACTTGAGTGGGTCATCTGACCTTGCTGGGAGGCTGTTGACAAGGGTGGTGGGGGACAGAAGTTTCAGGGGGAAGAAAAGAACCTGGGGAAAGAAGCTGGGCTGCAGAGTGGGTGCTGACCTTCTGTTGATGTCTGTGGACAGCATGGGGTGTGTTGTGTTTATTCAGTGATGCCTTGGGTTGAAGGAAGTTGGGGAGAGAGCAGACTAGGGAATGGTGAGAATTTGGAGGAAGGTGATGACTTCGTCGTTGTCATATACAGTGAAACAAAGTTCCAGGCCACTGGAATGCCAGGGAGCAGATGTCTTCATCAGGGAAGATCACATAGACCCAGAACTAAAGCTCAAATCTTTAAGCCACAGCTTGAGTTGAACTCACCACTCGCCTGCCTTTTCTCACCCAGGGCTGAGCTGTCTTCGCTAAGGTCTCCGGAGTTCACCCCTGTAGCACCCGCTGGGTCTCCTCTTTGTCCTCTGCATGCACAAACACTGGTCTTGGCAACCACAGTGACTGATGTCATTTCTCGACCGTACTGAGCTTTACATAAGCAGAGAGGGGTCGCTAGCTGACCTCTATGTGTTCGCCTGTCATTCTTCAAGGAGGTTGAGAGGATGACTTTGGGACGGTACGTTGGATTTTTTTTTGAAGATTTTTGTTATTATTTTTAATGGTGTGTGTCTGTTGGTGTGTGCTCAGGTACAGAAACACACCCTCATGCACATGAGTACAGGTGCCCATGGAGGCCAGAAAAGAGTGCCAGTCCAGAGTCACAAGCAGTCATGACTTTCCCAGTGTGGGTACTGGGAAGCAGAAGGCCCTCTGCAAGAGCAGCATATGCTCTTTGGACCATCACTCAGTAACTAGGATGCTTAAATATGGGCCAGTAATTAGTGCTCTTTATCCAGTTTTTCATGATTACAGTGAGAAACAGTGGCACAAAGTAAATGCTATGTGCAGAATTCAGATTGGAACAGGGTAGGACACTTTGCTGCCAAGAAGTTACCTTGGATGGAGTAAAGTCAACAGCACAAAACCTAGGCTGGTGCTCTCTAGATGTTTCCCCTAGTATTAATTTTCTTTGAACCTGCTATGAAGTCATAAGGACCTGTACCAATTCCAGAATGAAGAGGCATTGTGGAGCTTTCTATGCAACCTACCTCCCCGGCCCTTGGGACTTTACCCTCCCTGTTCAGTTACACACACACACATGAACAAACATACACGTGTGCATTGCATACACATGCACACACACGTCACACACATCATACACACAGTACACACACCACACACATGCACACACATCATACACACACACCACACACACACATGCACACATACACCACACACGTTATACACACACACTACACACACCACACACACGCACACATGCACACACATGCCACACACATCATACACACACACCGCACATCACACACACACACGCATGCACACTTGCACTCACACGTGCACATATGCACAAACTCACATGCACACACACGCACTCACATTTATTAGCTGACTCTTTTCATCCACTTTTACTATAAAGGGCACACTTTGGCACACTTTAGGAATGCCTGCTTTTTTCTAGAAATGTTCCTTTTGAGTGTTCAGACTGACTAGTGATGCCCATAGGCAGGACAGTAAGCACATCCACCCACACAAACCATAGCGTATGAAGAGGAGGTAGAACTAGGGATTCCAACAGGAGGGTCCAGACCCTGGATAAGACACTATCTCTAACCCAGGGATCACCTGTCTACAGGGATAGGGACAGAGAAGAAGTACCTCCGGAGGTCTGCCACACACTTAGAGTGTCCTGCACTCGGACTTCTCATGCCAATGGACTCCCTGTTCCTTGCACACTGAAAGTTCAGCCTTCAAGAAGGCACCCCCACCACGGTACCGAGATTTCTGCCACTGCCTTGACTGTACTCTCTTTTAAAACCACACCAGAAAGCTGGTGCCCGCCACAGAGGCAATGCCTCCAGTTCTTAGTTCGTTTGAGAGCTAGAATGAGCGAAGAGGAAAGCAGAGCTATAAGACAAAGAGTGAGGACGCACAGGCTGCGGTTGGCAAGTGGGACTGCCTCCAGCGAGAGGTGGGGAGAGGACTTAGTAGTTAAAGTGCTTGTTCAGCAAGGACAAAGGTCTGGGTTTGGTTCCCAGAACTCACGGAAAGAAAGCTAGTTGTGGTGGCTCACCTTTGTAATCCCAGTGCTGGGGAGGCAGAGTCAGGTGGATCCCTGGAGCTCGCTGGTCAGCCAGTCCAGCCTAGCCTACTTGGTGAGCTCCAGGCCAGAAAGACACCTTGGAGAAAAAAAAAAAAGGAAAAGAAAAGAGAAAAGAAAAGGAATACTACCTGAGGTTGTCTACATACACTGATGTGCATTCATACAAGGGCACACCTGAGCACATACACAGACACAAAAGAAAGTTCCCCAGCTTTGTAAGCATTTGCCATCTGTGTGGTCCTGTATCGTAGCCCCTGGGCACCAACAGCTACTGAGTACTCGAAATGCAGTAAGTGGGACTGAGGACAAGAACAGCCCCATGTTCTCGGGATGAGCAGGTGTAGAAGTCACTTGTCCCCTGATCTCGGCTCCCACCTTCTCTCCCTGTTAGTCTGGGACTCAGAAAGTCTCAGGACAAAGATGCCGGTGCTCTAGCTAGAGACCCAGATCTGCTTCCGGCCAATTCTGTGTCCTGGACAAGTCTCTGTCTCTATTTCCTCAGGTGTGACTTATAAACAAGAGCTACTGCTTTACAGGGCTCTGGTGAGGCCTGAAGGGGTTAACAGGAGGCTGTGCTTGCAAAAGCGTAGCACTGGCCTTTTACTTGGGCAAGGCAATTGCCCTTCAAGAGGCTGATGCAGAAATTAATTTTTTAAATGGTCTCTTAAAGAAACAACAACAAACTGGCCTCCCTGTGTCTCTATTTCCATCTAGTTCTCACCTGCATATCAGTCATGCTCCTCCCCCTCTCCTGTTTCTGCCACTCGCGGGGGGAATTTTTATGCATCTCCTTGTCCAGCATCTTTAGAATGCTTCAGGACTGAACCTGGTACTGGATACAATCACTTTGATTGTAGACTGCATTTTTCCATGCCAACGGAACTTTCATTTTGTTGAGACAGGGTTTTGTTATGTAGCTCAAACAGGTCTTGAACCAGATAATCCTCCTGCCTCAGCCTTCTGCATGCTGGGGCTATAGGTGTGAGCCATCATGCCTGGTTCTAGTGGTTTTCCATTTCTTTTGGTGTGTGTACGTCAATGTGTGTATGCCTATTTATTTCTGTCTTATCCCCACCCCCTTCATCCTGAGGCAAGGTCTCTCATTGAATCTGGAGCTAGGACAGCAGCTAGCAAGTCCTAGTGATCTTCCTGTTGCCATCCCCAAACAGTGCTGGGGGACAGGAGCAAGCCAGCACCATGCTCAGCTTTTTACCAAGGTTCTGAGGATTGGAGCTGGGTCCTACCCACTGAGCCATCTCCCCAGCCCTCTAGTGTATTTCCTTATGATTTGTACTCCACATCCCAGCACGTTAATAATGAGAGAAGGTGGGAATAAGGAAGCCTTGGGCATTCTATCTACTGTGCCTTTCAGTTTCCATACTTGAAAATAGGGCCAATTAAATTATTGTGAAAATTAAAAATAAAAGGACCGTGAAGGTGGAGGGTGCTGATAATTCATTATCGGATATGGAAGCATTTTGTAAACCACAGTCACGTATGCATGGTAATTAGTGTTGCTGATTTCCCTCTCAGCGGAAGGCAGGCCAGGGCAACTCCGCTTACCTGGATGATGGGTTCCAGCCTGCTGGATGTTCCCATCTCAAGCCCACCTTCCTCCATCTCTCAGAAACCCTAACACAGCTTGCTTTGGTCATGACAGAGTCCCTAGCTTTAACAAGGAGAACGAGCCTGTAGTGCAGGCTCTGTGGATGCTAGGCGGGAGGGTAGAGATGTGATCTAGAATAGCACTGTGGAATGCAATGCATGATGGCATTCCAGGACTGCCAAGTGTTACTGCAGAAGAACCCTTAAAACAAAAATGATAAAATGGTAGCCAGAAGCAAGAACCACGACAAGCAAGCCCTGTGGAAGGGTCGCCTTGCCATCCAGAAACAAGGGTCTCTGAGCTCTTGAGACCACATCTCAAACAAGGGCCCTCAAAGTGTCTTTAGAGCACCAATGTCAGTGTCACTTGGGGACTTGTTATAGATGCAGGCCTACTAAGTCAGAATATATAGTTGAATAAAGTCTCCCATTCACATGGTAGTAAGAGTGGCGCTGACCACCAAAGCCTGATCCATCTCCTTCCCTTGACCTCTTCCTGAAAGCACAGAATCATGACAGACACCTAGCCATTCTGCTCTGGGCTAAGTGCACAGGAACTTTTATCTAGAACCCTCCTGACTCTCTCAGGTGCCGATGGAGTAGAAGGGAGGACGCTGGTTCATAACAGTCCCTGCCTCTGGTGTGAAGATTGGACTGGGGATGAACTGTTATCAAAGACAACCTGGAAGCTAGGGAAAGATAAGACGGGGTTGGGCTTTAGTCCTTGACTCCGTCACAGGGCAGGATGTCGGGCAGGATATCAGGCAGGCATCACGCACAAGCCTGCTGAGTGACTGGATCACAGGCAGAGGACTCCATATGTCTCCCATAAGCTATAAGACATCAGCCACTTTGACTGGAGAGATATGGCACTTACATACTTTCTCTTTCTTTGAGAGCCTCCTGGATCACAGGCCCTTTCGTTCCACCTGTATTCTATCATTTGAATTCCGCCATCACTGACAGATCTCAGGTTACTGAGCGTGTGCCATGTCCACACAGGACTTTACATATATTAACTTGATTTCTTTTTTCCTGAGACACAGTCTCATCTCACTGTGTAGCTCTGGCTGTTCTGAAACTCACTCTGTAGACCAAACTGGCATTGAACTTCCAGAGATCCGCCTGCCTCTGCCTCCCGAGGGCTGGGATTATTAATTTGTCTTGTATGTACAAAGATCACAGGGTGCTCTTTTCACAAGTGAGAAAATGGAGGCTCAAAGAGGCCAAACAACTGAACCCAGCCCCCAAGGTAGTGAGAACTATAGAACCAGGAATAAACTTCGGCAGTGTGATACCAGAATCCATTTTTCAGGCTTTCTGGATTTGAATTGCCATTCTGCACACACCTGCCTAAGGCCTACCACAGTGCTAGAACTCCAGCTCTGGCCTCTCCAGACTGACTGTATCGTGCACTCTTTGCTTCTTCCAGCCTCCCTAGGTCCCTCTGGTGCACAGTAGGGAAAGCTGACCACGGCTTCTGGCTTCCCACCTTAGCAGAAATCAGCAGTGCGGGTTATGGACAGACAGCAGGCTGCCTGGGAGACTCCAAAGGCTCTCTTTGTCCACCCCCTCCACCACTTTTCTAACAAGGGGCTGCTCTGCACTTACTGCTGGAAATGTGTGGGAGGGAGCAGGAGCGATAAGCTTGTTGGAGTCAAATGACTTTCACTCTCCCTCCCCAACTCCAGCAAAAGAGACAGTCTTTTCAGAAGCACCTAGTGGGCATCACCAAGTGAAAACCCAAAGTTGCATCAATCACGGTGAGGAAAAAAGGACTCCACCTTCCCAGTCGCCATATATGGCATGTGACTTTCAGCCAGGAACAGCCGTGCTTCCTGTTGGACACAGCCCTGAACAGCCCAGAGCAGCACAATGATAGGAAAACGCTGAACAGACAACAATAAACCAAGAAATAAACAGTGCCTAGGCTTTTCTTCAAACCAGCATATGTGGTCGGGTGGGTTGTAGTGTTTTATTTATATTGCTATGCAACAGAGGGGAAGAACAAACAGAGGTGATTTCAGCGCTGCCAGGGCCGTACCCAGTGCTGTGACTGTAGCCCCTAAAGGTAGACCTGATAAAGGCAGGGCAGACAGCAACTGTCAGATCAGAAGTTAATGCAGTCTGGCCGGAGACCAGGCTTTAACTTTGGGTTCTTAAGCATCCATCACTCAGTGTGAGTGCAGCTGAGTTATCTGGGCCCGGGAGCTTTGTGCTGGTTCTGAAAGGCCTGGCGGAATGTTTAGTAGTCTAGAAACACAGCTGAGGGGAACGTCAAGTCAGCTGCCTGGATGAGGCTCCAAAGGGGTCTGTGAATCCCAGACCACAAAGCACATTCTATGGCTTCCCTGCCTGCCTCCTGGTCAGCTTCCAGCAGGACAGGAAGCACTGTCACTGGGGGAGGGAAGGGGGGACCCCATCCCTCGAAAGGTGGATGGAGATGTTCAAGTCACAGCTGAAGTTTTCAGTCAAGAAAGAAACTTTAGAAGCCAGTGCAGAGCTTCTGTGGAATCAGGTTCCCTTAGTGACAGGAAGTCAGGTGTGTGAATAATTTATCCAGTACAGTCAACTTCCCCATGTCAGCTGTTTCAGTGTGGCCCTTTCATTTTACCAAGAAGGCTTCCTGCACCTGCTGCTCACCCATGGCCTGGCCTCTCCCTGGGAGCCGCTGGGTCCTGGCCTCAACTCTCTCCTGGACTCAGTTTGTGAGAGCAAAGTTCAGTCTACATAGCAAATAGGCAGAGACAGGCCAGCTCTCTGATAAAGTTGCCGATTGATGTCTAAAAGTCAGGAAGGCCATTCCCATCCAGGTGTCTAACCTGAAGATTCATTAATCCACTCTATAGAGAGTTAGCGCCTCCTATGTGCTGGGTACCATTCTAGGGGCTGAGGGGAATGGCTCTGAAAACAACAGGGAGTAGTAAACTTTAGTGGGGAGAATACCCAAGTATGAGTTAAGAGGATAATGTAGAGTGGTCCACCAAAGGAGTCACGTGTAAGCACTTGGCATGCATACATACAGTTTGCCAACAGTACGACGTCAGGAGGAAGACAGTTACTATTTATTGAATGCTTCCTGTGTGCCAGGCAGTTAGGAATAAAAATAAGAAACAACTTTAAGCCCCCACTATGTAGGACTGCTATAGGAAGGTGGGCTCAGGTACTTCACACATTTCCTTTCTGCCACAGCTCTGTCCCTCCGATTGTACAGATGAGCAAACTCGTCCTGGAAGTGGGACTAGCTTGCTCAGGCACACTCCCTCTGTCTAAGCACGTGATGCTTTGAATCTCTGCACTCAGGCCCCATGAACTTGTCACTCAGAGGTCTCACAATTCTTTGTTCTGTGCCTCAGCTAGTGACTTGTCTCAGCCCATCCTCATCCTCCCAGCTCTTCAGGGGCTGAATGCCAACGTCTCCCAGGAGAAGTTTTTAGGCTTCTCACTGATACTGGGGTCCCTTCTCTGAACTCTGTACTTGGATCACATAGGGAGAGCCATCTCTAACTTTTGACAGACTCTCAGACCTCATTGGACTCTTGCTCCTCTTCCTTGATGTGTTTATGACCAGTGGTGGGAAACTTGCAACTTGGTCATGCTCTACCTCACTTTGTTCTGGTCTGGTCCAGCATGCACCACTCCCATCTGCTCAGCTCAAGTAGCATCTCTGAGAACAGTGCTTTAAGCTAATAGACACCATCTATCTAGCAACTGTTTACTAGTGGTTCTGAACCATGCCTGTGGGGTAGGATTACCTGATGGTCTTTTAGGATAGCTTGCTGGGCCCGGCCCCCCGCCTCGCCACAGTGTCTGATACAGTAAGTCTGGCTTGAGGTGAGAATGCCCATTTCTGAAAAATTCCAAGGGCACACTGATGCTGTTGACCCAGGAGCCACACTCTGGGGACTGCTGCTTTAACTTGATCTCCCACAGGGTTAAGAAGGAGTAGGCAGCTTCGGAGTTCTTTGCCATTCAATAGCTATGTGACCTATTTGAGTCTCTGTGTTTTCATATCTTAAAATGGGGGCGAGCCACTTGCACATGAGCGAGCACTGTAGTGAGAAAGGGGTGCAAAGACAGATGTAGGGTGCCTAGCACTGTCCCTGACCCACTGCAAATGTTTGATACGTCTGGGGAAGCTGGCACAAATGAGCATTAAACCTAGCCTGAGATTTCGCTCCCAGGCTCACACGGAACTCCGAATCTGTACCAGTGAGAATGAAGGGTGTCAGCACGGCACGGTCTCTATAATTAACAGTTTTTGAAATTAAGCCAGACTTCTAAAAAAATACAACGCAAGGGTACTCGAAAATACTTCTTCCTGGAGTGTGACATATGCAAATGCCCAGGTGTACCAAAACTATGTGTATTTTTAAAATTCAGGCAAAGCCCCTAGGTATCTCCTCCAAACTGTACATTGCTGACCAATGTTGACCACGTGGTCTCTGAAGAGCTTGGAGCTGCTGGAGTCACCCAGGCTAATGGGTTGATAGACACAAGTGGAGCCCACCTTTCAATAATTAATTACTTATTGTCCAGACAACCTCCTCAGAGCACAGGGGATCACCATGGCTTCCAGTGCAGGAAATTCAAAGCATAGCTGCTCTTGCTGTTACCCACTTTCCCCAAAACAAGACTCGTGTCTCCCCTCAGGGTCTATCTGAGCAGCTACACTGGCTAGGGTTCTATTAAGGGAAGGCCAGTAGGGACTGTGAAGAAAGGACCTCTGACGGTTCTCCAGGGCCTGGTAGAGAGTATTCCAGGGATGGTCCATCCCTAACCATGTCCTGCTAACACAGGAAACTGGAGCCAGGACCCTTTCTCTGTCTGCCTCTCTGCATCTCTAACTGGGGAATGTTGCCAGGTCTACGCCACCCTGCAAAGTTGAATGAGATCATTTCAGGAGTACAGGTTGTAGGCAGGGAGCAGGGAGCCTGGGGGATGCTGCTGCCCTTCCCAAACCCCTCTATTCTCCAACCCCTCATAGAACAGCATCCACCACTGTATCCAGCAGTATCCCCCCCTCCCAACGCCCAAGAAAAGGACGATCCTCCCCCACTCCCTTGATTTTTGCTACTGTCCGTATTTTCCCAACAAACCACCAGAGCCAGGCGGTGTGTCGTCCGCACACTCTTGGGATGGGGCGCCACCCCAGGCAGCCGCAGGGTAGGAATTTCCCTCCCAGTACCCTGACCGGGCTGCCGGGCTCCCCATCCCCCGCCCTCGAGCAGGCAGCGCGCGAAGGGGGTGTGTGTGCCTAGCGGGCTGCAGGAAGCGCCTGCCACCAGGGCCCCAGCCCTCGGGATGAAGGGGCCCGCTGGGTCCCCGCACCTGACGACACCCGCCGGGCGATGCCACCGAGGATGATGGCTCCTCTCGGGGAAGCACGGCACCGTGTCTTCTCTTCTCACTAGCTCTGGAGACTCAAGCTTCTCTCTGCCCTTTCCCCCTCCATCCATCCCCTCCCTCTTTGTCTCCTTAGCGCCTCTGGAACACCCTGCCTTCCCCCAGGGCCCAACTCTATTGCGGTCACCTCCCTGGGGACCCCGGCCCCCTAGCTGGCCCGCCGGTTCGGGTCTCACCCAGAACAGCAGGTTGAAGCCGAGCAGCAGATACTTGATGCACCGCAGACCCCCGCGAAAGCGCCCCATACTGCGACCCCGGCAGCGGGCTCCCGATTCCCCAGGCCCGCGCCGAGCCCCGGGAGCGGCGGGCGCCGGCGGGAGGGGCGGGGCGGGTTGGAAGGGGCGTGACCTGTGGGCGTGGCTTGCAGGCGGGGACCGGGGAAGCGAGCGGCCAGTCGGCCTGGGATGGGGAGTCCTAGGGTGGAGATCCGGGTCCCGCGCACCCGCTCCGGCCTCCGGAGGTGGCACCACCTTTCTCCGCGCCGAAGGGCCCGGGCTCCTGTAGCTATCCGAGCATCTGTGCGAGAGCAGCGCCCACCCGTGAAACGGGGTCCATTTAGTCAGCGCTGGGTGCCCAGACACCTTTGAGGCCCGCGGTCATGGTTGAAGTTATTCTCGGTGGCTATGGAAACATAAGAAGGTGACTTCAGGTGGTAAAGCTAAGTAGGACCTGAAGCCGGTAGACCCAGTGGCGAGGCGCCAGGCAGAAGATTCAGCGATTAATCAGAGTCCTCCAAGCACGGAGGCCGCTGCTGGGCACCCTCCTTCCCGTCGCTGCGTTCCTAGAGGACTCTTACCTTAATAGGCAAGAACTGGGAGAAGGCACACCAGGCGGCGGCCCTGAGTCCTGACACTGCTCCCCAGTCGGCCCAGCCCAGCCGGCCTGGCCAGCAGGGGGAAGTCAGACTTCCCACGTCCTACCGGGTTTGACAGACTGGGGGCCTTGATAGCACTCCAAATTCTCAGGGTCTAGATTGAGATGTGTATATGGGGCTGGAGCGGGTTCTGTTTTGCTTTGTTTTTATTAAGTTAGATTACTGGTGAGAAGGCGGCACCCACTCCAGTTGACTAAGTGTCGTGTCTACAATATGTGGTGTCAGACGGCACAGGAGAGACAGAAAAGTGTAAAATCAGGGAGCTGGTGCATTAATTTAGCAACACTCTAAGGGCCAATTATAGGCCAAGCATAGTAGCAAGCCCCAGGGACAACAGAAGAAGCCTGGCACGGATCTGTAAGCAAATTATCTGAACATGGTGGGTGTCTTAGGTGCTGGGTGAGAGCCTGGTCTCTGCCTTGACTAAGGAAGGCTTTCCTAGGAAGAGTGGGCTGACCCTGACTTGTAAAAATAGTCCCAG
>JAQHUG010000191.1:3943042-3954508 GCA_028555095.1 Dicrostonyx torquatus | reverse complement strand
TACACCACATAGATTACTAGAAATGGGTTAAACTAAGATATAAATGTTAGCCAATAAGAAGCTAGAGATAATGGGCCAAGCAGTGATTTAAATAATATGGTGTCTGTGTGATTATTATGGGAGTCTGGGTGGCCAGGAAATGAACAAG
Organism: Dicrostonyx torquatus; assembly: GCA_028555095.1. NCBI lineage: Eukaryota > Metazoa > Chordata > Mammalia > Rodentia > Cricetidae > Dicrostonyx > Dicrostonyx torquatus. Next base: position 3,954,360 of record JAQHUG010000191.1, on the reverse strand, counting down.
TAGTCTTCTTACAGCAGGGAGAGACAGTTTTCTTTAAGAATGTGGCACCTTGTAGATCCACTTACCACCAGTGGATGGCCCCACACCTATGAGTCCATGAGCAGTATAATCTAGTTTATCTTGAAAAACAAAACAAGAAAGGGGTTAGAGAGATAGCTTAGTGGTTAAGAGCACTGGTTGCTCTCCCAGAGGACCCAGGATCAATTCCTAGCACCAACATGGCAGTTCACAACTGTCTATAAATTCAGTACCAGGGGCTGCAGTGACCTCTCTGGGCTCCTTGACACCAGGTACATACATGGTACTCAGACATACTTGCAGGCAAACACCCATACACATAAAAATAAATAAATAAAAACAAAACAGGGAGATTTGAAGTTGGGAGGGTATGGGAAGTGGAGGAAAGATCTGGGAGGAATTAGGGAGAAGAGGGAAGGGTAGATATGATCAAAACTCATTGCATGAAATTTGAAAACTATTAATATAAATATAATATTTAAATAAAAATTCCTGTCTAATAATTAGCTAACTTCTAAGCTAGCTAGGTAGAAATTGTCAGGTCCAAAAGAAGCTTCATTTCTCCAAATTCCAAAGGGCAGAGGGAACAAATGACTGTCTGTGGCGCTATTAGCACACCACAGTGTATGATGGCTCCAGGCTCCCTCAGTATCACAGGTACCTGTTATATACTTCACAGTCTGTGCTAGCCTCTAGCTCTTCTCACTTCCTCCCTACCCTAAACTCCCTCAGCTCTTGGGCTTCCCTCCCACAGCTGCTCATTCTTACAGCCCTGCTGTTTTGGATATGCTCCTTTTGTCTTCATCTCTCTTTGCCTTCCTCTTACCCCCTCCCCTTTCTCTGGTGCTCTCCCTCTATGTCCCCACCCCATCCCCTACTCTGCTCAGGGTCAGGTCCAGTCTGCTGGCCATGTTCAATCTACTGCTTTCTCTCTCTGCTCTGGACTCTTCCAGAGACCTCTGCATGTTCTTTCTTTCATATCTACAACAAAACCCTTCCCCTTAACCATACCATGGAGTGGTCACATTGTCAGTTCATACAGAAAGTTCAGTGAATGCCTGTGACAAAGATTACAGAGTTCACAGAATTACCTCAGGAATCAAATAGAGCCCCTTCTTGTACTAAACAGACATCCCTGGCAGCAGGCAGTGGTGACAGCAGCAGCAGCAGCAGCAGCAGTGGGCAGCAGTGGGCAGCAGTGGGCAGCGTGGCTGTGAGAAGGGCACTTAAAACACGTACTCAATTTTCAACCAAAAGTTAGAAGACACACAAATGTGCTTCACAGAAAAAAATTAAGATTAAACTCTCCTAAGAGGGGAAGCATGTATGTTGGATTTGTTAGACAAAGACTTTAAATTGGCTTTTATGAGTGCCTTCAAAGAAGAATAGAAAACTCTGGCCCGATATTAAGATTAAGTGTGAAAACAATGTCTCACCAAAGAGAACATCAAACAGAAGGCAGAAATTATTAAGAGATACAAACAGACAGTCTGGAATTGCGAAGTTCAGTAACTGCTGTGGACCTTGGCTTAGACTCAGAATAGGTTTGATCAGACAGAAAAATCAGCTGACTCAGAGATGAGTTGGACCAGGCTTGCAGGAGCATCCCTTTAATCCCAACGTTAAGGGGCCAGAGGCACACTGATCTCTAGGCCAGCCTGGTTTAACATAGTGAGTTCCAGGACAGCCAAGGCTACATCTTGTGTCAAAACAGACAGCCAGACAGTCAGACAGACAGGTGAGTTAAAATTACCCAGCCTCAGAAACTCAAATAAATAATAAATAAATAAATAAGCAGAACCTCAATGATTTGTCTGTTTTTATTAGGCATACCAATGTACTCCTAAAGACACTGGCAGGAGAATTAAGAATTAGGAAAATGTACTCCAATTAGGACAGTTTAAAAGGATTTACATGTATCATAATCACAACGCTTAAAAGTCAAAGATAAAGGGAGAATGTTGAAAGTGGCAACAAAGCCCTGTTCAGCACATGTGGGACTTCCTCCCTAAGATTAAGGGCTAAAATCATCAGGAATTGTTGACAGCAGAAGACGGTGAGATTGATAAACTGCTGAAAGAATTAGGCTGTCAAGAGAGAACTTTGTATTAAGTGCAGCGTTGTTTTAAAAACTATCAAGAACTTCAAACACCAAGGTAAACAAAAATTAATGAAAAATGACAGCGTAAAAATTGTTCTGCAAGAAATCCTAGCGAGAGTTCATCAGGTTGAAGGGAGGGTGCCTGGAAATGTTCTGACTCCATGTGGAGAAGAAACGCTTCATTGTGAAAAGCAGCTACACAGGCGAAGGGAACGGCAGCATACGTGGGTTTCTGTTTGGGAATTTTTTCTTTTCCTATCTATTTTCAAAAGAAAATTTATAAAACAATAGTCATTTTATTTTTATTTTTTGAGACAGGGTCTCCTGTAGCCCAGGCTGGCCCTGAATGCACTATGGAGCTGAGTGTGATCCTCCTGCTTCAGCTCCTCAGTGCTAGAATTACAGACTTGCAAGGCATGCTCGGCTTGAAGCAATGGCTACCAAACTGCTGAGAGCTTTACAGTGTGTGAAGATGCTGGGAAGAAATTGTCTTTATCAAGCACAACACTGAGTGCAGGGAATTCATTCTTATAATTAAAAGGGAAAATATCTACTTGACATTAAAGATGACAGTAATAGAGGAACACAGGAATGATACATAGAAGACAGACAGACAATGGATATCGACACGGTACGTGTCAGGTTTGCCATATTAGTAACTGAATGAAGCGGGAATGGATTAAAACACTAATCAAGGCAACGACCAGAAAATAGCTAAGAAGCAATCCAATTATCTGCTGCCTATAAAAGACAAATATTAGAGACAATGACATTGTAAGTTCTAAGAGAAAGGATAGCAAAGAATTTACTGTTTAGTAAGCAAAAGAAAGCTGAAATGGCTATGTTAACATCAGATGAAACAGGCATCAAGGCAAAAAGTGTTACTAGAGAAAAGACATTTTATAGTGATGGGAAGATCAATAAACTGGGAAGAAATAAACATATGTATCTATAAGAGGAGAAATCTAGCAAAATTAAATGAAGAATTCAGTAATTCAACAACAATAGTTGGAAACTTCAACATCATAGTTTCTTGTGTGAATGTTGTTGTATGTGCACATGTGTGCACAGCTGTGCCTGTGCCTATACATGCAGAGACCAGAGGCCAACACCAGGTGTCCTACCCGAGCACTCTCTGTCTCATCCCTAAAACAGGATCTCTCAGTGAATGTGGATCTGGGCTGGCTTGGCTGGCAGCCAGCGAGCCCCAGTGATCCTTCTGTCTCTGCCTTACACAGTGGCAGGGTGATATGTGTGTGCAGCCTGGCCTGGTTTTTACATGGCTGCTAGTATCAGAACTCAGGTCCTCAAGCTTGAACAGAAAGCATTCTTACCCATTGGGCCATTAGCTCAGCCCCCAATACCACTCTTTCAGTAATAGGTAGAACAAGTAGACAGACAAACAGGAAAAGGAATATCTGCAGATGGTTATAAACCAACTCCCTGACAGGTTTCCACAGGACACTCTGCACAACAGCTGAGTTACACCCTCCCCAAGTGCACATGGAGATTCTCCAGAATGTGTGCTTAGGCCGGAACTAAGCTTTACTAGGTTTAAGGAGATTAAAACCATACAAAAAAAAATCTATTTTCTAACCACAATGGAATTAAATTACAAGCCAATATAGGAGAAAATATGAGAAACTTGGAAATAATAAGAAATTAAACAACACAGAGACCACAGAGACATTAGAAATACTATGAAATGAATGAAGACAAAAAGCACAACATAGCCTCACAGGGTGTGGTGAAAGCAACAGCTGAGTGACATTATACCTGTAAATACAGAGTTTTAAGGGCAATAAATCTCAAATCCAAAACTTCACCTGCCTAGAGAAAGTAGGAAAAGAGCAGTCTAGCCAAAGGGACCAGAAGGAAAGAAAGACTATCAGTAGATGGGGTGGGGCAGGGCAGAACAGAGGGGGGCAGAGTGGAGTGGAGAAACAGCAAATAGGAAAGGACCTGGGGGGAAAAAGAATGAAACTAAAAATTGTATTTTATAAAAAATTCTTTTAGATGTGAAAAGGAAGAGTCATGTTTCTAAAGCCTGGAATGAAAGAGGAGACATCACTACAGACTCCACAGCAATGGGAAAGATTATAAGGATTATCAGATTATACTGGTGTGACAGCAGATTAGATAGCACAGATGAAATAGAGGAGTTCCTAAAAAGACACAGCTACTTAAACTGACTTAAGGATAGAGCTTATGAGTCATCCAAATAATTCTCCAGCCTTTACACCTGCGTCCCTCATTGTCACATGCGAAAACCCTAGTCCCCACTGAGATAGGAAGTATTTAGTGGTGTGGTCTTTGAGAAGTAGGTTTAGATGGGCTATGGGATGGAGTCTCTTCTTGTATAAACAGAGGAAGGCACCAGCACTCCCTCTGCCAGGCAGACGTTCAGCAAGAAGGCATCTATGTGCCACTGAGAAGAAACCTGGCCTTCACTTAGCAGATCAGCACATTGATCTTGGATTTCCTGCCTTCAGATGTGTGAGACAGACTCGTGTGGTTGAGCAGACATGGAGCTCTGTGGCTGCCAGCTGCTCTCAAAGCGGGCTCCCCAGGACAACACAATAGGCCCTGAACTCAGAGCCAGCTCACTGGATTTTCTGGCTCCCCAAGAGAGTGTGGTGTCTACAGTGCACTCTTTGGCTTGTCCTTGAGCGTCATACATGGATTGTGTAATACTCTCCTGAAGGAGGCAGTCATTAAGGCCTGTGAACGTTCAGGGAGAGCACACAGAAGCCCTCAGACCCCTCAGAACTATGAAGTTGAGCTTGTCAAGCCACACACTTATGTGAACTGTACTTAAGAGGGAACAACTCCTATAAGATGCAGCGGGACTGGGCGGGAAGGGGCACAGGTGTGTTTTGATTAGCGATCGGTTCTGGGATGGTGACAAGCACGGTTACCTAGTATAGCTGTGCAGGCTGGATTTCCATCAACTCCAGAAGTATTGTAACTTACAAAGACACTCAGTTTCCCTAAATGGTGTGATGTGGTCACCTGAATGGGTTCACAGATACCTGTTGTATTAGAATATGATGAAACATATTAAAACACAAACAATAGAAAATACAATACAAACTAAGGTGAAAGACCCTCGCCCCGGCATTCTGCAGCTTAGCCATAGAAACGCCATTTTACAAGGCTTGCACTTATCCATGAGAGCTCAGATAAGAGACAGCCCTAAATGAGGAGTTAGCCCCCGGGCCATTGCCAAACAGGATATCTGTGGTCCGATATCTGGCTCGGGAAAGTACCGGCTGTTCTCCCAGACAAGAGCCACATAAGCTTTCTATCTAACTCTGGTTGCTCCCTCCAGATAAGAGCTGAGCAAGCCCTCTGTCTAACTCCGGCTGCTCCCCCAGATAAGAGCTGAGACAGCCCTCTATCTAAATTCTTGGTATTTGAGAACATAACCTCATCCTCATGATGGCCTTGTTTAAATCAACCAATGAAATCCCTGTAACCATACATCTTGCTTCTGTGCCCGCGCTTCTTCTCCCCTGCCCCTATAAAAACCCCTAGAACCTCGAGCCAGGCACACAAGTCCTTTGAAAGACTTGGTTGCCCCGGGTACCCGTGTATCTGAATAAAGCCTCTTGCTGATTGCATCCGTGTTGGTGGTCTCGGCTGATCTCTGGGAATGGGGTTCCACCTGAGGTAGATTCCCTTTGGGGGGTCTTTCAAAGGGAGAAGAGAAGGGCAATGTAAGCTTTGGTCAGTGAGATGGTATGGTTCGGAGGCAGCAGGCTTTCTGGGGAGGTTAATGCTTCACATGGCACCAGAACACTGCTTACTTTGAATGGACCCATCCTCTTTTCCTGGGACCTGTAGGGGTGGACTCTGGGGACTTCATCTGTGCTCCAATGGATACCTTCCTCCTACCCACAGGGAGGATTGTCTGACTAACTCAGGCCTGTAGGCTAGTTCTTGAATATTTCCAAGTTGGACCGAAGAAAGATGACCTCTCTATGTGGCCGTGAATGCTGGGAGCTGAAATGTTCTGATGCCTTGGACACCAGGTAACATCCAAGGGAGACAGCAGGTCAGTTGGAGAGAGGGAAGGGGCCAAGAGAGAGGCAGGAAGCAGCTCTCTGCTCCTGCCTTCCTTTGGGTACATGATCCTGACTTGCTTCTAGTGATTTTCTTCTTTGGCCTAGCCTAGTGAGGTTAACATTGGGAATGTTGGCACATGCCTAGAACCTAGCACTTGGGAAGGGGAGGCAGGAAAGCCAACCGTAGCTATAGGAGACACTGCCTGAAACAGCAACAACAAGAATCAAACAAGTAAAGATTATGAGGTTAAGAAATCACGTAGGGGTGGAGAGATGGCTCGGCAGTAAGAACACTTGCTGCTTCTCCAGAGGACTGGGACTTAATTCCGAGCACCCATTTGGTAGTTCACTGTGGTCTGTGATTCCAGTTCCAGGCGGTCAGATGCCCTTTTCTGGCCTCTGAGGGCACCAGGCACAAATGTGGTGTACAGACACATTCAGCCAAAACACTGACCATATAATAATTTGAAAAAGAAATCTCAAAACAGAAAAGGAAAAGAAACCGCATAGGAGTGACCAAGAATGGCTTTAATGGGCCTGTAGCGACCCAGCTTTATCAGCCAGCACTTCAGTCCCTAAGCAGGACAGTAAGCATTTGATCGTTACCTGGGAAGCCCAGTGAACCTTGTTCAACCTTTCAGGCAGCATCTATCGAGCACCTACTGTCTGCTGGACGTTTGTAACTGAGCCCAGATTATTTAGAGGCGGACAAACCTGCCAGGATACTGACCCTCATGGAGTTTAGGTCTGGTGGAGAGGCGGGCATGAAGCAGAGCCAGCCGCCATGCCAGTGAGCGGTTAGACATTCTAATAAGTGAGCCAGAGGAAAAGGGAGAAGACGTTATGAAAGATAATGGATTGGAAAGAGTCTAAAGCTGGTGGCTGGAAAGGTCTTCTGAGGAAGGCGACCTTTGAACTGCAGCCCGATGCGTAAGAAATCGCCCAGGGAAGAGTGAAGTGAAGTTTGTGCTCTGTGGATGAAGTGGCGGGAAAACAATGGTGGTGAAGACAGTGTGCCAGGCATGGGCCTCACAATTGTCTCCTGTTATGAGGCCTTTCTCCTTCCATCATTGGCAACCAAGGCACAGAGAAGTTAAGAAACCTGCTTAAGGTCACACAGCTGCAAGTGTTGGGAACCATGTTCTACATCCAGAAGGTGACTTTGAGGTAGGAGCTGGAGGGTGATGTCTAGAAAGATGAGGTGCAGCTGGTGGGAGGAGGGGGATCTGGAACTTCTCATGCCTTGAAAGGCCTTGCAATTTTATTCCTTGTGTCACAAGGAGCAATTGAAAATATGTAACCAGAAAAGGGTATGGTCCAATATGTGTGCTAAAAGGCTAGAGGTGAGCTTAAAAATGATCATGTTTTGTGAATATGAAACTTATATCTGCTCTTTTGGACCAGCACAGAAAAGCACCCAGGAGGATCTATTTATTTAAATCTCTCGTCTGACGCTCCAAAGCATCGCTGATAACCTGGAAATATGGCCTCACAGTCATTAGCCAGTACTTATATTTAAGAGCACACTTGGAGTGATTATACTGCACCGGTCAACCAGCACTTAAGGAAACATTGTATCATGTGATGGTTTTAGTCCAAGGCTTTGCAGGAAGAGGCAGGCACTGGTGGGAAGGAGGGTGGAAAGTGGCTGACTGCTTTGGCTACTTACTCCAACAGGAACTTGGGGCCCGTCCAGGGCACAGGTCTAGCTTGTTCCTTGGCGACTGCTCCTGAGCCCCAAGTGGCTTCCTCAGAGCTCCCAGTTTCCGAGTTCTCCCTGAGCAGACTGTGCTAGGACCTCTTTTTCCTCTGCACATGTGGCTGTTGAAGGGCAGCTTTCCCATGCAGCTCAGGGTGGGGGCTGCTCCTTTGGGTGATGCTCTGGATACCCCTTGAATCCTCATCTTCCCTTGTGCCTTCACAAGTCAGGATGGGAGAGGCCTGGTGACTCTGGCTGTTCATAACCAAAGTAAACTGCCGGTTTTGTATCTACCTCCATCATATTGATGGATCCGACCCACCGTCCTGTGGGACAAGTAGTTCAGAAACTAGAAGGTGATAGTCACCCAGTGTGAGGATGTCGAATTCCATATCATATGTTTAGCTGCGTCTTCATGAAGCCCATGTTGCCTCTAAGTAGCTAACATCCTGTTCTGTTTGGGGCAGAAGTTTGCTTTCTCAGTGAGATTCTGTGTCTGGGCTGAACCAATCACAAAGGATGACTTAAGGGTAGAGAAGAGGCTGACCAGACCCAGCGCTCAGCATATTTACCATCTGCAAATGATGGGCAGGTTACCACACAGCTCCCTCAAGGAGAGGAAGCTGACTTTGGGAGCAGAGCATCCAGGAGCACTGTATGAGCAGAGCTGCCCATCCTCGTGCACCTATCAGGGACCTTGGCCACAGCTCAGAGGTTCCAGTAACTTACCCAGATCTGGCTGGAAAACTCCCCAGAATGCCAGGCCACCAGGCAGCCTTCCTGAGAAAGCCAGTCTCGTGCTGACCCCTCCCTCCTCTTCATGGAAAAGTACAGGCAGATGGGTGCCCTTCAGGCCTGCAGGCAGATGTATGCTGTCCTCCACACATGCTGGCCCTGTGTTCTCCAACTGTGGATACTGCCTGGTTTGTCCCCCTCAAAAAAGCAGTTTTTAAAAAAATATCTGGAGAATGTCCACAGTCTAAGTGGGGGTGGGATGTCTTCTAGACAGGCTCGCATTGCAGCTGAGAACACTGTGGTCCTCCAGCAAAGAGGAAGGGAAGGAATGTGAAACTCAACCCCGCAAGGAGCAAAAGGGTTTTTTGTTTGCTTGTTTTTTGTTGCGTTTTCCCCCTTTTCTTTCTTTTTGCCAGTTCCTGTAAGGTCAGGCTTGTGGAGCCTGCTGGGAGTCTCAGCCTCCTGGAGAAGGCTCCTTCCCAAGCCTGTGGTGCAGCAGTGAGCAAGTCAAGACACCTGCTGGGTATCCCAGGTGCTCACCTGGGCCTCCCAGATCTCCCCTCCATTCCCTCCCTCCTTCTCCCACCCTCCGTCTCTCCCTCTCCTCTCCCTTCCCTTGGGCAGTGTTATACACAGTTTTAATATATGATCTCATGGGATCCCCTAACCTTGGCAGAGCTGGGCTTGGCCCTTAACAGGCTCATTGGCGGTACCACAGAGTACCCGTGGGCGTCACTTCACCTCTTCAGGCAGGGGCTTTTCCACCTCACAATGCTAGTGCTGAGGTGGATGAACTCTGATGTCTCAGTGCCTTCTGCTTCAAAAGCTTTGGATGGCTCTCTATCAAAGCCCATTTCCTAGCCTGCTCTGGTAAAACCGTTCCTTTCCACACAGACCACTCATTTCCCAGCACACAATCTGCCTTTGGCTTTTCCAGAGATATTCACCTTGACTGGGTGGAGTCAGCCAAAAGCTGATTCTGGACGCCCAGGGCCTGCTTTTCCCGATGTCCCCACACACAGTTCATGCTGAGGTGCTCACATCGGACACTTTGTGATTCCTGCAGGCTGAGAGGCATGTGTGCATGCGTGCATGCAAGCATGTGTGCGTGCGTGCATGTGTGAATGCGTGAGTACTGTGTGTGCATGTGTGCGTGTGTGTGTGTGTGTGTGTGTGTGTATGTGTAAAAATCAGGGTCTCAGTGTCAGAGTCAAGAGTGAGGGATTTGGAGTGTGGATCATGGTAAATGTCAGAAGACTGAGCGAAGGGAGTTTTTTGACCAGGACAGAGGGAACGCTATGGCGATTCTCCCTTGGGCTAAAGTTCTTGATTTGGACTGAATGGTTTGGGGGTACATTTCTTTTTCTTTCTGAACCTGGTGGCTAATGTTCTTTGAACCAACAGTGTGGGAACTGTATCCCTGAGCTCTGGTGGGCTGGAAGGGTGTGAGGCGTGGCTTTCCCCACCAGCAGTGGCAGGGTAATGGCAGGACTGTCTAGTGCCTGGCTGGGCACGGCGGGGCGGGGTGGGGGGAATGGATGGGTGTTGAGATGACTTGGGGAACAGGAAGGTCTTGGCAACGGGAGAAGGGTAGAGTTGCCTTTTTGTCTCCTGTGTGTGACAAGAGAAGGGAGGGTAGAGGTGGTGGTATTGCCCTGGCCTCTCCCACCACCCCCCATGTCCAAAATCCAGTTTATTGAATTTACAGTAAAGGCTTTACGGGCTTTCCTGGAAGTGGCTCGTTACGGAAACTCTGTGCTAGCAGTTTGGTGGCTGGTGTCTGGTTTGCTCGGGAGAGGTTGAGTCAGGCCTGTCTTGATGGAAACTTCCTTTGCCTGGGTTACCCAAGGGGAGGAACTGGGGCTTCCCTTGAGGAGACGGGCCATCTCATAGCTTGGCCTCCACTGGTCCGAACCTGCCTCCACTCTGACGTTTTCCTTTGGATTTCTGACATCTGCTCCTCAGTGGAAGTGTGTTGAAAAGGTCAGTCCTATAATTAGAGTAATTTTCATTATTTTTCAAATTTCGTAAAGCATCAGACGGTGGTCTATTGAGAAAAAAGAAAAACCATCTTCCCGACAAGGGACCTGTTGACTACTAGGGACACAGGGCTAAATTTATGGCCACATCTAGATGAGGGCCCCTTGGCTTTGGTATGAGGTGCCGACACTGCCCACCTCCGGGCTGCCACTTGGAAATTCCTTTCTTGCCTCTCCCGGGACTCTCTGGTACTCTCTCTGTAGTTCCCTCATCTAGGCTGAGTTCTGACTGCAGGATGGCTGACTTCCTCAGCATGGTCTCTAGGATCTTTGCAAAGGTCCAGAAACACAGATTAGGAATGCGTGGTTGTGATACAAGGAGACTTGACCAGGAGCCAGCCTCCCTGAAGCACAAGTCACTGTCTGTCCCATGTCCTGCTTGTTCCAGCTGCATGGAAGATGTTCCTTTAAGACCCAGGGACATCCAGGACCTGGAGTAGGCTGGCAACTGTGAGGATTTTATTATTTATTTTTTAAATTAAAAAAAATTTTAAAGAAAGGGAGAACATGTAGTGCCCCATTACCACAAACTAGGCAGGCAAGTTTCCCGCATTTGGGAAATCGCAGGGGTCACCAAATCCAGAGTGCAATGGATAAGCTTGCTCTTCGCGATCATGGGGTCCCTGCCAAGTAAGTATGTGGGGCTGGATTGGTAAGGT
>JAQHUG010000191.1:3930558-3941167 GCA_028555095.1 Dicrostonyx torquatus | reverse complement strand
TCTCTCTCTCTCTCTCTCTCTCTCTCTCTCTCTCTCTCTCTCTCTCTCTCTCTCTCTCTCTCTCTCTCCTGACCCTCCTGACATGCTTCACCCAGTAACTTACCACACACACAGGGAAAGTGAGAGCGTCTCTGGCTATGTTGGTTTTGTAATCTAGTTGATAAGTTAAGAAGACAATGGAAGTAGGCAAATGAATATGCCAGAGAATAGCAGAGGAGAGAGAAAGAAAGAGAGAGAGAGAACAGAGAGAGAGAGAGAGAGAGAGACAGATAAACAGACAGAGAAATAAAGAGAGAGACAGAGAGAGAGACATAGAGAGAGAGACAGAGAGAAAGAGAGAGACCAGAGAGAGAGGCAGAGAGAGACAGACAGACAGACACAGAAATAAAGAGAGAGACCAGAGAGAGGCAGACAGAGAGAGAGAGACACAGAGAGAGAGAGACAGAGACAGAGACACAGAGAGAGAGAGAACACAGAGAGAGAACACAGAGAAAGGCATAGAGAGACAGAGACATACAGAGAGACAGACATTACACAGAGAGGGTGTATGCACGAGAGACAGAACAGAGAGAGAGGAGAGAGAGAGAGAGAGAGAGAGAGAGAGAGAGAGAGAGAGAGAGACTATCAGTAAGAATAAAGTTTAAATCTGGCTGAGTATGGGAAGCAGGGGTTCATCTGACAGGCTACCTGAGATCCCAGGTGTGATGTAAGAAGGGCGTGGCCTCTGGCCATCAATGGAGGGCAAGGAAAGGCACACCTGAACACAGGGAATCAGTGGTGTCGTGGGTTGTGGTTCTACCTAACCTCCCTCATGGCTCCAGGCTCTGGCAAACACATGGCTTTTATTTTCCTATAAGGCCATTCCCTGATTGGGAGGGTACCTTGCTCTAACTGCAAGTAAACTGTAGGCTCACCAGCCGGAAGGCTTGTGGGAAAAGAGCCCAGCCAGATTTGTTTTCCCTTTAATGGTTCAGAACTGGAAAACACAGAAAGAAGGGATAGTGGTGGGTGGGTGTGCTAGATAATTTCTTCATGGCTTGGACAAAGTACCCGGCAAAAGCAATTTAAAGAAGGGCAGTATCATGGGGGCGGGGGGAGCCCGGTGGAAAGAGCAGGAGGCAGCTGGTCATGGTGTGTGCAGCCCTGCAGCCAGGAAGGAGGAACAAATCACCACAGGAGATGGTTTAAGAGTTACAATCCCTTGTTGCTCTTGTAGGGTGCCCATGTTTGGTTCCCAGCACTTACATGCTCACATGTGGCTCACAACCACCCATAATGTCCAGTTCTAGGGGATCTGATGTCCTCTTCCGACCTCCATGGGCATCAGGCACGCATATAGTGCATATACATATATCCAGGCAAAACATTCATACACGTAACATTAAATAAAGAAATATTTATAATATTTTTTACATTTTTTTATGTCCATTTGTCCGTACATATGTGGAGGTCAGAGAGCAACTTGTGGGAGGGAGTCAGTTCTCTCCTATCATGAGGACGTTGGCATTGAACTCGGGTCTTCAGGCTTGATGGCAAGCAGCTTTCCCTGCTAAGACTTCTTGCTGGCCTACACATTCTCTTCTTTATTCAGGGTGGAACTCCAGCCAATGGGATGGTATTGTCTAGTCAGGGTGGCTCTTCCTTCATCACTTAAACCTCTCCGGAAACACCCTCATGGATATGCCCAGAGCTTTGTCTTTTAGAAGATTCTAAGTCTTGGCAAACAAGCTGAGGTTGAGAGAAGCCAAAGACTTGGGGAATGAAGGGCCATGCTGTAGAAGATAGTAGGGAAAGGCCCAGGAAGAAGTCATAATGATGGCGGGACACTGGGTAGAAGATGGCCAGACTTCCACTGCCCAGGACCGGAAGCTGCTACCCAACCAGAACCAACCTCCTGCTGCCGTCTTCACTGCCCTACCTGTTTGTCTTTCTCTGGGTTCCTGAGTCTATACCTCCCTTCAAGAAACCCTCGTGACAAGAGGACACACTGTCCAATCTTGCTCATACACACAGAATTTGCGAAGCCTGACTGATGCCTTGGTGGCCTAAAGAGGGAGGGGCAGACACACGTGCATATGCTTTTCCATGTCCAGACTCACTTCCAACACAGGAGTCCTGTAAGCATGGGGCAAGTAGTGGAACTCTGGAGACTGCTGAGGGAGGGGCCATGCAGGGGCCAGCCAGGAAGATCTCCTGTGGATCCCATGCAGGGGCCAGCCAGGAAGACCTCCTGTGGGTTCATTTGGCAGAATTCTTGGTTGTAGCAGGTAGAAATGCTGATGTCACTTCCCTCCAGAAGGAAGGTGCCATTTGAGATCAAATTATTTCCTCATACGTTGAGAAGCTGATGAACTGAAGAATAAAAATGTGGCCTTTAGGATCTGAGGTGGAGCGATACGACGCTGGTTAAGAGCTGAAGACAATGGTCTAGAGGGGACCAATTCCCTTTTTATCTTCTCTCTGCCCAAGGCTCTCCAGAGTGGCTGGCCCTTCTCCACAGTGATTCTTTAGATACAGGACCATGTCTTCCTGGCACCCACCCCCTACTGTTTGGATTATAGTTTGTGTTTGGAGGGTGGTGGTGGTAGTGTCTTGCATCCCTGGACCCTGGATCTGTAGTCAGGGTCTCCTCTCCGGCACTCTGCTGGAGACCTTTGACAAGTCATGGATATCTCCATGCCCATCTCCTCATGTGAAAATGGGAATGCTCCCATTGGCTGGCTTGTAGCAATGTTAGCCTCTCTTCTAGAGATGGGGACAAAATGGCAGTGCTTGGGAAAGGTTTGTAAATGGAGCGTGGTCACAAGTGAGGAGGATTGTCCTTCACAAGTCTCCCCACCCCCCAGCTGAGTCAAAGTCACATTAGCACACCCCCGAATGGATGGGGGAGTTCAACAAATGGCTGCTGAATGTGATCACTCTCTGCTGCTCACACACTCCTCCTTAACACTTGGCTGGGGCCTCTGGAGGATTCGCCGTGCTGTGTTACTGATGAACCGTTCAGGTGCACGTGACCACAGAAGGCTTTAGAACCTTGCCAAGAGAGAATAAACAGCAGCCATGCACCAAAGTTCAGGGTGTTTCAAAAGCATGAAAACACAATGAGTGAATGACTGGGGAGGGGGGAAGTAACTCGTGGGAACCGCCTCACCAGTCAGACCTAGAGGTAGGGCAGGGAGGAGGAAGTGTTCAAGGAATTCTTCTAAGAGCTTCCAGAGGAGGAGGTTTCCAGGAACTGGTGGGCTGGGAGTGGGCTAGGCTTTTGGAGAAGGGGTCACAGAACATTCCAGACACGTGAGGGTCAGTGGCTTTTGCAGCTGAGGTGGTAAGATGCCATCAGAGAGGTTCAGTTTCCTTGGTCACAGATCAGGATTTATGTAGCACACATGTGAGAAACATTTTAGAGAAATCCCCAATAGAGATTTCTGTACATTGTGCCTGGTAAAGACGTCCTTCCTGGCTTTGCTGTTTAGAACTGGAACTTAGAAATGGAACCTGGAGAAGTGGCTGAGCAAAGAGGGCAGGCCCCGCGAGTCAGTCTAGCTTAGCATTTAGTTCACTGCAGCTAGGTGCTTTCCAGTTGATGGTCCATCGAGCTTCTGGCCATCGCTTCCTCCTGCAGCTCCCAAAGCTGCAGACATAACCTCAATAGGTTTACTCCTTAGGAGGAAGGAAGAAGGGAGGCACCAGATGCTTTAGTCCCATTTCAGAATGGGAAACTGAGGCACAGAGCAGGGTGAGCGACTTAGTAGGGATGGGAGGAGCCACCTGTAGAACTGAGAACAAGCTGGGATTTGGTTAAGAGTGGCTGTCATCTAGTACAGTGTGTGTGTGCATCTGTGTGTGTGTGTGTGTGTGTGTGTGTGTGCATTCCGTTCATGTTCCTCTCTGATCCTCACTATTCAAATGGGACACACCGGAGGTGACACAACTTAAAAAGGAACCCCCTTTTCTGAGGAGCATGTGCTATTAGGCACATCACATAGTGTCTCTTAATCGGATGTGCTTATCTGTAAATAGGGAATATCAGTCATCTGTACCTTACGGCATTGATGAGAGGGGGTCATTGAGGTTACTCAGATCTAAATATTAGAATCCATTTCTGAACTCCAGTGAACACACGAGACACCAGTCAGCAGTGCCCACTTGCTGGAGACCACACACTGGCAGTACTGACCTCAGACGGCTCATACTTCCTTCCGTGGGAGGAGCCGTGTTAGTCAGCCTGGACACTAATAGAACGTGAGTCTGTGCTCTGTTACAGCAACTTTCCTAGTCATACTCTGGAGTAGGGGAACTAGCTAGTCTCAGATGCCAACCATGTGCTGAGTGTGTTACATAAGGGATTCTCAGCCCCACCCCCAATCCCCCGATTCCACAAGGAGCTGCTAAACTCGAAGGAATTGCCTACCCAACTCCTTTTGAATCTTTCTTCTCAGCTCTCCTGGCACCTGTTCTTCCTCTTAGAAGCGAGCTTTGTCTCAGAGCCTGCCCCCAGCTCTTCTCTTTTCATGGTGGCTTCTACCTTGGAAGACTGTTTCCCTTCCAATACCATAGACGACTGCCAACCCTACATCAGTTCTCCAGGCTTCAGACTAAACAGTCAATTACCAATTACCTCCCAGAATTTTCCTGTTAAGTGCATCCAATTCCCCACATTCCAAATAGAACTTACCATCTTTCTTACATACTTTTTCATGATCCCTAGTCTGGTGAGCAACACACCATCAAAGCACTCCCCTCCCCCCCTTGCTGGAGCTAGAAACTGATTGGAGTGCTCCCTTCCCGTCCCATCTCCACATCCCTCTGAAATCAAGTCTTGCAACCTGCCCTTCTTCACATCTCTTTCTCCATCCAGCTTCTGGTCCTGGTTCTAATTTAGACCCTCATTTTCTGTTGGCTTTCAGTCTTGTTTCCCTGGGCATCAGATTCAGTTTCTTTTTATCAGAGTAACACGTTCATGAGTCTGTATAGTAGCATGTTGCGTGCCTAGCTTCCTATTGTGCTTAAATGAATGAGAAGCCATCCACGGACTCTCCTTACTCCCTGACTTCCCACTGTCTCTCTCCCCAGATGGGAGAATACCTCTAGTCCTTGCTGTCTGGCCTGCATCTATCCTCCTGTTTATCTGCTAAACATCTCAGCTTGAGGTTCACATCTGTTGGGCAGACCCTCCTGACTTACCACCTCTGCCTTAGCACAGCACCCCCTCCCCCCGACATGCACCCCTACCACAAGTAATCCAAGCTTGTCACCCGGCTGAAACTTTCTTGAGAGTGATGGCCAAGCTTTAGTCACGTATCTCCCTGGTTCATCCTGGTGTTTAGCACATAAGGGGGACTCAACCCATGCCTACTGACTGAATAATGAAGTTACACAGGATTTAAACCCAGGTTTAACGACGGAGCAGAGGGAGCAGAGGGGAGCCGAGCTCTGGTTCCTTCCACTAGAGGGCACTCTCGCCGTGCTCTTCACAGCCCATCGCTCATCACAGCTGTGAGCGGAACTGGCCAAGGCGCTCAGGGTCTGGTGGCCTGGTTCCTTGCTGGGCTCCTGTCAGTCTCTTCGGAGCATCCTGTATTTCTCTATTTGCTTGTCTCAAGCTATGTTTGCCCTGGACTCACACAACGCTTAACCGCGGCAAATGCAGACCTTTTCTCACGCCTTTAGTTCTGGCCCAAAATTGTTTAAGTCGTCAGAGAACATTAATTATTGACAGGTTTTTTTTTTGAGGACTCCAGCCTCCTGTTGCTTTAACGCTTTTGAGCAACACAGGATGTTTTTGTTATGTAAGTGGACATATGTTTTTGGTAGAAGGGTTGGGGTTGCCTGAGAGACCCTCAAATCATACCCCATTGCCAGGATTGCCTGGCTATGCTTAGCCCTGACCATTGTTCTAGGATGCATACTCATCAACGTGCATCTCACAGCATCCCTGAGTGCCCGGTACAAGACCCTTTTAAAGTTGGTGCCCAGCTTCACTCTTATTTTAGGAAGACTATTGCATACGTATTGTACTCTTCAGCCTCACCCTTAACGACGCCTCTTCACGGAGTTCCATAGTGTTTGCGCTACGAAACAACAAATTCTTGCGTTCAATACTGCATGTCTCTTTTTAGATACAGCGGGGATTATGCAAGAGAGATATCAAAGAAGAACTATCAAGCGATTCAGGCTTTGTGGCACTGGAAAGTCAGTGACAGCAAAGGGGGCTGGGACACAAGACGGTGTCTTCCTGTGCCATGGGGCCCAATCCCCATCTCCCCATGATATGGGGTTAAAGAAGGAGTGTTTTCATGCAGGGGAAGTTCCTGGGGCTTGTTTGTAGGGCAGAGATAGGGAAGGGGGAGAGGAGAGGGAAGAAACTTAAAAGCTGCAGGCTAAGATGTATCAGGAGGGCTGGTGAGGTGGGGTGCTGTGGAGACAGTTTCAGCCTGCTTGGCCAAAAACAGTCAGAAGAGAGTTCTGGGTGGGGACTCTACCTTGATCAAAGGAAAGCATGTGGGGAAAGAAGATTATAAAATACCTATGGTTTATTATTTGATCGCCTTTTAATAATTGGAGAAATTCTAGAACACTTTGAATCACAGTTTTTTTTTTTATTTTTTTCTATTCTTGGTTGTTAGAATCTTGTTTAAATGAGACTTTATTGAGTCAGGATCACAGAGAACTCTGGGACTGTGTGCGTAGAATGAGGGTCATGGAGTAATAACTGGATAATTCGTCACCCTTGCATCTCTGGAAAGATACACAGGACTGAACACAGGAATTGAAGTGCAGTTTCACCACCCAGACCCTGTGGAGTCAGTTCCATGATGAGGAGCGTTATGAATGAGGTGGAATACTTATATACTATTCTCTAAAATAGACCAGTGAAGCTTATTTCATAAGGGCAGGACTCCTTTACGATGTGAGATCTGCTAAGTTTGACTGAGTATCTGTGGGGGAGGTCCCATGGCTTCTAGAATCCCTTTCAGTTCTGAAGTTTGTGGCTTCATTAAAATGGCAAGTTGCCAGGCCGGTTGAGTATCTTTCCTGTTGCTCCCACAGATAGTCTATAAAAAGCAGGGGTGCACAAGGAGATAGTGGGCTTCTGACCCACGATGGAGGCTTCTTTCTAGTAGCGAACCCAACCCTAGGATCCTAAAGTCACCCCTCCCCCAACCACTGAGAGGTCACCCGCATCACTGTGTGTATAGTCAGAACCAGACTAGCTCCATGAACAGCTGCTGAGGACACCCTACATTCTGCAACAGTGTGGGTGCTGGAGGGGCACAGCTACCCAAGGTCAACTCTGAGAGACGGAGCTGTGGGAGCCAACATCAGTAAAGAAGCGCTCCCTGCATGGCTAGAAATAAGCACCAGGAGGAGAGATGGCAGCTGAGGACAAGCTTTGCTGAACAGCCATTTACGTGTGTGTTAACATGTTCTTTTGTGTGTGTACATGTGGAGGTTAGTGGACAGTATCAGGTGACATCCCCAGGAATGTTGCCCAACTTTCTCGTTGGCCTGGAACTCACCATTAGACGAGGCTGGCCAGAGGGCACTAGGTCTCTTCCTGCCTCTACCTCTCCAGCCCTGGGATTCCAGATGTGCACGATTACAGCTGGCATTTTTGCATGGGTTCTGGGGGGTGAGTTGAGTCCGCAGTCGACTGACCATCTCCCCTGCCCTGAAGAGGGCATTGTTCAGTAAGGCCTCTTACTGAACACAGTAAGGGGTGAACTGGGGCGTCCCAAACCAGTGAAGACTGGGGAAGGACATTCCACAGGCTAAAGAGTGACTGTACAAGCCCAGGAAATGAATAAATGGGGGATCTAGGGCCAGGGAGGAGTTGGAAGATCCAGTTAGAAAGTTGTGTGCTGTGGAAGGGCAAACTGGAGAGCTTTGTCCTCTATGCTAAGGATGCCAGCTTCATCCTCCAGAGGCTGTGGACTCCTGGTGTTCTAAAATCTTAGCCCTCTTCAGTGGACTTCCTGTGCTGTTCTTGGGACTTAATCCAGGTGTGTGATTTTTCTTATCTCATGGGCTGATGCTGGTATTCTGAGCAGAAATGCATTAGGGCTCTCTCTCTGTGTGTGTGTGTGTGTGTGTGTGTGTGTGTGTGTGTGTGTGTGTGCATCAATGGCATAGTGAAAGTAGTGACTCTGGGTTCGTTGCTCCTCTATTTCCTCTGTATGTGTTCGCTTCCTTGGGACACTTGGTGTTGGACACATTCAGCCTGGGATCTTTCAAGGCTACTAAGTCAGAGTTGTTCTTACGGTTTAGATTTGTTTCGGGTCTTTGCAAAGAAAAATTCCCTCACTATTTGTTTTTCGAATTTCTTCCTTCTCCCTCTCAAATTCCATGCTTGTTTAATCTTGTTTAAACAATTAGAATCACTTTAAGAAAGCCACAGTTGGAGCAATTTGGGGAGGGGCCTGGGGACTGTCACATCTAGCTGTCCTCTCTTCTTCTAGAGCCTTCCCCATGCTTGCCCTTCTGCCCGCTGGTTATCATGTGAGAGGCACCAGGTGACCCAGCACCCCTCCAAGGGCTAGCTCTTGGGATGCTGGATGACAATGGCTTGCTCTTTGTGTGAGAAGGGTTTGCTGTTTTGTTTTTGTTCTTCCTTCTCTTCCTCCTCGTCCTTTTCTCCCTCCTCCTCCTCTTCCTCCTCCTCCTCCTTCTCACATTTAATTAAAACTGCTGGACCCTAACCAGGCATAACTGTGAGAGGCAACCTGAGGCTGGCTGGCTGGCTGGCTGGCTCCAGACCCTCCCTCCTGTTTCCACTGGAGTGCACCAGGGTTAAGCCTGGGCAGGAGAGACCCTTTGGTTTAAGGTATGCAGACATTTTCTCTTCTCTTCCACTTCACTTCTGGAGCCTCCGCTCCTCGAAGTTTGCCAGGAGCTGTCTGTGACTCCTGACAGCTGGGAGTTCGGGGCAGGAACTTTTGGAGGAGCTTGAGGGCTGAAATTTAGAATCCTTGCAGCAGGGATGGGAGTCATGGTGGTTCACTGGGAAGTGTGAGTTATTGAGCCAGGTACGTTTAAAATGTGGCTCACTTAGTCCTTGTGATAACAAGCTAGTTTTTGATGAGTACTTCCTTTAACTGGGCACTTAGCCCCTTCCTCAGCCATCCCTCCTGGGGCACATACAAGGTGGAAACTGAGGCTTGGAGCAGTCACATAGTTAAAGAAATGGCTTTGGTTCCTGGGGCGGTAACCAGTAAGCTTAAAATCCCATGCTCTTCCACTCTGTCTACTCGGCAGGGGTGGGAGTTGATGTTTTGAAAGTCAGGACGATTTTCCAGCATGCCATCAAATATGATCTATTGAATTTCCTCAAACGAGCAAGGCACAATTCTCCTCCAGCAAACATGTGATTGCAGTCCCTTCATGCAACCTGAAACCTCAAGACAAGCTGTCTGGACCATGGAAAGCAACTGCTGGAAGACACAGGCTCCTGGAGCTTTCCCATTAATCGTTTCTACTCATTCATGCATTTTGTGTTAGGCTAGTTCTGGCTAACGGACAAGTGCTAACAGGCACTAAGGTGGAGCAAAATGTATGAGAGTCTCCAGCTGAAAAGAAGTCTGTATGATCACATATTTTTAGTGCACCAGGATTGATTTAGGCAGCGCACCCTCCAGGCAAGCTCTCTCAGCAACAGCCTCGAAGAATCTCCAATTCAGAGCCGTACTGAGCATGAGTGGGGGAGCAGGTATGTGCAAGGGAGGGCTTGTCCCAAAATGTGACACTAGCTTCTGAGCCAGGGATGATGTTGAGTGTTATCTCACAGTCAATCAATCTTCTGTGTCCTTTTCTGCTTAGGTTATAGTCAAAATGATCTAAAACATTCAAGTACACTGATTGACCTATGAACTTGACCTAAGAGTGCCAGAGGAGGGGTATAGGTGGGAAGGTACCATCTTCCTAGAATTTTAGTAATGGCTGGGGATGTAATCCTCCAAGTGAATAACCCAGTGGTTTATTCTCTTTCTGGAAAGTCCTAGAACAGACATAGGTCCACACACCATTTTATTCCTGTCTTAGTCACTTTGCTTCTGTGATAAAGCATCATGACCATGGCAACTTATAAAAGAAAGCATTTCATTGGGCTTACAGCTTCAGAGGCTTCAGAGTCCATCATGGTTGGGCAGTGTAGCAGCAAGAAGCAGGCATGTTGGCTGGAGCAGCTGGACCCACACCTCTTGATCTCTGAGCAGGAGGCAGAGAACATACTGGGAATGGTGAAAGTCTTTCAAAACCTTCCAATCTGCTCCCAGTGGCACACCTCACTCAACAAGACCTGGGACCAAGTATTTAAACATATGAGCCTATGACAGTCATTCTCATCCAAACCACACATTACACTCTCCAGTACCCAAAGGCTTGTGATCATATCCTGAGCCTATGACGGTCATTGTCATTCAAACCACACATTCCACTCTCTGGTACCCATAGGCTTGTGATCATATCCTGAGCCTATGACAGTCATTGTCATTCAAACCACACATTCCACTCTCTGATACCCATAGGCTTGTGATTGTATCCTGAGCCTATGGCGGTCATTGTCATTCAAACCACACATTACACTCTCCGGTATCCATAGGCTTGTGATCAT
>JAQHUG010000191.1:3881582-3922329 GCA_028555095.1 Dicrostonyx torquatus | reverse complement strand
ACCACCACCACCACCACCACCACCACCACCACCACCACCACCACAATCTTCTTTGGGGAACAAATTATGTCATGAGCAAAATGTTATCACATTCACATCTCCCAATACCTGCCCCATTCAAGATTTTCTTCCATGTCTGATGTTTAATATACACACAGATTTAGCTTTAGAGGCCCACAGTAAAAGTGGTCTGGGTTACACCCAGTGGAATGACATTTGAGCTACATTTCATTTCTGTTTTGAAGATAAATATAAAAAAAATTGAACAGGGGAAAAAAGATTTGTATGAATAAAAAAGATAAAGTATTCTAGGCTACAGAGGTAGACCATGTGCTGTGGGAGGACCTGGGAGTCACTGCTAGCCAAAGACAGACTTGTAGTCAAATCCAATCTCACATACATTCATTATAGGACCTCGGGCAACTCATTTGCCAGCTCTGAGCCTGAGTCTTCCCTCTGTAAGGCGAGACTAGATATAGATCAGGATTCCTCCTGGGGGACAATTTGACTCATCATTGGCTGGCCTTTGGTCACTTGCCACCTGTGCCCGAAGGCTTGGATGATGATGGATCACTTCATTCTGAGAATAAATAACTCAATTAACCTAATTGAAACTCAGATCCCGGAAACAGTACAGCACAGTAGACATGAATGGAAGACAGATGAGTGAGCCATGCTTTCCTGCAAGACCAGAATCTGCATTGCTCTTCCTGGGGATGATGCTCATGGTTGTGACTGGCCACCATGGTGGAAATGTCTGTGGGATCCCAAGCACAGAGCACGCTCCTTCTGAGGTCACCTCACTCTTTACTCTCGGCCCTCAGGGCCTGACTGCAGTCCCTTCTGTGCTTTGAGCAGTGCCACAGAAGGCCCAAGTGTTGTACTACACTAAGCCCATCAGATGCAGTACCTGGGATCTGGAGAGTTGCAATTTCAAAACCGGGGTGTAGGGATGCTGATCTCACCCTGAACACAGGCTTTCGGCAATCTGGTTCCACAGTGTGCTGAGCTCAAGTGTCATGGCAGGAATTACAAGATCAAAACAACTCCAACATTAAATATTACTCAGAGGTTTTTTAATTCGTTAATGTTGAGTTCATGGCTCAATTTTCCTGGTTTATTAAATGCCAAAATATTAGTTCTGAGGAGTAGCACTGTGGGTCTGGGAATCATCTCAGGACAAATAAATCCTATGCTTCTAAATTCTTTCTAAACCTGGGAAGACTTATTGTCATCCAAGATAATAAATTTCATGAGGCTAACAATTCTGAGGAAAGATTAATTTGGGTCCCATGAGAAGATTAATAAAAGGAAGTCCTTTGCCTCATGAATGTTTTGCTCCTCCAGCCAAGCTAGTTTGCTCTCTGCGTGTAGCTTTCTTCTTCACCTACTCACCTCTGCCAGGCCTCAAGCTTTGCCCTTTCTCCACAGAGACATTTCACTGGCGTCCTCTAAAACCCATTTCTTCTGGCAGTTGTCCATAGATAAGAAATCTAACTGAAAGCTTGTTCAAATGCGTGATAATAAGCAGGATTCTAATCTTCAAATGGTGGGGTAGGTAACTATGGGCCCATTTAGCTCTCTGCATTCTAGATAGCTCAAATCTAGCTCTCTGTATTCTAGATAGCTCAAGTTGTGGAAATTTGTGCTTGATTCTCTTCTCTGTAAGAAGTAGGTTGCAGATTCAGGGGCTCTTCTTCTCTCTGTTGGATTAGCAACACAAAATGGAAATCACATTCCTATCCCTTTCTAAAAGTTAAATACTCTCTATTGCAGACAATAAATATTATATCTCACTTTCATAATATCCATCTGGGAGGGACACATTCGTTTTTCTTCTTACTGCTTCTTAAACCTCCATGAAGCCTATGGTCATGAAACCATGGTCTAATCCGTGTGAAAGTGCCTTAGTTTTGTAGGTGAAAATTCACACAGGAAGTATCATCTAATACAAAAGTCTTTGCTGATCCTGTTTCTTCAGTCTTGCTGTTTTGCCATCCTTTCTCTCTCTACCATGTGCCTTTGAGCATTTGGCAAACCTCCATTTGTTTTCCCAGCCTTTGCCATCTCTGCAGCTTTCTTTGCTCTCCCGACTACTCCCGCTCTTGCGGTGTGCTCCATGAGGTCAGGCATCAGGAGAAAGTGGATGGCACACTTGAGTTGGGGTATTGAGGGTTTAATGAGGATGCCATTTATAAGAATGTGCTCAAACTGAAGAGACACTGACAAGGTTTGTTGAAGCCTGTGCAGGGTCACCAATAGAAGGAAGTTCCTATGTACGCTATGTTCTGAAGAAGCAAGAGGACAGAGGGGTCACTACAAGACGGAGAGCCAAAGCAGATCCCAGGAGAGTCCTACCTGTCAGAGATGTAGCTTCTTCCAATCCTAAGGCCAGCAGGAGGAAGTCTTTCTCTCTTCCTGTCCTTGTGGTCTCTGCCTGTATCTCGCACAGACCAGTCCCAAGCTGAGCCAACAGGCCTGGCCAGAGCAGGAGGGAGGGGACTCTGACTGTGGAGGTCAGAGTGGCTGAAGTGTCAGGAACTGGCTGGAGGAGTTGGTGATCTTACTACTAGTTTTTGTTTATCGTAAATTTCCACTTGCCTCGTGAAGAAAAAGGAATATTTGGCTGGACTGGGCATTTTATCTTTTGTGAGTGAGGCGAGAGCCTGGAGAACTCTTAGAGAATTATTTATACCTATTATCTTTTAAACTAGAAAATACTTTAAAAGGAAACAGTGATGTAATAGATACTCAATGTTCTCACCGAAAGCTTAACTGCATGTTAATCTTTTACCAGCTTTAGTGTAAATATTTATTTAAGGAAATAAAATGTTAGCAGCTCAGCTCCAGTCTTCTTCCCAATGCCATCCCCTCCCTTGTAGTCATTTCCACCCCAAAGTGTATCATTTTCCAAAACTTTGTCACATATTCATCAGCAATACACAATATTTATGTTTAGGTTTAAATTTGTAAAGCTGGCAACCCATTTCTATACTTGGATTTATATGGACTTAACTATATTTTTGAGATTTACTCATGTCAATAAATTGCATGTGGTTCATTCACTGTGTTCATGTTTTGTATGTAGGTCATGGGCTATGTTCATATTTGTGGCGGGATGTATTTACATTTGTATGGAGATAAGAAGTCAATGTTGAGTGTGTTCCTCTATCATTCTCCTCCTTAGTTTTGGAGACAAGGTTTCTCACTGAACCTGGAACTCAGTGATGTGGCTGGTTACTGAGCCCCCAGGGTCTTGTCTCTATGCTCACAGTGCCTGAGTTACAGGTGTGTGCCACCACACCTTGCTTTTCTCCTGGGGGCTGGAGACCTGAATTCAAGACCCTACTCTGATTTCAAGACCCCACACTCAAACAGCAAGTACTTCCCTGATGAGCTATCTCCCTAGACCCTAACAACCGTTCCTTATAGGACCACACCATACTTTTAAATGCATGTCTGTGTTAATGGACATTTAGGCTGCTTCAGGTTCCTTCATTTCCCTCTCTTAGCCTCTTCTCCCTTTCTCTTTCCTTCCCTCCCCATTTCCGTTTTTATTGTTAAAGATGCTGCAGTGAGCTTTGGATCTGACTGCATCACTTCTGAGATTCTCACCCAGAAGTGGAATGTTTGCCATCAACTCTCCCGATAGTCCTACTTTATCCCCCAGACTGGTCGCACCAATTCACAAAGTCTGCATAAGTCAGGGACATCTGAAGGCCTCTTTATGTCCACACCAAAGGGTAATAGGACCTCAAAGGTGTTGATTCTTGGGTCGGGAGGCTGTAGTGAAGGATTCCTTCCCAGTTTTCCTGACCCTGTGAAGACCTCTTCCTCCTCACACACGGGGACATTCACTTTTTTGCTCAGATGGAAATGTTCCAGTTCACCTTCCCTCCTGTGGGATCCGGCTGTATTTGTGCTAAATCTGGTGCTGCTGCTGTGCAGAGAGGTGAAGAGACTTGCCCGCCCCAACTCCCTGCAGGGCCGAGGCTGACAAGGCAGCTGGTGCTGTGTGCCAAGCAGCTTGGCAGGGAGAAATCCAGCCAGTTCCTGGGACAGCAGTGGTTGGTCACATGACTGAGCCTCTTTAAAGCTCCCCCCCTTTTTTGATAAAAATAGTCTTTGCATAAAGCACTGAAGATTGCAAAGCCTCCTATCAACAGCAAATCAAGCGAGAGAGGTTAGCATATGGTGTGTGGGCTTGGGAAGAGCCACAAGTGCAGCAGTGGCTGGTCCCCTGTGACATCATGCTCTGGATTTCCACTGTGTGCACAAACATTCACCTTGTGTGACAGTTTAGTGGGGTGTTTGATTTTAAAGAAAGAACCCCAAATTATGAATTCCCAAGTAGGGTCTTGGTAACTTGTCTCTGCTTTGGTGACTATGCAGGTCAGGAAGGTCAGGGTGCCCAAGAGGGCACTGTCAGTGTCTCATCAAGGGCCAGGTGTCATGAGTGCAGTGTTGAGGAAGAGTGAGGGTGGGGATGGAGGAGAAGCTGGGGGCTAGAGATGGCTAATGAGCTAACACGTTAGGAGGATGTATTTGTGTGTTCAAAAAGGGGAGATAAGGTGGTGTAAGGCTTGACAATCAGGGTGTAAATGATGAGGAAAATTAGGAATGATATTGGGAAGGTGGTTTTGGAGATGATTCCATAGAATCCACTAGTTGGTCAGATAGAACTAGTACTACTGGTCAGTGTAGGATGGGCTGGGGGTGTCCTGAGGTCAGGAAGGAAGTGCAGGTGCATAAGGACCCATATTCTCTCTCCTGTCTTTTACATGGTGTTGTGGGATTCCCTTCTGTATGCTGCAAATATCATTGGTTAATAAATTGGCTTGGCCTGATAGGGTAGAACAGAGCTAGGCAGGGAAAACTAAACTGAATGCTGGGAGAAAGAAGGGCAGCGAAAGGGAGAAGCCATGTAGCTCCGTGTAGCCCTGCTGGAGACAGATACCAGAACTTTAGCCAGTAAGCTATAGCCATGTGGCGATACACAGATTAATTGGGATGGGTTAAATTAAGATATGTGTTAGCCAATAAGAAGCTAAAGCTAATGGGCCAAGCAGTGTTTTAAGTAATATAGATTCTGTGTGATTATTTCAGGTCTGAGCTGCTAAATGGCCGGAATGATCAAGCACCCTTCTTCTAACAACAAATGGCACTCTAATGTGTGCTATCTAAATCCACATAAAGCCTGAGAGGGCTTGGAATTCTAGACACTAAAAAATCAACTGTAGCCACGTTTATTTTCCTGAATGGGCTTTGCTTGCTGGCAGCATGCTGCAGCTCCTTTAAGAAAGGTTTTCCTGATTCTGAGGTCTGGGGGCATTTTGGAAAGGTTGGTTTTCTTCAGAAAACATTGAAGAGAAACAGAGGAAGCCAACTTTCTTGAGAAGCTGGGCTGAACACATTTATAGACTCAGTTCTAGTTTCCTCTTTGAACTGTTTGGGGTGGCCTGCTTATTCTCTTCGCAGATGACAAATCCAAAAGCTGGAGAATTTTAATGTTTTCTCAAAGCTACCCTGTTAGCATGTGGTAGAGTCTCATTTCTTCAATGGCATGGATTCTTCTCCAGCTCTGAGCAAATGAGGGTACTGATGGGAGTCCCTTCCCGGGCTCCTGTTATGATGACAGGCTTGGCTTCTGGTCCATTCTGTTGCCTATCACCTCCACCCAGGGAGAGAGGCAGAGAAGACTAATATCTTCTGTGACAACCGTTAATGTTTCTTGTCCTTGTTCAGGTGCTCTGGGTGAAGGGTGCTGGGAGTGACAGTGGGTACCCCTTTTGAGTACTTACACCTGGCCAGACACTATCATTTACATGCCTATTTTTAATTTTTACTAATGTTGTCTATACACAGGAAAAAGTTTATCACCAATAAATATCATCAATTACTTATAACTCAGAAATACCTGTGTAATGTCTACTCAGATGAGGGAAGAGACGAGTTTCTCTAGAATCTTCTCTCATGCCCACTCCTCTATTTCCAAAGCCTAAAGTTCCTTAAAAGTCAAGCTTTTAAAAATTATTTTATTGTTAAAGACAACCACAACAAACTTTTAGTACTGCAGTTTTCACTTCCTCTGTTTGACCTCTAGCTCTGTCGTAAGCCAGTTTTGTGGTCTTTTCCCTTTTTCTGTCAATTTTCCTTTTCATGCCGTCAAGTACAGTTTACATATTTTCATGGTGGCATAGTGTTCCATAGCACATGCATCCCATAAACTATTTGTAGATTTTCCAGCTCATGGGGCATCTGGGCTCTCTACAGTTCTGGCTGAGCACATAAAGCCACTGTGAACGCTCTGTAGGTCTCTTGGTGATCATATGCATATGTTTCTGCCACATTAATCCCTGGGTTATAGGATACTATGCAATGCCAAGCTGTTTTCCAGAGAGGCTGCATCAATTCGCATCAGTAGCATGCGAGAGAGTCTGTTGCTGAAAGTACTTACCATTGCCTTTTAATTAAAGGTGGCACTGGCTGTATTTAGGGGACTACCCGTGTCTGATTCAGCTCTTGCTGCTTTACAGAAACACCTCAGATCAGACCATCTATAAATAATAGGAAAGTCAGCCGGGCGGTGGTGGTTCACGCCTTTAATCCCAGCACTCGGGAGGCAGAGGCAGGCGGATCTCTGTGAGTTCGAGACCAGCCTGGTCTACAAGAGCTAGTTCCAGGACAGGCTCCAAAGCTACAGAGAAACCCTGTCTCGAAAAAAAAAAAAAAGTAAAGTCACTTCTCACAGTTCTGAAGGACTGGAAGTCCAGGTGAAGGTGCTGGCATACCTAGTATTTGGTGCAGGCTTCTTTTCTGCTTCTAACGTGGTGGCCTGTTGTCATCCCCAGAGGAGATAAATGGTAGAAGGGACAGAAATACTAGGAGCCTGGCTAGTTATCTAGAGCTATCTATATGAGTAGTCAGATCATTTTTCTTGGGGGAGGGGCTTCTAAAGGGCCATCTCCTAAGTCTTCAGTTCCGACATTTGACTTTTGGAGGATATGGACACACAGGCTAGTGCACTTTATAAATGCCTGTTCAAATTGCTTCCACATCCCCTTGGACGTTGTGTCTTTCTCTTGTTGATTTGTGGGTGTTCTATATTTATCTTGAGTTTAAAGCAATTTGTTACTTAAAAGTGCCTATGTTGTGCCCCACGTTACAATATGCCTTTGTGTCCTCTTCAATGTGGGCAGCAGAATTTGTTGGCTTTGATGTCATGGGTCTCATTAGCATTTTGTAGGGTTGATGGGATTTTCCTCCTACTTATGAAATACAGCCTTCCTTGCAGCCACAAAAACGTTCTCTAGTAATGCCTAGAATGTTTCTTCTTCAGCCTTAAAGCTATATGTTTTGTAGTTGACTTTTGTGATCAGTGTGATGTTTTCAGCAGTCTGGCTACTTTGGGGTTGATTATAAAACCAGGTCCCTGTTGGTGTGAATTTCTGGAAAAACTGTTTTCTTCTTCACATACATACCACTCTTAATTTCTGTGGTTTTCTAAGACATTTGATACTGGGTGAAAAGCTTTCCTCTTCCTCTTCAGCTTTGTTCTCTGGGTTCTTGAGTTTCCATATATGTTTTATAATTATCTTAGTCAGTGCAATCAAAACTCTGATTTTTTAGTGTAGCCATGTTGAATTTGTGCTTCAGTTGCACAGAACTGATAGTGCTTTTGTTTTGTTTTTCAAGCCACAAACATGGACTGTTCTTCTTGCATTTATTTAGTTAGGTCTTTTTCATTTTGATTAAGTGATGAGTTATACTCTCTCTCTTTGAGCATCTTGCATATTTTTATTAGACTAATGCAGGTTGTTGGTATTGTGAATTGTTTTATAAGCTGTATACTCCTTTGAAAATTGATGCATTTGATTGACGTGTGTCTTCCTGTGACGGCGTGTGTGGAAGCTGGAGGCTGATGTTTTATCTCCCTCTAGCACACCTCTGTCTATCTATTTATTTATTTACTTATTTATTTTAAGACAAGGTCTCTTACTGACCTTGCCTTTGCAGCTAGACTGGCTGGCCAGTGAGTTCCCCAAGTCCACTTTTCTCTACCCCAACCCTCCAACTCCGGGACTACAGATATGCATCACCATGGCTTTACATGGCAGCAGTACCGTTCTGATCAAGGCCGAGAGCAGCACAAATCTGTGGTTTCTATATGCCTGTTGATGAGCATAAGTTTTAAACTTCGTCTACATCATCTAGTCTCATCTCAGTTGAAGAAGCTGTTACATGCCTAGATTGCAAAGATCTTTTATTGACTTCTGGACACTTTCCAGTTTTGCCTTTCACATGTAGGTGTATGATCCACCTATAACTAATTTTAGTCATGGGGTTGGTTTTCTTTCCATATATACTGCAGACACCTTTTCCAGTCTCGCTTATTAGATTCTCCCTTCCTCACTTGCTACCTCTGATGTGTTGGCAAAACACCAATGGATCATGTGACACCAGCTTCTTTTGGGTTCCACTTACTATTTTGATCTATTTATCCACACTTATGGCTCAACTGGGAGTGGGGAATTTCCTTCATGGCCCCTGGGTGGCCATCGGCAGGGCACTTCTGAACTTCCTGCAGGCATGCCTGACTCAAGACATGGTGGAGGAATTTCCTGAGTGGAGGATCTGAGAAGAGAGAAGGGACAGTACAATATAACTTCAGAGCCAGAGTGACACATTGTTATGTCCACTACACCCTATTTTCTCACAGACAAACCTGAAAGCAGTGCGGGAAGTTTCTATGCAAGGGTGTGGAAGTGGGGAAGTTGGAGTCATTCTGGAACATTCTGGAATGTGGGTACCATGGTAAATCCTTCAGTTATCAGTGATTCACATTCCATGCCTATGCACAAGCATCCCCCAAACCCTCCAAGATGTCATTCCGTTATAACCACTCACAGTTCAGAATCTTTCCTTTAAACCAAGTCCACAGTCTCCATCACCATTTCTCAAGCACAGCAGTCAAAACAATTCTCAATGCGTGGACCAAGGAACCAAAGGCATCTGTCCCTTATACACCTAACACACAGCAGAGACATAGAGACATGATTTCTGTGTCAGAAGAAGGAAACCAAGGTGCGTATAAACTCACTGGCCCACAGATCTGAAACCCAGCTAGGGAAATATAAGTTTCTTGATGAGAAGTCAACCTCCTGCCCAGAGACAATTCCCCAAAGTTCTTGCCACTGCTGAAGCATCCTTTCTCATTTCGGGAAGATGTCACGTGTTTGCAGCTGAGAGGGTTCAGTTTTCTAGACAGCTTCTGCTTATAGAAGTTTGGGATTCTCATTCTATGTCTTCTGTCCGGCCTGCTGACCACTGGCAATGGTGGTAGTCAAGATATGGCTGAGGGACAATGACCTTATACTTTTGAGCTCTTATTATTTTAGTTTTTAGAAGCAGCATCAGAGGCCTTTGAATTGAACAGAGTTATTTTTCCCCCCTGAGGGCACACATTCTGAGGACCCGCCCTTTATCCTTCTTGCTGAGATCTTCAGAGATGACCTAAGAGGCCAGGACCAGGCTTACTTACCCTTTGATCATTGTGCCCTTAGGGTGCTTGGCTGAGATCTTTATTGGGAACATTTTTTTTTTATTCTAGAACTATTTGTCTCAGAATCTTAAAAACCCAGACAAACACTGTCTTTCTTAGATCATCTCTCAAAGTTTGAACAAAACAGCAGTAAGCAACCAGTTGGTACCTCGACGACTGGAGCGTACATTAGCCAGTCCGCTAGGTTTATTTTCCCCTTCATGTTCTTACAGGACACAATGGTGGGCAGTTCCGCCATGACACAGAGGGCCTCTTCTCTCCAAAACCTCAGCAAGACTTTCCTCACGTCCCCTGAGAACTCACTAGCAACACTTGGCAAGTCTGACGTCACCAATGATCTAACCCACGCAGTTAAGGCTTTCATTGTATTTTCCTTAAATAAAGTTCTTACAGTCACTCGATTTCCTGCCCACGGACTGATTCCAATTCTACCCCTGCATTTTAGATTTTGTTAAGGCAGCACCTCATTTTCAGACTCCCAAATTTGTGCCGGTAGACCCAATAGAAAGTGGGTGCTTTTAGATCTTTTGGTGTAGGTCTGTCTGATTCATCAGGACCTAGGAGATAAGGCGATGGTTTCGTTCACTGGAGCTGTCATCTAGGCCTACCTGGAGTCCCAGAATTACTGGAAGCCAAATCTGAATGAATATAAATGGAATTACGTCTGTGCTAAGTGTTTAAGAAAATGCAAACCCATGCACCTGCAGACAAAAGACTTAGTCCGAGTCAGAGGAATAGAGCAACTTTCCCAAGGCCACGTGGCCAGTCAGTGGTAGAGAGGTGACTACAGTTCTAAATCGAGTCCTTTTGACTCTTTATACAGGGCTCCTTGTAGGCACCAAGTGTGCCCAGTAAAGACTCGCTCTATGCCCTGAGGAGCATTGATGAGAAGAATGCAGGGCAGATCACATCACCGGGGTTTCTGCCAGAGTATGTGCTGTCTTTATTCTCTGCTGAAAGCTGACATCTTTGGAGATCAAAGAGCAGATGATTAGCTCTAGCCACTCCCTCTCCCATCTTCTCGTTTGTTTCTGGAGAGATGAAGCAGGGACTTTTGAAGACCATTTTTATTTATTTTAAATTTGAGGGGTGGGGGAGGTTACTTGTTTCACTGGGACTGACATTTCCAGCCTGTTTTGAAAATGGTGGAGTTGGAATGATTAGCCTCTGCTGTCCCTGTGAACTGGCAGCAGCACGGCCAGCCGCTGATCTCTTAGGAGCAGAGTCCAGCCCACCCTCATCTCCCGCTCAACTCCATGTTCCTACCCAGCCTCTGCTGTGCCTTCACTAACTGCTCACGCTCCCTAATTAACAAAGACCTTAGAGGCGTTCTGAGCCACCCAATAGACGGCTTTAATTATTTTCCCCTTTGTTAGAAACCAAAAACTTTAGCACCTACTTCAGAAAATATTTGTTGATGTGCCCTTTGTTTCCAAGAGACTCATATTGCTACCATCCTGCCGTAAGTTTCCGCACTCATTTGTGCGTGATGGCACTCACGCCGTGCCCATGCTGCCTCAGGAGCTCTGGGCTTGGCTGGGACATAAGGTGTGCAAGACATGGCACTGTCCATGAGGGACTTTTCTGGACAAGGTTAGGGAAGCAGGTGAAAACAGAACGACAGAGAAACAGGATGTATGACCGTGGGTCTCTCTACCAGTCTTCCTTTCTTTCCTGATCCATTCTCTTCAGCTGTAACAGAAGCATTTCTAGACAGCAGAATTGGTCGTGTCTCCCCATTGCCTGAGGAATGAAAGCAGAGTTCCCAGGACGTCATTTTAAACTTTCACAAGGCTCCCATCTGCCTCTCTGTCTTTGAGCTCCAGCTTTAGTGGATGAGATCAGTCCAGGTCCTCCTGGTGTAGATCCAATCTTCCATGCCCCTCTAGTTTATTCTGCTTTGAATATCCGTTGGATTTCATTCATCATCTGGTTAGCCATTGCTTATCATTAAGCTGTTAGTCATCACCCAAGACTCATTTTCCTCAACTCTCCTACCCTGAGGCAGAACAAAATGCATTCCTTTTAACATAGCACTATTAAAAGTTTACTTCCCTTCATTATGGCTAATTCATACCTTAGAAGCTATGAAAGGGACCTCAGCATCTAGAATACCACAAAAATATCCTTGTTGAATGACAAAAAATAAAGTGCAAAAATCTTTCGGCTATGCCGTGCACTATTGTAAAGGGTGTGTTCTACTTTTTACTGGTAATAATACTATGAATAAAAGACTTTGCAGAGTCCCCAAGTCCCCAGCCAGGATAATCAAAATTCCAGCATCTAGACTCAAAGGAAGTTTCATCGTCTGTTTTCCATCTTCTCTCTTTCATGCAACGTTTGTGGAGCTGAGACACTTTTGTAAGCTCTGTGGAGTTGTTGACACAGTATAAGGTAGGATTAACTGGCCTTGGGTTCCCATTTGGGAAGTTAGAGTACAGGAGAGCGATGGAGAGGGATGGGGAGGTGAAGAGAGAGGAGAAAGGGAGAAAGTATCTTCAGGGATGCTGGAGACCAGGAGAAAGGCCCACTTTCACTCCATGGCTGTCCCTGAAGTGCTGTGCTGTCTCATAGTGCCGGTGGTGAGATTGTAAGGATGTCTATGGGGTAATACTTGCAGATAATTTGAAACTTAGACACGACATGACTTAGACATGATTCACTAGTGGCTGTCAGTCTTTCTTCCCTACCAGCTCTATGAGTAAGTGGCAAGCTATCTGGCCTCAACTCTTTCTCTCTCTTAGCCCAGCTTTGAGAATACAAACAAGATGCTTCAGAAAAGAATTTGCCCCATGTCCAGTTGGATGAAGAGTTCTCACATTTGGGAAAAATCACTTAAAAAATTTCAGCCTAACTTGCAGATTAATCTCCAGAATTTCTTATCATAGTAATGACCAATATTTCAAAACACTTCCCACAGGGAATCCTATCAATGGATAGGAAGCCTCCAGAAGGTTACAGATAAAGTTTGGAATGTGTTCCTTCTTTTGAAAACTAGAATAATTGAAAACTGAACTACGTAGTTTTCAGAGATGACTTGGCGTTCTCTGTCTGCAGGCGTTTGCAGTGTTGGTGCTGCGGAAATGTGAGGGGATCTGGCTTAATCCCTCGTTTGACATATAGAGTGAGAGAACTTAGTTTAAGGTCACCTACCTTGTCAGGAATGGAGCTGGGACAAAAACCTCTTCCTCCCAAGTCTTTATCCAAGAATCTTTCCTTTATGTCAATTAGCCACATAGTAAATTACTGAGTGGAGACATTTTAAAAAATAAATGTAGGAGTATATTTATTTTTCATTTGTGTGTGTGTGTGTGTGTGTGTGTGTGTGTGTGTGTGTGTAGGTCATTTGGTTCTCTTTCCACCATGTGTCAGGTCCCCAGACAGGAGTGGTGTCTAACTTTGGTTCTGTGGCTGTAACGAAGCACCAAGACAGAAGACAGCTTGGAGAGGAAAGGGTTTATTTCACTTACCTTTCCAAAGCACAGGTCCTCTCTGAGGGAAGTCAGGAACTCACACAGGGCAGGAACCTGAAGCAGAACTGATGCAGAGGTGATGGAGGAGTGCTGCCTGCTGCCTTGCTCCTCCCAGCTTGCTCACTTTGACCATCAGCCCAGGGGTGGTGCTGCTCCCAGTGGGGCTGTGCCCTCCTACATCAACTGCCACAGGCTTTCCCAAAGGTCTCTAGCTTGTGTCAAGTTGACATGAACGAGGCAGGGCAGGGATGCACGTCAGTGCTCTCCCGAAACCTGCAGCCTCTTGGAGGCAACCTTGCAGGAGGCTGTGCTTAGGCCTCTGTGCTCTCAGAGGAGCTGCTGTTATGGCTGATGCATAACTGGATTTCCAGGGCTTAACTGCTGCCGCCCTGCTCTCCAATAACTATCAGGAGCCACTGGCTCATCCTGAACTCCAGCCTCCTCTACCTCTGTCATTGACAACTGTCTCTGACTTCCTTAGGGTTTAGTCCCACCTCATCCCCACCCAGGACATCTTTGCTTCCTTCTGGAGTTTCCCACTAAGCATAGCAGAACCCTTGTTCTGTAGAGGTAGACTCCCCTTAGCCATCCCCAAAGCCTCTCTCTGCCTTGCTACCACACCACAAGCTCACGTTTCCCCTGGGAATTGCCCTGCATCATCAACACTCTTTCCTTCTCCCTTGAAAGGGCCAATGCAGTGGGGAGAGTGGGCTCCTTCTCCGTCTTCCAGAGTATGCTCATGAGTCTTCCTTCCTTGGGTTCCCTGCCTCTGACAACCTCCAAAATCATTTTGAAATTTATTTCTAACTTGCCAGAGATTTCTCGTGAGGTCTATTTGTTCTAAATACTTTCTGCATCTTGTATCCTCAAACAACAGCTCCATTTCCTCAGGCTTCAAAAATGGCTCATGTCTGTCTTTCATCGAACACTGACACTTTTCTTTCTTTCTTAAAACAAACCAAAATAAAACAACACAAAAAACAAACAAATAAGCAACAACAATAAAACAAAGCAAAAAACATCCTCTGTGTTTTCTCTCGGCTCAGAGAAAGAAGTAGTGTTGAGACAAACCTATGGATGGTTGTTGGGTCTTCCTTCTGCCGGCTTCAGGACATCAAGGCTACGCCCCTGAATCACATCTCTGGTGCTCTCTTCTCAGTGCCTGCAGCCTTTCTTCCCAAAAGTGCATCAGCAACATTTAGGCTACTTCAGGATATGAGACCTTCAGTCTCTCCCAAAGAATGCTGTCCTATCAGGGGTGGCTGACTCAGACATGCCTAACGCAAACTGTGGATCTAGTTTCCAGGTTCTGCACAATCTAGGGAAAAAAAAGCTTTGAGCCTGGATTTAGCCATTCTCATCGTAAGTGACTGCCCTGTGTTAGCTAGGTGTTGCTGCATAACAAAGGCTCAGGCTGCTAAAGCCGGGCTGTGTGCTACGGAGTCCCATATGGCTCTCATTACAGCAGCAATAAGAGGGGCTGTGTCACATGACGGTGCAGTCAGGAATGGGTTTGCTTGCAGTCACATGACTTTTAGAGGGTTGTGGTTCCTTTAAAGGTTGTAGGTTGTTGGTCTGATGGCTGGCTGGGTGACCCACAGGGTAATGCGTGGCATGGCCCCTTGCTTCATCTGAATTAGTAAACTGAGGGAGAAGGGAGTGAAGGGAAGGGGTGGGAGAGAAAGTCAGAGAGACAGACAGAGAAGTCTGTTAGAAGACCCACCTCATGTCCAAAGATATTGAACAAAGATATTGATTCCAGGCGGCTATCGGGAGGTATATAATCGGCAGCTTTAGAGGCTGGCCATCTCCTACCCACACCAAAGCCTTTGCCTGAAATGTTGCACACTTCTTACAACATCTTTCTCTCCTTCTATTTGACCACTCTGCTTCTCCAGAGGAAAAGAGACCAGTGACTTCTGCCTTCTGATCAAGTGGCCACTCCCTAAGACACCAGTATACAAGTTACCAAGCTGCCCTCACTCCTCTCCCTGGGCCTCCCCACCATGTGTCTGCCTTTCCTTTTGTAACACCCTCTCCCTTTGGTCTCGGTCACACTCTAGTGCCCTTAGTCCTCAGGCATCTCTGTTTGGTTCTGTCTACTCCACCATTGATTTCTGTCCTTCACTTTGACCAGTTCTCACGCTGTGCTGCACATTCTGTATGTGGATAGAACATGCTGCGTGAGAACCACTAAGAAGTCCTGGAGATCAGCATAGTGTTTTATTTGGAGACAGAGAATGACCACTTCATTAAGAAAGATAATATATATATATATATATATATAAACAAATTTGTTTTATTTACTTTTTTTTTTGGAAACAGTGTCTTTTGTTGGTGACACTGGCCTCTATCTCACTATGTAGCCAAGGGTGACGCTGGACTTTGCCTCCCCCTCCTGAGAGCTGGGTTTTTAGGCATTCACCGCCACTCACTGTTTTATGAAGTGCTGGGGATCGAACCTATAGCTTTGTGTGTGCTTGACTACCGACAGAACTATGTCTCTAGTTCAAAAACCGCTTTAAGAAGTCTCATCACTATCACCTGTCTCAGCCAAAAGAAGCCTAAGGAAAGATGTGACAACCAGACGTGGTGGGGTATGTTGGAACAGAGAGCAAGATATGAGGCTAAAGAAAACCTAGAGAATTACAAAGACAGTAAAGACTTTAGTTAATACCAACTAATCAATATCAGTCCATTAATGGAAAATGTACCATGTAAGATGCTAAAAACAGGTGTCTTGGATGTGAGGCATCGTCTAGCTCTGTGTTCTCATCTCTGCTGCCAATTAAAAATATTGTAAAATGAAGCTGGGTGTGGTGCTGCATGCCTTTAGTCCCAACCTTGGGAAGCAGTGCCATGTGATTCTCTGTGAGTCTGAGGCCAGCCTGGTCTATAGAGTGAGTTCCAGGACAGCCAGAGCTACATAGTGAGACCCTGTCTCAACAAAACACAAAAACAAATAAAAATATTTTAAAATGAAAAATCTGTCTTAAACATACACCATATTAAGTTTCATTATTCTCATCTAAGCCTCTAAACATCCTAGAACTAAGCCAGAGCCCTGCTCAGCCTGTAAGGATCTGGATGAATGAGGAAATGCTTGAAAGTCTGCAAATCCTTGGGCTGTGGGCTTCTTAGGGACATAAATAACCTGGTTAAGGCTGAGGGTAATGGGGACATTTTACTGGCTTTGTCTTCAGTTCATTCAGTTCAGCTAAACCTCTGAAGTGGTCTGCTCGCCCTTTCCTCCAAATTACAAGTTCCTGCTGCACTTTTTATCTCTGCTGCTCCCTCTTCTTTCTCTTCTCCTCCCCTATTATTGTTTCTCACTGGGAGGCACTTTCCCATTCTGAACAATGGCTGACCGTCCTCTCCTGTGGCCCAGGCGGCGGGGTCCAGCGGAAGCTCCTTGAGTGTTAGTGATGAGTTGAGGCTGAAGGAGGAGGCGAGCAGAGACCAGCGGTTCTGAAAGTGTACCACCCAGGTAACCACAGTGCCTGGACGGGAAGGCTCTGGGTCACTTCCCATGGAATTAGCTAAAATTGATGTGTTTTCAGTAGCATTCAACAATTAGATTCATCCCCAAATTTCAACGTTTTAGAATAGTTGTTTTGATTTCCATTTAACTTTAGTCTTTGCCCGCAGCTATGGCTGTCAAATTAAAGGGTACTCTTTTCTTTAAACATTGCTCACATAGCTTGTCAGTACAGAACACCAAATGCTTAAATACTTAAAAACATTGGGGTGACTGGGCACATGCTGTTCTTTCTCCCCTTTTCTATTTTCTTGCCCATGTGGAGACATATGACTTTTTAGTCAAAGACTTGGGTTTCTGTGAGGGCCCTCTTTCTGTTTCTTTCTTCCTGGGTCAAGTGGATAAACAAGAAACATACAAGAAATAGAAAGTGCTGCTGACAAATGAAGCTGGGGCAGCATCAGTTGGTTTCTCTTGACCTCACGTAGTTGCTCAGGGTTTAAGTCCAGGCAGTTAAAAGACCAGCAGGTTTGGGCCTTAGCAATACAATTTCCTAATCTTCAGATCAAATTGGTTATAATCAAGTTAAAATGTTTTGTGTGTTGAATTTTTAAAATTACATTCAAGGACTTTACCTATTTTTCAAACTCTTGGCATGGATTTTGTGGAAATCCTAGTTCTTGTGTTTCTAGACTGCACACTACTTACTGGGAGGGGTGGGTGGCTGTCACATGCTGGATGGTGGCAGGTGCTAAGCTTGAGGTGTGTTTCATTGGGTTGCAGCAGTGATGAAGGCTGCCCCTAGGCTCCGTCTGCCCTCTGAGCACACTGTCCATAGTGGTTGGCACAAGGCCTGCTATCAGTAGATAACTTTACCATGGTGGAGGTGACAGCAGGAAGCAGAAATGACCAGGATATAGGATGTGTTCCCATCACTGATGTACCCAAGCAGAGGCTGCAGTCAGTAATCTTGAGAAGATTCTGCTTCCCAATTTGTTGCTCTTTATTAGACAAGGATGAGCTCTCTCCATTCATACTTCTTACGTCTGGCCAGCAAGGGCTATTTTTGATCAAGTTAGTCACAGTTCTGAACACGGAACCACATTTACCCTGGGACAGACTTGGGGACACTTGGTGTGCTTGCTAACACTCACACATTTGTGGGGCTCTCCTCATCTCTTAGGTCTTCTATAACTGGCCAGAAGGTGATGAGACCCTTAGGCCTTTGGTCACACGATCACACTTAGCAGGAAGTTCTACGGTGGGGTTTCAGGTCTAAGCTCATCTGGGTTGCGATAGTGTCCTATATTGTTTCTGATTGTGTCTCTCCTGGGGGGAAGAGTGGTTGAACCAAAGCAGGTTTCAAGTCCCTCTGGGGTCACTGGCAGCTCAGCATCCCAAATTCACCCTGCCTCTGCCCCCACAGTGCTAGAATCACAGAGGAGCCTCACAGCATCTGGCTTTTCACATGTGTTCTGGGGATTCAAACTTAGGTTCTCATACTTGTGAGCTCTTTACAGACAGAACCATTTCTCTATATCCTGATCTTTTCCCCCAAATGATGTAGCATTCCTAGACTCCAGAGATCATACCCTGATAGCTTTGGTGCCACCATGAAGCCCAGAAGAGCAGACACTACCATGCTGCTCTCACTTGTTTTATTGTAGAAACCTTTTTAAAAAGTCAGTGGCCTATCCATGGCTAAATACCATCCAACAGGTTGAGCCTCAAGGCTGTGGCTGTGGATGCAGCACAGGCAAGTGTCTGGCTCACGAAGGGCAAGCGTGGTTCACATCTCCCGGTTGGGATGACTTATTCCAAACAGTAATGGAAAACACAGCTTCTAGCTGGGACTGCAGGACTTCCAAGCATGGGCTCCATGACACCAACATCTGGATGCAAAGCAAAAACCAAACAAACAGAAGAAGCCCCAGCCAAGATGCCAGATGCCGGTTTCGAAGCAACTGGATCTTTGTTTTGGGGGTGTAGGAAACACTGGCTGGAAGACCTGAGAAGAGGAGGAGCCAGCATCTCTTCACCGGAGGATGGTCATCGGTGGTCAGGTGTTTTGAGGGATGTTAGTCGTCTGGAGTGAAGGGACCTTCAGGAGTAGTTGGGAAGAGAGGAACGAGGATGGAGTTCTGAACCAGGGACTTGGGATGGAGACAGAATGACAGAAGGAGCTGAAAATATGGGACCAGGGCCCCTGCAAGCAACCATATTTAAGATCAAAGGGACAAGGGCTGTACATTCCAGATGGAATCAGGCAGCAGAGTCCAGCTATGAAAGCTTTCTGGGCTGCCCTACCCTCGAGTGCCGTGAGGCTCTGCATGGGACTGGGGGTTCTGCCCACCGAAGTGAGGTTTCCTTAGTCTTCACAGGGTCTAGACTGGGGCAGTGGATACTTCAAAGGGATCCAAACAAGATGCTTCATGGCAGAAGCCTCCTTCTGCTCCCCTCACTGGGGCCATAAGAGTGACAGAATGGAGGGGCCTGGTCCTTTGGTTTCTGGAGTTTGGAGCACAGCTTAAATTAACCCTTTTGTGCCTGGGCCAGGGTTTTTGGAAGAGCTGCCTGACCGGGAGCCTTCTTTCTGTGCAGTTCTTCCTTATAGCTCCAGAGTTCCAGTTCTGGCTACTGGAGGCTGCCGGGCTCTGTGCCTGACCACAGGCCGTCTGAGCAAAGCACGTCAGGGATGTGGCTTGGTCTGAGCCGCAGGCTTTTTAATTTGGGAGAGTGGCATACTTTCTCTTTGTCGCAAATCTCAGTGACTCCTGCTTCCCCTCCCCTACCAGGGACTGACCTAGAGTTCAGGTTGGAGAATGGGTGCGTGCAGTTCCATTGTGGCCCTGCCAGCAGTATAATTGGGGATTAAGAGGCTAAGGTCCTGATTTGACGGCTTCACCCTTTGCTAGCTGTGGAACCTGGAACCATGGCTTCTTTCTCTGTGGAGGAAGGGTGGTGGTGGCCGCACCTTTAAGGCCTTTGGTAAAGACCTCAGGAGATGGTGTCTGCGGAGTGCTGGCTCATCGGCTGGCCCGCAGCAGGTGCTCAGCAAGTGCTGTCCTCACCTCCCTGAAAGTGCTCTCAGACGAGGCCAGTTTTCAAATTCTTTGTCTCCTTGGAGTCACCCCACCTGCCTTTCCTTCTAGGATTCTACATCTGGAAAAAGAGAGAGACGCCAAGCTCACACACGGATTCTTCTAGAACTCCTTAGGCGAATCAGAGGGAGAGACACACACAGCTCACACATGGATTCTTCTAGGGCTCTGTAGCCCCACCCCCACCATAGCCTGGAGCTGATGTGGAGGGAGTCACTCACATCCTGAGGCGATTGGTTATTAAGTCTAAATTCCAAGTAAAGGAGGCTGGAGAGATGGTTCAGTGGTGAAGAGCAGGCCCTGCTCTTGCAGAGGACCCGAGTTCAGTTCCTAGCACTCATGCTGGGTGGCTCTAGCTCCTGGAATCTGATGCCTCTGGTCTCCAAGGGCACCTGCACTTGTGTGTGTGTGTGTGTGTGTGCGCGTGTGTGTACACACACAAATTAAATAATAATAAAATAAAATTTCAACTAAAGAAGCAGATGGGTTCCTGTGAAGGCTTTGGGGTAGATCTACATCCCATTGCTACGCTGGTGTGACTGCTGAAATTGCTTTACACAAGTGGCCACAGTGGCAGAGCTGTGACCTGAAGCTGGCCGTCAGCTCTCTTTCCATCTTCTACCTCTGTCTCCTTCCTGATCCAGGCATTCAGGTTCTTTGTTATTTTAAGCTTGATTTTCCTCTTTGGGTCACAGCTATCTGATTTTAAACATTTTTATCATAACGTGAAGCCCAGATCCAGGCCCATGGTGGTTGGTGCTTGGTAAAATTAGTTTCCTTGGTGCAGCTTTCCTCAAAGGCACTTACTGAGATTTGTGGTCACATGTAAAAAAGCAGCCACATGTTTCTCTCTTCTTCACATAAAGGGCTGTGTAAAGATCCATCTCTAAAGCCAGCGATTGTCCAGGTGCAGGTAAGGACCCCCATGTAAAGATGGAGCCACTTCTGTCAAGAAGAAGTTCTAAATAATTTGGCTTTTTTCCTTACACACCACATGGCCTGAGGCAAGCTTGTCTCCTGGGGATCTTGATTACACCATCTGTAGGATAAAAACAACATTACGCGCCTCAAGTGGTAAATGGACAGTTTAAATGAGATACTGGAATGGCTGTGCCCAAATGTAAGGCTTAGCCAAAGGACTCCCAGGAAGCAACCTTATGTTCAAGGCCACTGGGAAATTCCCTGGTTACAGTGAACTCCGGTAGTGGATTTGAATGATAGTGTAGAGGTATGGGTAAGGCCCAGATGGACACAAACTCAAACAGTGTCCATCTGAGGGGCTCTTGAGATCTTTAGACAGATCCTAAGAAGAAAACCCAACAGTAGTTATCACGGGAGATACGACTTCCTGTTGCAATGATGGATACCATTGTAAACAAGACCTCTGAGGATTCTCACCCATGAACAAGAACTTCCCGGAAGAAGCGTAATGTGTTGGCAGTTATAAGTCCTCCCTCCCCTTCTCCCCTCCCCACTTTGTCTTTCCCTCACTTCTCTCTGTGGTGTGAGGTAACATTTCCTGTGATGCGCTTATGAATGGTGTTAAACAACATACATGAGAAAAGATGCTGAAACACTCTGGAAATGCAGAAGACGGCTGCCGGGAGACCCGGACACTCATGCCGATGTAAATATGAAGATCTGGGGGCACTTTATGAACTGTTAGTACAGGAAAATTCATTTCTACTACAATATATGACTGAGTGCACTCTGAGATTCAAACACTTTTAGTCCCATCTTTTGTTACATTGTAATTGGACATTTAACCATTGACTGGCTGCCCTCACGTGTGTGCTAACTCTGGGGAAAGCATCCTTTGGGTTCTAAGCCTCCGGGCTCAGAGGTGACTCTTTTTTTCTCTCAGCCCCATGTCTCAGGTCAATTTCATTCTCCCCTCACCACGGACCTGTTTTCTGAGCTTTCCTGGTTATGTTATGGGGAAGTGATTCCCATTTCACCTCAGCTTTCAGTTTTACTTGTGGAAGACATGGGCTTATGCTAAGATTGGCATTCCTGAGCGAGTCTCTATTGATAACATCCCAGGACGGTGGTCTGGACAGGCATAGGGTAGGCTGGGTCTTATCCATGGACTGCTCAGCTGTGACCAGAGTCCTGTTTTACAGATTGGGTCTCCTGGGACTCGTCCCTCTCATCTTGTGTGTGGCAACAAACTGGACATTATTAGAAACATAAGTTTTGGGGGTACTGAGGACATTTACAGGGACAGTATTTGGCATGAGATGGGAGGTTTTGGACAATGAGCATCCCTTGAGGATGTTAATTTGGTTTTATTGTGAGAAATGACACCGGAGATAAAGAATATGA
Organism: Dicrostonyx torquatus; assembly: GCA_028555095.1. Classification (NCBI taxonomy): domain Eukaryota; kingdom Metazoa; phylum Chordata; class Mammalia; order Rodentia; family Cricetidae; genus Dicrostonyx; species Dicrostonyx torquatus. The sequence continues at coordinate 3,900,390 of JAQHUG010000191.1, read as the reverse complement.
ATAAATTTTCAGGAGAGCAGATGAGGGGAGCCAGGGAACCTTTGGGAGCCTTGAGAGTTTCTCTAATAGACAGAAACAGCTAGAGATGAAGCTATGATTTTTTTCTACCTTCTAGGAACTGATACAGAAGCTGGAGGCAGCGGAAGGAAGAAGAGGCACTGGATGGATTTTGAGTAGAGATGAGCGCATTCCTGTCTAGCTCGGGGGTGGTTTCCTGCATTGCAACCCAGCAGACAGGTCCTGCTTTCCGTTTGTGGAAAAACTTATTTTCTGGAGGCAGGCAAGCGTAGGGAATCCCTGACAAGACTTAGCGGTGACATGGCTGAGTAAAACGTGAGAGCTCTTTGAGTCACACTGGCTGGCAGTGTCTGCTGAGTGTGTGGTCACAGACAGAAACATACGCCAACACACACACATAACGTGAGGCCAGGCCCACTGGGTTGACAGTGACTCAACAGGGGGAGCACACATAAACCCGCTGACTCATGTGTAGATTCCACAGTTCCTTCCTGGACAGGTCCTGTGGTTGGAGGACAGGCGTATGAGGATTTGCTAGAGGTAAAAGGTCTCTTTAGTGGCTGGCTCCTTTACTTCTCTGATCTTTCAGTATTTACCCCAGTATCTGACTCCAGGTTTTTATTATTAAGACCAATTAGAATTCATCCTCCGACTACGGGTGGTGCTGCTCTGGCCAGGTGGTCCTGGGGTGTATAAAAGTAAGCAAACTGAGCAAGTCAAGAGGAGCAAGCCAGTGAGCAGCACTCCTCCATGGTTTCTGGTTCACTTCCTGCCTCTAGGCTCCTGTCCTGCCTTCTTTTCATGGTGGACGGTAACCCTGAGCTGGCCATGGTGTTTTATCACAGCAATAGAAAGCAAACTAAATACGAGTCCTCTTCCTTGAGACATTTCTTACACTTTACCGAAAGTCCGTATGGTTCCGTGTACACAGGGGTAACTAGCCTTATACCTATGCTCCTCAACATTGTCTATGGACTTGTCCTTGGAACAACCAGCACTTCATTTGTTAGGCCTTAGTTCAGTGACTTGAGAAGACAGCCATTTATCAGCATCCTTAGTTTACAAGGCAAGAAACAAAATTGACCTATTATATGCTGTATAATACACAGCATGTACAAGACAGTCTCGCCTCACTTTAGGACCTACCTCTTTCTATGGCTTGAATATCTAGTCCTCAGTCCAAAGTAATTTCTCGGAAGCATGGTCATCTTGATTTTCATTTTTCATCTTTTTTTGTAAGTTTGATGGGCAAAGGTTGATAGCGGAGGGATGGAGGGTGCTTTGGGTATAGGGATGTGCATGCGACGATGATGGAGAGCCCTCTGTCTGGGACCCTGGTGCCTGGAGCTTGCACTAGCTGTACTGTGATCTTGGTCCCAGTTCTGATATGAACAGGATCTATCATCAGCTTCTAAGGTGAGCAATATCCTTTCATGGTTTTGGTTTCCTGGACTGCTCTCTCAGGTAGGTCCTGCCTCTTTATCAGGGTGTGGAAGGACAGCCCCAAATCACCACGCAGGCTTTAGAGTTGGAAAGGTCTCAGACACAAAGACCACAGGAAGTGTGAGCTCTTGCCTGGAATGTGGTTGGTTGGGAATGTGGGTTTCTTTCCGACCAGGCTGTCTCTCTGGCACTTTCCAGTACTCTCCATCAGGATTTCAGAAAGCATGGGAGTGTGAGGTAGGCATGAACTACGGTGACTATAGGAAAACAGACTGAACAACTCACAGTGAACAAGCCAGTAGCAGTACTCCTTCCCGGCCTCAGCTTCAGCTCCTGCCTCCGGCTTTTCATCTTGAGTTCCTGCCCTGACTTCCTGGATGATAGAAGAAAGGGTTTCTTTCAACTTCCATGCCCAGGTTGCTTTTGGTCATGGATTTTATCACAGCAATAAAAACCCTAACTGAGACATTGGGCATTGGCTTACAAAAGATGTTTGAAGGGGTTTTGCAGGCATCAAGGAGGAGGTGATTCTATCTTTAGTAAAATGAAGTCCATCTGCCAGGTATTGCTGAGAAAGTAAAGAGATTTTAACATCAGATAAATTGTACAGCAATGGTGGGTGCACATTTTGAAATGATGGATGTCCTGCAATAGTCTACACTCTTTGCCTTGATTGACTGTGTGTGTGTCTGACTATCTAGGGGAAGAAGAGCGTGGCGTGGAAGGGGAAATATGTCTCAGAAAGTCTTAGGCCTTCCTAGCTGTCACTTACCAACGATCCTGAGCCTTGGGCAAGGGAGCTGATTGCCATTTTCTCATCTGCCCTTCTTTGGGAGTGAATGGAAGATAAATGGGACATCTCTGCAGTGCTTACTGTTTCTGGAATATCACACAACAAGTTGTGCTTATTGAACTGGCGTGATTTCTGAGAATCCTTGTTCGGATGGTATTTCAATACATTATATCAGCAAGGCTATGGCTGCTCATGAGAGCCTCCCCAGAAAGTGATCATTTTCCCTAGTCCCCCAATGTGTTTGCAGCTGACTTTCCCAGGAGGATCCTTGGCTGAAGGACCCTGGACTACATGCGTGTTCCTTCCACCTTTCTTGGAGCTTAAGTCTTCATAGTTTGAAGCATATGTCTCACCTGGGACTGGAGCGAGAGTGTAAAGTTACTCTTCAAAGTGCCACATTGTCTTCCCACATTCTGCTCCTCCTGCCCCCCGAAGCAATTGTCTTACTTTTGGAGCAAACCTAGCTATCCTCTAGCAGACTGCTCATTGCAAAGCTTCCCCCAGCCATACTCAGCAAAGTCCTTCCCCAACTTCTCTGTACAGCCCAGCATTGTGTGTGTGTGTGTGTGAGAGAGAGAGAGAGAGAGAGAGAGAGAGTTCCTCCATTACATGCTCTTGGGATTTTCCTGAGGCTGTCCATCTTCATCTGCTCCCCTGCTGGTCCTGTGTGTTGCCCTATAACTTCATTCTAGCTCCCAAGGGCACTACGCTTTCTCTTACCTCCGAGAGTGTACACATCTCCAACCTTCTTCTGACAGCATTGCGGGTGACTCCTGTCCCCTGCATCCTTGGCCCCAGGATGTGCAACGGCTTCTGCTTGGCCCTCTGTGGAGAAAACGTTCCTGAACATGTGAGTCTGGGTGGTCCTCATATGACTTCTGGGCCCCTCTCTTAGTTCTTGTTACCCACTCTGCTGCTGCTGTATCATCTCTCCAGCTAGACTGTGGCTGGGGGAAGGGGCCGATTCCCAATTCTAACACCAGCCTCTAGTTAGTCATCACAGTGAAAAAATCAAATCGATTTTCATGTTTGTTTCTTGCCAAGAAGTGCTAGCTCCCTGGGAGGGAGCAGATCTCTAAGCAAAGCCTGTCCCCAGTGGTCACCACAGGACCCTGCACTCCTCACCCAGGCTGACTTACAGCATGAACTCGTAGGCCCCATCACAGTAAACTCCAAACCCTTTTCTTTTTTTCAATCAAATTTCTTTTTTTAGCATCAGAGAAGCAAGAAGCTGGCAGAAGTCCCAGAAGACCTGGCTCTTTGCGGAATGCATAGGCTCCTCCATCTCTGGCAGGTGGTCCTTCCTCCCCTCGCTTCCCTTTACCCTGGCCCCCACTATCCTCAGCTGAGCTTTACTGGCAGTTAGCATTTCTGGGCTTTTCTGCAGGCTGAGACACACTCTGGCTGCAGTTAAGAGTGTGGGCCAGTTTTGTCCAGACATAGGCCTGCCAGTGTCCGAAACCGTTCTCTCAAATCTGCTCATGGCCTATCCGACTCCAGCCTCTTCATTTGATCAATCTGTCGGGCATGGGGTCAATGGGAGTTGCCCCATGGGTTCCTGGCTCATTTATTAAAAATGTGGAACGATTTAAGCTCTCGCTGCTCCGGCTGCAAGGCCTCGTGCACAGGCTTCCTGCAGGCTGGGGGGTTGCAGGGTCAAGTTTCAGATGCAATTAATTCAGTGTAAAGGTGAGCTTGCCAGGCCTGGAAGAAAGAAACACTGACAGCTGATTTACGATGTGGCTTTTAAACAAATCGCCCCTAAAACCCAGCTCGTCTCATGATGGCAAGGGCTCAATTTGTATTCAAGTGTCCTCTCCAGACATTGAATGCTACCTCATAGTCAGCAGTTGGTGGAAAGAGAGGGGACCCCAGAAGTCTCCATAACACTTTGCAAAAGAAATGGTGATGCATCCAGGTCTCTCTCTAACTCCTCAAGGACAAAACCTACCGTTGATACCCAAGGGCATGCGAGTCCTTGTCCTTGGGTGGATGGGAATGTGGGGATATCTACTGACAAACTGTCCTTTGCCTCTGTGGCCTGGTGTGATTTCTGCCTCGGAACTGAATGAATGGGATTGGGGAAGCGGGTAACAGGCCTAGAGATGAAGCTGGGATGGGTTTGGGGGAAACACTTCTCTGCAGTCTTGATAGGCCCCTTTCTCTAACTGGTGGGCTTCACGCTCCTGTGCCCAGGACAGGAAGGAGAGATCAGGCTGAAGGGGGAGTAAACAGACAGGATGACTAAAGCCTGTTGGTGGGTCTCTGGGAGGGCCCGACTTCCAGGTATCCTGGCCTCTAATGACACACTGCCTTGGGTTTTCTTTATGTTCCAAATACAGAATGGAACATGTGGCTGTCTTCCAGGCACCCTGGAGCCTCAGGTGGCGCCCTTTCTGTGGCAGAGCAGGGAGTGGCATTTGGGACAAGACTCAATGACTTTTGTAAGCAAAAGCTCCAGCCGAGGAGCAATGACTCAGAGCCAGAGAGAAAGTAGAGTTGTTTCTGAAACCCAGATGTGCCACCATCCCAGCAGGGCTCCAAATTAGTGGTGGCTGAAGCTGGGAGGGAACCGTCTATGTGGGTAAGTGGGTGGTCAGGACAGAGGCAAGTGCTCTGGTAAAGAGATAGCTGTCATAGAAGAAGCCTCATTGTGAGGTTCCTGCCCCCCCAGGGCACAGTAAGTGGGCATTCCCATCAGGACGTCCAGGCTGAGCTCTGCTCTCTTCCTCTTCGGATTGAGACAGGCGTGGACCAGAAGACGGCTCCCAGGGGGTTGCAAACCAAATGTCTACTAGCATCTATAGTCATGAGCCAGAGATGCCAGCATCTCTTGGCTGGGCATGTGGCTTTGTGGACTGTGGAATTGCAGTCCATAAAAGGAGAACTTAGGCACGGATAAGGAAACCTGTCTCTTTTTTTTCTGCAGTAGTAAAAATTATGTTTTCAGCATGAAGTCTCCAATGCTGCTATATTCTAGTAAGCCAGCCAAGTTTAGTCCAGTTGGGCCATATTTCTTCAGTGGGTGGGGCTACAGTGGGATCACCCACCACCTCCTCACCCCAATGCCTGTAGCTGACTGTCAGTACGCCTCACCATGCACACGTTTCATATGATGTGAGAGGATGCAGTAGGAACTCCAGATCCAGAGAGACCGAGCTGGAATCCAAATCCCACCTTTTGATGGCCATGTGAACCAGGGAATCTGCTTAACTTTTCCAAGTTTAGTTTCCTTTCTCCATCAGACAGAGCCCTACTTCAGGGTCGCAGTGAAGATGAAGTGTACAACTCCAGGGTATATTTGGCCTGGCAGAACGCAGGCCTTCAACGCTAGGTTAAGTCCATGGCTCTCTTGGTCCCCGGCCACACTGCTCTTCTTGAAAGGCAACATTAGACCTCACTCAGCTGAATGTTCCTCTTCTCTCTCAGTGACTTTTACCCTTTGCTTTGAGTGGTGAATGGAGTCATTTTGTTCAGTCAAAGTAGACTGAGAAAGGGCATGGCAAAGGGATGTCTACCAGGACCGAAGCCTTCTGTGGTGGCCCCTCCTTCTATCCACGTGAGTGGATTTACAGTCACCTAAGAGACTTAGACAGTCCTGGGGGTTGTCAACGAGGGTGTTTGCCGATGATGGAACTAAGAGGGAAACATGCACCCTAAATCTAGGGGACTCTACCCCAGGGGCCAAGAGTAAGGAGCTAAATAAAAAGTGAGAAAGGAGAAAGCCAGTGGTGTCTGGAATTCCCTTCCCTGCCTCTGTCCTGGGTTCTGGGAACTGCTGCTTCTGGCTCCCTCCACTTCTCCCACCGCTGTGCCTTCCCACTGCGACTGAGTGAAATCTTTCTTACCCTGCAGCCCTAGACAAACCTCTCCCTTGGTAAGCTGTTTTTGTTAGGAGTTTGGTGACAGAAACACACAGGAATGAGTACACCTTCTTCCCATCCGGAGAGTAGTTCTAGGACCGGGTGCAGAGTCAGCATCCCCAGGGCACGAGTAAGCAGGCAGGTCAGGCACCTCAACCGGAATCTGCATTTGAACCAGGTATTCGGGGCCACTCAGGTGCCTGTTCAAGTTTGATAAAGAGTCCTGGTCTCGAATATTTTGTCAATAGCCACAAACTAATCAACTAAGGGGTAAGATTCGGAAGCTAACGTAGTCAGTTACTAGACTATTGGTTTAATTGAAAAGAATAAGTCTCCTGATGGTACTAAGAACTCTTAGGTCATCTTCTCTTTAACTTCACTTCCAACAGAGTTCCCAGCAGTGGACACATCCCTACCTGGCATTCCTGCCTCCTCTCCAGGCCTGAGTGTGCTCTCCCTCACGCTTATGGTCTATGTGCTGCCCACTGGCCACCTCTTTTTCCCTACTCTGTGAACTTGTTTGTGACTCAGGGTCTTAGGAGGCCACACTTTCCAGATCATCCCCAGTCACTGAGGCTGTTTGCCCATGAGTGCCCCATCTGGGTGTGGGGAGCATGCTCAGCTCTCCACAGAATAGGCATTGTTCTTGTTTGGAGCGCTGCCCTCGGTTCCGGTTCATGAAGAAACACCCAAGACAACCTGGCTCTGCCTCTCAGTGTTCAGAGTTGGCACACCTGGATGGCGATATGGAACCGCCACTTCCAGGAAGACAGAGTATCTCTTTGTGTCTCTGTCCTTCCCACCAGGGCAGATGTGGGAGTGTGAGGCCTTTATGGTTCTCTTTGTGTTTGTGCTTGACAAGTCAGTCAGTTACTTGTGGCCTGAACTCTACTGGTGGAATCTTGTTCTGAACTCTGGTGAGGGAAACACTATGCACAACTCTTCTGTCTCTAAAACACACCCCAAACCAATCCCCATCCTTCACTTCCATGGCCAACACCTGTCTGCACCCTGCTCTCTCCCTCCTGGATAGAAGTCATGAATTCATAGCCTTCATCATGTCTTTAATCCAACCACACAGGTGGCAGGGGCAAGTGGCTCTCTGAGTTTGAGGCCAGCCTGGTATCAGAGTGAGTTCCAGGACAGCCAGGGCTACACAGAGAAACCCTGTCTTGAAAAACAAACTAAACAAACAATAAAGAATCTTGTCTTCCCAACCTAGACGTGTTCTCTTCCCAAGTTGCCAGAAATATTAAAAAAAACCAAAACAACAACAATAAGACAATAACAACAACAGAAACAAAAACCCCTCAAACCAACAAGAAAGACAGCTCAGTCAGCAAAGTGCTTTCTATGAAGCAGAGGGAACCAAGTTCAAGTCTCAGCACCTGCGTGCAGAGCCAGCCAGAGTGGCACATTCACTGTGACCTCAGCACCGGGGAGGTGGACACAGGGGGATTCTTGGGACTTGCTACCCAGCCACCCCAGCCTAATTGGCCAGTTCCAGGTTCCTGTGAGAGACCTTGTCTCAAAACAGAAACAGTGTGGCAGGCTCCTGAAGAATGAATGACACCCGCGCTTGACATCTGACCTCTATAAGCCTGAGCTCACAATGCTCCCCAAAGAGCACACACATAGATGCAAACACACACATGCACACACACACACACACACACACACTGTATGTTTTTATTGTTTAAAACCCGCCAACATTCCACTGTACACAGAATGATACTCCAACTCCCCCAGAGTCCTTGGTGCTGAGCTCTGGTTCCCACACCCCAAATTCTTTGCTGTCTGATGTGCTGAAGCTGTGTTGGCCTTTCCTGTTCCCTGTGAGGAGTTTCCTTCTCACACAGGCCTCCTGTCACTCAGCTAAAACAGACTTAGAAGCTATAAAATTCCAGTTCTTTCCTTCATTCAGTCTAGAACTCTTGACGTCACTTTATTCCATGGCTGAGTTTCACGCTGTAAGATGACCAAGGTGGGAGGTATCTGTTTTCTCAGCACTTGGTCTCCCTGGCGGGGGTGGGGCCTGACAGTAAACGCCTGCTGGGGTGAGGGAATGAACCTGTTCCTTTCTCCCAGTCTTCACCATACTGACCGTGACTCCCGTTGACTTCCTCTGTGCGGTGGATGGAACGGCTTTACCCAGGCTCTACCCAGCCTACAGTCAAGTTCTATCACACACGTCACTGGTGTGGTACTTCGAGCAAATCCTTCACCTCACTGAAATAGACAGCTGCTCTTAGATGCCATGAACACATTCTCCGATCATTCTGCATGGACTGTCGTCACCCTGAGCAAGGTGGAGGGCTAGCGGCTATGAGTTCTGCTCTGGAGCCAGGCTGCCTGTGTTTGACTGCCAGCTTTTTGGGGGGAAGGTAATACCATCTTTCTCTGCCTCAGTTTTCTCATTGGTCAAGCAGAAACAGTATCAGAACTACAGTTACATTGTTGTAACTAGAACTATTTGTGTTTAAGTGTATAGAAAATATATACATTGCTGGACACACAGTAAAGAATATAGGATATTTGCTGTCCTTCAATTATAGGGGGAAATGTGGGCCAAAGTGCTTTTTCACAGGGACGTTCTTGTCAAACTGGGATGTCAACCCAATTTTCATTTAGATCAAGAGCCTTCCAACTTGTGCCATGGCCTTTGGGGACATTTTTCTGTTGGAGTCTCCTAGGGCTTGGCCACGAGAACATTTAGTTTAAAAAAAAAAAGCTTGAATATTGAGAAAATGATGTCATTTGGCAACTTGGATCACTCTGTTGTCCTCTTGCCTCCAGGTGAAGACAAGGACTGGTTTCCAGAGGAGGTTTCTGTCCAACAAGTGATGTTTTGACATCAGGACCACGTAGCTGCTCACATTGCCTTCCCCCACTACATTAGGGAAGGAGGGCAGCACAGGTCTCTTTCCCGGAGCCTGTCCCCTCCATAAGTCCTCATCCTGCTGGCTTCTTGACGGCCCTGCTCTTCCTGTGACATTTGTCTTCACTTAGTCTCATCCTCACCCTCACCCACGTGTCTCTGTGCTTCTCTCCCCTCCACAGCTGAGCACCCCAAGACCCAGGGATTACTCATGGTGTCCACTGTCTCCTTGTGAACCCTAGGAGAGGGATCACCTGGGACTCAGGTTAAATACAGGGTTGACCAGGCCTTCGTCTGTGAAATTATGACTCATGAAGCTTGGCCCGGAGCTCTGGAGATTTTATTTTTAGCAGGTGGTCCCAGTGACTTGCTTTCAGGGAAGTCTTGAGAGTCACACCCAGGCTTGCCCACATAGCTCATTCTAACAGGGCCCACAGTTCTCCCAAGCTCACCATGCCTCTCACACCGCTGGCAGGGAGGACTCCTCAGCCTCAGCAACATGTAACTTTTTGTTGTTGCTCAAGTTAGAGACGTTTCTTAAACATGGTCAGGTGTATATTTTCCTCACAGTGGAGATTCCTAGTAGGTGTTTGGATTGGGTTTTCTAAGAAATGGGTCACTACGGCCCACTTTTAACAAGGTGCGTTTAGAGTTCATCAGAGTCAGAGAGAAGCAGGAGGCATGAAGCCTCCTCTCCCCATAGCTGGTGGCTGGTACCTGCTTGTCCCAGAACTCCAAGGCCTGAACAGAAAAGGCGGCCAGTCTCAGGCTCCAAATTATTCATTAATTTTGGCCGATGGAAAATGAGGAAAGGAATTCCTCAAGACTGGAGAACTTTAAAACCAGTGTTTTGGGTCAAATCAATGCCATCAGCCATTTCTTCCTTTTTTCTATGCTGGCAACCCTTTCTGGCAAACTTGTAGAGCTAGGTTTAGGACGGGCCCCAAAGCTACAGAGAAACCCTGTCTTGAAAAACAAAAAATAAACAAACAAAAAAGCTTTATTTTTGCTAGTGCCTTGAATTTATGTTTTTCTTCTTTCCAACAGGATAATGTTCTCTTGTAGTCTAAGTCCTTGGAAGGCAGAGGCAGGGGATTGTTGCAAATTTGAGGACAATATAGTTCTAAAGAATGAGTTTCAGGCCAGCCAGGATTACACAGTGAGACTCTGTCTATGTAATAAATAATAAACAAATAAATAAATAGGATTTTTCTCTTATTATAATCACAGAGTTATTATTATTGTTTCTCTTATTATAGTAGTCATTATTATTTATTATTTTGCCTAAGTCCCATCTTGGAAATAGGGTAGGTGAAAGAGGCATGCTAATTTGAGATTTAACACTCTGTATTTGAGTAAATAAAGCTAAATACAGCCAATCCTGCTTTTTGAAATATTTGCTACTGAAAGAGAATCCAAAATGGGCAGACCGACTGTGTCTTGACTAAAGCGTGTCTGGTCCTTGGCTCCACTACCAACTGTGTGTGGCCTCAGGTGAGCCATGTCTGAAAACTGGTCCCATTTTCCTTATTCTTTATTATTTTTTCTCTTTTAGATTTACTTACTTTATTTTCTGTGTATGAGTATTTTGCCTGCATTTTATTTTATTTTTTTTTTAATTTTTTATATTTTTTTGGTTTTTCGAGAAGGGTTTCTCTGTGGCTTTGGAGCCTGCGCTGGAACTAGCTCTTGTAGACCAGGCTGGTCTCGAACTCACAAAGATCCTCCTGCCTCTGCCTCCCGAGTGCTGGGATTAAAGGCGTGCGCCACCACCGCCCGGCTTGCCTGCATTTTATATGTGCACTATGTGTGTGCCTGACGCCTGCAGGGGTCAGACGAGGGCCTCTAATCCTCTAGAACTGGAGTTAGGGATGGTTGCGAGACCGCATGTGGGTGCTGGGAATTGAACCGGGATCTTCTGTAAGAACATAAAGTGCCTTTAACTGCGGAGTGTCTCTCCAGCCCCTCAGTTTCTTTAGTCTAAAAGCAAGGCTAGCTTTCTTGGACCCGAGGTAAAGTGACTGCTTGCACCCTTGGTAAACTGTAAAGTGCTATGTTCCTAGGGATGACGCTTTGTCTCCATTCCAGTGAGTTTTCTGGATCATTCCATTATTTTCCTGCTTCCCGCTTCTCTTCCTGAGTCATGTGATAATAGAGTTTAAACTCTAGGGAGCCCAGGAAATCTACTTCCCAGCAAGAGTTATAAACCCTCAAGTCCTAAGTGAGAGACAATGCGGGCCTGTGACTCAGAACAGCCGGAGGGGAGCAGCCAGCCCAGACAGAGGACTTTGAAGAGTCCTCAGGCCCAAGAGTGTCGTCTCCAATGGGTGTGTGCCAGGGAGTTGGAACAGGACCAATCTAAGCTGTTGAAGCTGTGGTTTATCTCAGGGAGAAATTTGGAGGCTAAGTTACGATTGGGCACATGGTTAACATCAGTGAAACGGACAAAGCACTCAGATGGCAGTGCGTAAGCTCTCAGCAACAACAGTAAAACGTTACAAAGGTCTTACAGTAAAAGGAGGCTGATGTCCTGCAAATGACCTTGTAGGAAATCAGATTTTCTGAATTTGATACTAATAATCACAAGAGGCGGCTTTCAGGGTTCTGTAAACTTCCACATGGATGGGCTCATCCATGCGAGAAGAGTACAAGAGACTCCAGAAATCTGTACGAACAGCAACAGAGAGGAACCCACATCATCACAGAGTTTCCCTTAACATTTCTCTTTTAAATCTGACTCCAGGAAGAGATTTGGAACCTGATCAGTCCCACGCCGGACTCTTCGAATTATAAACACCGATTATTGCGATGCATTTCCTGCATGTGTCTTCCATGTGGTTCAGGCCTCCGCCTCACAAACAGAGCAAATCAACACACTGCATGTGGAGCTTGGCAGTGTCGCCCAGATGGTGCAGACTCAAGGGGTGCAGGGGAGCAGACCAAGTATACACTGAAACCCCGGCTTGGGGGGCCTGTGAGGTGGCCTGCGAGGGAATGTGCTGGGAAATTCTGCTGGTGGCAGAGGTCACTCTCCATCACTGCATGCATGTTCTGACGGCATTTGGGGACTCACAGAGAAGGGCTGGGAATGTTTTCTTTCTTTTTTATGATCCATTTCTATTTATCCCATTCCTAGAAAAACCACAACCTCTCTCCCCCAGCAGTCTCTAGGCCCTAAGGTCTTAGAAAAAACTTAAAGTGTCCCTTCCATCCTTTGCTTGTGTGAGTCTCTTCTGAGAAGCAAAGCATTTCGGTGTAAATGAGCCTAGGGCTGAGGTTTTCATCAATCTATCAGGGCTCACTATTCCTGTGGTTTGATGCTTCTCGGACGTACAAGTTGTTAACTTCACAAGTTTGCAGTCAGTCTCCTCTCTCTCCTGAACCTCATATGAAACTCATTTCCCAAGGAATTGACCAAAGACCTCTGCCCTCTTGCCTCAATTGCTTAAAGGCCTGCTGCTCTTTCCTTGGCCTTCAACTCCAGATACTAGAAGGTGAGCTGAACTTCAAAGGGCAACAAGCCAGATGTCTTCCTTCCCTTCCTCCCCACATGAGGGTCTGGTTTCCTCTCTTTTGTCTGTGCTCTGTGCTCTGGATATAATTTCAGGTATACTTGCTTCTGCATCCCAGGCTGTCCACAGTGTGTTGTCCAGATGCCTGGGTGTGAGGTGAGACTCTTAACTGGCACAATTTGCTTCAGGGATTTGACAATGCTCCTTGTTGTTTGTGCTGTTTTAATGTCAATGTGTGTGTGCACATGTGTACATGTATGTAGGTGTGTATGCCCTCCATCAGCACCTTGTTGTCCAAAACAGCAACCACAAGCCATCTCTATCAACTAAGTACATGGAGTCTTTGAAGTAGAACATAAGTTATTTCAATAAATTTTATACACTCTAGAAATATGACTCATTTGGTAGAATGCTTGCTTAGCATGCAAGATGCCCTGGGCTTATTTCCTAGCAACACATATATCAGGTATGATAACCCATGCCTATATTCCCAGCATTTCAGAGACAGAGGTGGGAGAATCAGGTTTTCAAAGTCACTGCTGGACAGCCTGGACTACATGAGACTCTGTCTCAAAAGGAAAAAAGTCAAACAACTAAGGTTTTTTTATGAGTATGTGATATAATAATACTTTTAATGATTTAGATTTTTGGATAGATAAAATGTTAATTTCACCTCTTTATGTTTGTTTTTCAAACTGTGGCTTCTGGAATTGTGGAATTCTCTTTTCTCTTTAAAGAATATTTTTATTCTTTGGCAGTTTCACATGCGTACATACAGAATTTTCTTTGTCATTTATATTTGGTTTCTATTGGATAATATGGGTGTGGATTGATCAGGGCGGCCATCATCAGTCACCTTGTTCTGTCACAGGATTCAGGACACCAGTCTTGGTCCCACCTCACCTCAGGTTTGCAATGAATGAGTAGTAGAGAACACTGTGTGTCTTTAGTATCCCGTGGGTGGCATCTCTACCCTGGCTGGTTCCTCGTGGACCAATTAGGGAGACTGGTGCTCATGGATCTGGGGACTGGAAGGGGGTTGCTGATATGGCCTTGTTGGAGGGAGTGTATTACTGTGGGAGGGGGCTTTAAGGCCTCTTTTGTTCAAGCTCCCCGCTGTGTGACTGTAAGATGACTTCCTGTTGCCTCTGAGTTAAGATGTAGAACTCTCAGCTCCAGCACCGTGTCTGCCTGCTCCTTGGCATATTCCTGCCATGATGATAATGGTCTGAACCTCTGAAACCCTGAGTCCCCTCAGTTAAATGTTTTCATTTATAAGAGTTGCCATGGTCATAATGTTTCTTCACAACAATAAGACCCCAAATTAAGGCAGAAATTGGTACCAGGAGTGGGAGATTGCTGGGATAGGCCTGACTATAATTTTATTTGGAGTAATGTGGACTTTGGTGCTTTGGGTTAGGAAAGCAGCGGAACCCTTTAAGGACTGCTTAATAGGCCATGCTAGTAGGAGCGTGGAAGACAGTGGTGCTGAGTGTCAGCTGACGAACTGTCCGGAGCTGAATCAAAAGGTTTCACAGGAGAAGAATTTTAGTTTGTTGCCTAGAAATTGTTCTTTTGGTGAAAGCAGTGGCTGCCTTTTGCCCTTGTCTGCAGAGTCTTCAGTGAGGCTAAAGTGAAGACTTTTGGATTCTGTTGGTAAAAGAAATCTCTAGTACAGACTCTGTCATGTAGATATTAGTGGTAACTCTGATGAAGATGTATAATGAAAAAGAAGCAATCCAGTAAGCAGCACCCCTCCATGGCCTCTGCATCAGCTCTTGCCTCTGGTTCCTGCCCTGTTTGAGTTCCTGTCCTGACTTCCTTCAGTGATGAACAGCAACGATGGAGTATAGGCCTAATAAACCCTTTGCTCCCCAACTTGCTTTTTAGTCATGGTGTTTCGTGGCAGTAACAGAAACCCTAACTAAGACAGTGGCACAGTGACTATCAGCTTAGATTTAGTCAGCTTTGAGTTACTATGCCTCAGTGGGTCCTACTGGCCTTCTCCATACTCAGGTCAGTTTTCTTCTGTGGAATGAGGACCATCCCACCCTTTCCAGACATGATCGTAAGAATGGAGTAATAAAATCAATAGCACCACTCAGCCTGTGACCTGGCACAACTCAATACTTGGTGACTACTCATTAGAAGCATCAGCATCAGGGCACTCCCTTGGTCTGGCTGCTGATTAGTCACCAATTCCAAATGTCCACTTCCCACACTAGTGCTCTTGTTCCTTTAGAGACCAGGTTGGACACGTCTAACTCCACCTGAAGCGGAAGCACCGGCACTGAGCTCAGTGGCCTGCTCCTCTTGTGGATGCCTGCAGCCACCTGCCTGCCTCTGCACAGCTCTCCACGACTGATACCACGAAGATCCCTTTGCTTTCATGGGTTTTCCTGATCATCGGAGGCTCAGGGTCTGTCTCATGCAGCATGGTGGCCCTTTCATTCCTTCAGCAGGGTGCTGAAAAGCTATTGTGGGCCAGGTGCTGTTCAGACTCTTGATGTGCACCAGGGAACACAAAGAAATCAAAGATACTTCTATTCTAGCTGAGAGAGGTGGACACCCTCTGTCTTGCTGGCGCATTCCCAGAAGGATCTCCATCTACCCCTGAAGTCAGGGAACCACGTCTTTCACACACCCCTGCCATTCCTGCAGCCCCCATCCTGTTGTTCACAGGCATACCTTTGCTTGCTGTACATGGGGACTTCTTGTGACTGCTTAGGTGAGGGATTGGGTGTCAACCCATGTTTTCATCACCTGGAAGAATGAAAGTTCTGTTATTCATGGGGACCGATGGGAGAGAGTGCAAAAAATTACACAGCTTTCTCTCCCTCCTCTGGGCGTGCTGACACTGTTCTGGGTTGGCACCATTTCTCTGAAGATGCCTTATGAGATGGGACCAACTTGTTCCAAAACTACAGCCATTCAGAAACCACTCCCTTAGGTTTTCTCTGCCTCCATCCCTTCCTTGTTTCTTTTCTCCTTCATGTCTGCCCCTCTGGAACTATCTTTCCCAGTTACATTTTCTAAGGACCTGGGTCAAGGCATCATGTGGATGGTGTGATGCAAACCAGAAAGGCAGAGCAGGCTGGGAGGAGGGTGTAAGCAGAGCAGGCTGGGAAGAGGGGCCAAGCAGAGCAGGCTGGGAGGAGGGTCCAAGCAGAGCAGGCTGGGAAGAAGGTCCAAGCAGAGCAGGCTGGGAAGAAGGTCCAAGCAGAGCAGGCTGGGAAGAAGGTCCAAGCAGGGCGGGCTGGGAAGAGAGTCTAGGCAGAGCAGGCTGGGAAGAGGGTCTAAGCAGTGTTTCAGAGACCGATGGTTTTCAGCTGGGAAAGATGGTATTTGCACAAAGACTTGAGGGACTAAGGAAGAGAGCCTTGCAGATGGAGCAGAAGGGTAGGCTACAGGCAGTGCAAAGGCCCCAAGGCAGAGCTATGGTAGAGTAAGAAAAGTAGGCTTGGTGGGAGAAGAGGTCACAGGTCATTTTAGCTTTGCAGGTCACAGGAAGGGCTTGGAGAAGAATGGGAGCCTGCACTGAATTTGAGCAGCAGCGTGACTTGGCATATACTGGGCAAGGATTCTTGGCAGAGAGGGGGCCCACATCTAGTGTCTGTTGACTTGAAATAAGGCATGAGTTGATCTGCCACAGATCTCCCGTGGCCATGCCATGCTCCCCATGCTCCAAAGCAGCACCCTGTGACAGAATCCCTAGAGCCACAGAAGGCCAGAGCCGGGCTCGTGGTTTTCTAGCCATGAGCCGAAAACAGATGGAAACAAACGCCGGCATTAATCTGAAAAGCATGTGGGAGGAAGATCAAATGGGAAATAGGATGGATGTGTTTTCAGCGGGACCACGCGTTTCCTTCAGAACCAGATTTGTGGGAAGGCAGCTGAGGTTGCCCGTGTCTCATGACAGCAGCAGGGTTCTGCCTGGATCAGGCAGATGTGAGAAGAATGCCCATGTTTCCCGCAGTGAGGGGTGGGCTCCTTCCCAGAGCTGAGCAAGTCCTCTGAGTGCAGGATAGTGAGAAGATGCGCAGTAAAGTCTGCTTCTGGGGACCTGTGGAGTTCGCTTTGTGGAGTTCTGTCAAGTTTGAAGGCTGTGGATCATACTTTCTAGGCTGTTGGTGGTCCAGTGGCTGGCAGCTTCGCCATCACAAAGGCCAGTAGAGTGGAAGGAACATCATTTAGTGAAGCTTGCTTTCCCTAGAGGGTCCTCTCGACCCTCTGATATAGTATATGTTTATCTGTTTCTGTAATTAAAAAATTAAATTACATTTATTTATGTACTGGGTAAGGAAGAGCACATGCCACAGTGCTCATGTGGAAGTTGGCGGACAACTTTGGGAGTCAGTTCTTTCCTTCTATCGTGTGGATCCGAGGGACTGACTCGGGTCGCCAGGCTTAGCAGCAAGCACTGTTTCCTGCTAAGCCTCCTTGCCAGCCCCGGGTGCGTGTGTGTGTTTTTTGATTGATACATAGTGAGTGTACAGATTTCTGAAGTACAGAGTGGTATTTCAACACATATACACACAAATGTGTAATGGTCAGGGCAGTCATTGGCACAGCCCTCTCCCCAAGTAGCCATTGTTTCTTTGTGTGGAGACCGTTCAAAATTCTCTGCACAGCTGTTTTCAAATATTCCATTAATTTTTCAATTATAGCTACCTGTGTCGCAGAACATTAGAAATGGTTTCTCCTTGCTCACGGTGCCCCATACCTGTCAATCATCCTCTCCCCACCTATCCCTTCCTTCATGCCTTTTCCAGATTCTGGAAACTATCATTCTACTCTCTCCTTTAGCTTTCACGTGTAAGTGAGAAAGTGCAATCTCCATGCACCTGGCTTATCTCATTTGCCATGATGTTCTCCAGTTCCGTCCGTCTTGCTGCACATGAAAGCCTTTAATTCTTGTTTACGGCACACTAACATTCCCTTATATATACATTCCACATCTCCTCTCTTTGTTCATCGCTGAATGAACACTTCTGTCAGTTCTATCTTCTGGTGATTGAAAACAGTGCTATGAGAAGCAAGGATGCAGATATCTGTGTGGCATCCTTGTTTAATTCCTTATTTGACTACTTTCTACCTATCTTTAAAAGATTATACATGAAAGAGAAGGGTAGTAGCTGGGAATTCAGATAAAGTTCTTACAGTCTAAATGAGGGAGTGGGACAATGGAAACCATGGACTTTCTGTCTATATGGAGGAATATATGTTTCCAAATAGCATAAAAAAGGGAAATATAATTATATGAATCCTGTTACTCTGGGGGCCATGAGCTAGAGGAAGGAAAAATATATAAGTTGGTGGTTTTAGTGTCTGAACTTGACATGATATGGATAATTTATTTGAAGGCAATCCAGAGACATACGATCAGGCCAAGGGAAATGACAGGGCTTTCTTTCAAGAATCTTGTGAGTTATTCTCCCCAGTTACACCACCAAAAGAAAAGACAGAGCTCACAAAATCAGATATTTTCCAGACATGACCACACAAGTCTTCGGAACTTAGAAAATACTGCTATCAACCAGTGAAGAAAGAGATGGTGTCTTGTGAGAGGGACTAAAGTATCACGTGCCTCTGGAGGTGTGAGGGCCTCACAGACTGGCAGAGCCAGTTAGACAACAGTAAGTCTCAAACCTATGTGACAGTTACACCAGCTTCCCAATGGCTGGGTGAGGCCTCAGGAGGCCCTGCTGCTCAAATGGCCAGACTCAGCTATCACCTAGAAGGAATATATAAAAGCCAAAATTTGCGTTGCTTTGTTTTATTATTATATTTTTGAATATGTTAATTATTATAATGTAGTGTAGAGCTATTGAAAGCAGCCCTTCAAAATTTAAATAACATAAAGGTGAAAGTTCATCACTACATATTTCGTTATAGAGGAGTGGTATGGCCCCTTGCTAAACGACTTGCAGCCGGGAATGGGCCTATAGAACCCAGAAGAGGTCCTTCCGCCAATTCAGCGCATGGTTCTCTCCCACCCCACGGAAGGGTCTGCTCGGGAGGAACGTTTTCATAATAGTTACCCATCTCATCTCCTCAGCTGCCGGGTGATTCTTCGTCTGAACCAGGGATGGCAATTCCCATTCTGCAGAGGACATGCAGTCGCTGCCTAGGTTCATATTTGAGCTAAGAGTGACTTTCATATTTTTTTAATGATCTGAAGACATACTATCTCATGGCATGCGGAATACTTTATGAAATATAAATCTCACTGCCCATAAATAAAGTGTTACGGAAACATAGCTGTACACATTGAAGCATCATCCGTAACTCTGTTGTTTGG
>JAQHUG010000191.1:3863000-3880585 GCA_028555095.1 Dicrostonyx torquatus | reverse complement strand
GGTCACTGTATTTCATTGCAGCAATAGAAACACTAAGACAATATTTTTATGATTATGATAATCATGTTATATTGTATTTATGTTTTTATGAGTGTTTCTTCCCCCAATGTACTGTAATAAGAATAAAGATTGTCTTAGTTAGGTTTCTATTGCTGTGATGAAACCATGGCCAAAAAGCAAGTTGGGAAGGAAAAGGTTTATCTGGCTTACACTTCCGTATTGCTGTTCCTCCCTGAAGGAAGTCAGGACCGGAACTCAGACAGGGCAGGATCCCGGAAGAAGGAGCTCATGCAGAGGCCATGGAGGGGAGCTGTTTACTGGCTTGTTCCCCTGGCTCACTCAGCCCACTTTCTTATAGAACCCAGGACCAGTATCAGAGGGATGACACCACCCAGCACGGACTGGGCCCTCCCTCAATGATCACTAAATGAGAAAATGCCTTACAGCTGGATCTCATGGAGGCTTCCTCAGTTGAGGCTCTTCCTCTGATGACTCTAGCTTGTGTCAAGTTTGACACACAAAACCACCCAGTACAGAGATCAATTTATTTATTTATATATTGCTTTGTTTTGCTTTTATTTTCCTGCATTGCTGGCAATGGAACCCAGGGCTTTGTGTGTCTGTCAGACGAACATTCTACCACTTAACTCCATCCATGTCCCCTCCTGCTTATCTTCATACCACTCACTAGTGTTCCTTTCATCTCTGACTTAGAAGATAGACCGAGTACATGCTTGTTGAGGATAAATCTAAGACAAGGTAGAGTTTCTACATGTTCATATCTGTATGACTTGGCCCAGTTCCTCTTCTCTGCTGATGCGGATGATTCCAGGTTACTGTCCTCTGTGTTAAAGATGCTATGCAGACACTTGGCCACACCTACATTTCCCAGCAGGCCTAGCAACACCTGCCCACTACCAAAGCAGTTCATGGCTCACACTAGATAATGACGATGATAAAAATGATTGCAGGTTGCACGGTGGCTCACATATGAAATCTTTAATACTAACACAGCTGTGCAAGTTAGTGTTATCCTCCCCTGCCAAAACCAAGACACAGAGACCTTACATAGTTCTCGCAGATCATATAGAGTCATCAAGTACCTGAGATCTGGACTCAGGTCTGTTTTATTTCAGGAACCTTTCTTTTTCTGTGCTATTCTGCTTACTTGCCTATAATTTATATCTAAGCAACATCAATCAAAATTAAAGGCAACATCCCATACTTTAGAGAAAGAAACACAAGGATGGAAAGAGGAACGTTTAGCTGTAACCCTTAGGTCAGAGAAGTAATCTGCTGCTTGAGTCTGCCCCATCTGTCTGTGTCTGTCCACATCTGTACCTAGAGGACTTGACAGCCATGCCATCGGTGCCCCCGGCCCCATCCTCAGACATTACATCAAGTCTGACCAGGGTCTTCACAGCTGTAGCTCCAGTGCTTGTTCTTCATCCCTGATCTCAGTGTCAATAGGACTCTTCCCCCTTCCGGTGGCACCCCACTCCATTTCCCTGCACCTTCTCCTTCTGCTGTCTGCTCGCTGAGTGCGTCTGGCCTTTATTGAAGGCAGCTGTGAGCAAAGTGCTGGTCTTGGTGCCAGAAAGGTTGGACCGCGTCCCGGATCTGACAGTAACTAGTTGTGTGACCTTGGGCAAGTCAGGTTCATTCAATTACGAGCTCCTCCCCAGATCTGTGAGCACCAAATGGTAGGGGTTGCCATTTCCTTTTGTAGGCCTCATATTTAAATGTAGAGTATGAGGCCAATGCATGCTTGATAAAGGCTCACAAATGCCTCTTTAAAACGATATAAATAAGCCTATTCTAAAAGATATAGTAGTTACGTGAAACTTTAAGCATACATACAGACATACACACATTTACTACACACATGCATGCTCATATATGCGTCCTGCAGTTGTAAATCATTATACAAATATAAGTTAGTATAACTATTATAATTGCTGGGTTTAGGCAATTCACATAAAAGTCTATTCAATTATCTGGAAGAGCAGCCAGCTTTTCGCCTGAAAGTTACATCTTTCATCCAGATGTTTGGCATCCTATAGGCACAGTAGACCACAGACTTAAAGGAATCATCATTCAGTGTTTACATTGAGCCGTCTGTATTTCTTCACTGTGATGTTGTCTGCCTTGACAACAGAGACTGCTTGTGTGTAACTTGCTGGCTGCAGCACCAGGCTCAGCCAGGACCTTAATAAGTGCACTTTGGTGTGATTAAAATGAAGAATGTGGGATGGAGAAAGTTCAGGACCAAGAACATGGTATTTTGTAAGCACTCATGCTAGCGGGCGCCTAGGGGCAGAAGCTGCTGGAAGTGGCTGTGTGTTTGCAGAGGGAAACAGTCCAAAAGTGTGGGAGAAGGTTTCCACTGCTCCCCAGGTATAAGGACAATGACCTTACAGAACAAGAAGAAAAACTTCAGGTACTTGTCAACCAATCTTTATCTCATCTATCCTTATAGTAATCTCTTTCTACAACAACGTCTTAAGAGCCAAACTTCCTTCAGCATCGACATAATATTAGCATTGTAATTCTGATTATTAACAGGGATTAAGTTGTTTTCAGGGCCAGTGAACTCAAAATACGAGAAATATCTTGGTTACACAGAATACTGACAGAAATAAAATGAAAATCCAAAGCAACTGTGAACTCAGGTAAATTGAGTTTAAAGATTAAAGAATAAGTAAAGTCAGATCTTCTGCGTAAGTGGCAAAATAAAATCGGGCTTAATTTGCACAGAAATGTGTTTCCTAAAGTGCTACAAAGTAGAAAAATAATAAATAAAACAATAAACAAAACCATACTTTGGGGGAAAATTTTGAGGTATGTAATAGTAAATACTGTTTGATATGATGAAGACAGATAAGAGTCGGCTTCTGGTCATGGGAGAGTATTTTGAATGAACAAACTTTTCTATAGACAATAGCCATGCCAGTTACTAAAACCACTAAAGAGTGACACCAAGAACAGCAGAAACTGGAGGAAAGACAACGAATAGAATCAGTTGATTGAGCAGATGACTCACGGGTAGGTGACAAAACCAAGCGGAAAGTTCTAGGTTTATTGCCAGGTGAGGCCAGAGTATAATGGGGCTATCATCATGGCCACAGACTAGAGAGAAACTCACGTAAAGGAAAGTTGCAGAAAGGGAAACTCAAAATCTTTTCTCCCCCATAATACTCTTATTGATCATTTGGGAATTTCACATCATGAACCCTGAGCACACTCACTTCCCAGTCCTCCCAGGTCTGTTCTCCCCATGCTTGGTACATCTCCAGAAGAAGAAGATGAAGACGAAGACCAAGAAGAAGAAGAAGAAGAAGAAGAAGAAGAAGAAGAAGAAGAAGAAGAAGAAGAAAAGAAGAAGAAGAAGAAGAAGAAGAAGAAGAAGAAGAAGAAGAAGAAGAAGAAGAAGAAGAAGAAGAAGAAGTCCCTTTTTCTCAATCATGAGTCTGCAATCACCAAAACCATGGTAAAGGTAGCTTTCTTGCCCTTTACGGTCAGTGGGAGGATGGATCACGGACTTACACTTGGTTTCTGATGATAACATGGACCACAGGCATCCACATGAACTCTGGTATCAGCACATGCCAAGGACCTCAGCATGGTCTCCAGTGGCAACAGAGTCCATAGATGTCAACACAGCCCTCCTCAACTACATTGGCCACAGACCCCATCACAGCCTCAGTTATAGCACAGGTCAAAGATGTCAAAATGGATTCAGGCTGCCACACAGACCACAGATATCTGAATAGCCTTACGGTGGCAACATGGACCAAGGACATCAACACAGACTCCAGCTGCAGTAGAATCACTGGGTCCAGACATGACCCTTACCAGAGCACAGACCCGGACATTACATCTCAGGTGGCAGCGCACACCACTCACATCAAATTGGCCTCCAGCAGCAGCATGGCCCATGGCCATCAACAGGGATTCAGGCGGCATCAGGCTTCACCTTGGACATCCTTTTGTTGCTCAGAACCAGAGTGATCATGCACAGCCTGATCACACAGGGCTGAGTCAGAGTGCAAGCTCTAGGCTGCATGCCACCCTGTTGGCCCTACTCTATAACAATGTGTTTTCCTGCCCACCACAGACTATCGCCTATCACCAGCACTGAGTTTCTAGCTCTGTGTTTCTTCACCACTCACTCACTGCTCTGGTCCTCTGTCTTTCCTGTCTCTCCATTGTACATTCGTTCATCTTAGTGGCACCAGAAACTGGAGTGTGTCAACACACACACACACATGCATATATATAAAATTAGAAAAATTAATTTTTTTGCCCAGACAGCTTTGAATGCAAATATTTACTGCAATGAGTCATTGGTCTGGTTCAAGGCTTCTGGTTTCTGAAGCACCATAAATACAGAACCACTGCAGAAACTCTTCTCAGATCTCCTGCTGTTATCCAGAGTCAGGGTGATGTTGCCCAGAGTCAGGGAATGTTGCAGCTAGGCAGGGCATCTGAGGGCAGGTTCTGTGCAAGTTCCTGGCATCTACGCTTGCCATCCTGAGTCTCGGCGGCAGGCTCAAATGCTGCTGCCCAGCACTCTCCCTCTCCCACCAGAGCAAGCGACACAGGCCGCAACCATGGCAGCTCTGCCCTAGGATGGCCCTATTTAGTAATGACCTGTTTCTGCAGGAGCCCCAGGGAGCCTCAGATCTCCCTGTTGATGGTGTAAGCAGCACCAAGACTCATCTTGGTGATTTCTGTGTCTGCGACCTGCTGGCTGAGATCGGCGTGTGACTCTGCTCTGCCATCTCTTCCTCCAGTTTTGTGAGACCACATTTAGACAGCATCTTTCCATAAGACTTGCCTTTTATTTTCTTAGTTTTTCTGGACACTTTTTTTTTTTTTGTCAAATCTCCATGGGTCTCTCAGGCACCGCCAGCCATCTTTGTTCCTCCAATTCTTCATATGTGTTTTGGCCAATTAGCACAGTGTTCTCAGAAGCAAACACGATGGGAAGCCAACTAAATTTTTGCTTCAGAGCAAATGACTGGAAGGCTATCTTGAATCACAGAAACAGAGAACTGAAGTTCCTCAGGCAATTTCCTGACGAATTACTGGATGGACACAGGATCCCTTGAATGAAGGAAAGATCCCCTTGAGAAAAACCCTGTTAACCACCCAAAACGGTTTTTCCCGTTCTTTCCCAAGAGGGACTATGGCCCTTTACCTGGGTAACTGTCCATCAAGGTCTGCTAATTCATCCTGTGGTTATTTGCCCAGACTCACGATGAATAATTGCCACATACATATTGAGTAGTTGGCCGAGTCTCCACTTGGTTCCCAGACCTGTGAGTGAGGGCTCTTATGATTAAAAAGGATGAATGAAAGCCATTCAGGATACTTCTTCCCGAGGAAATGATGAACCCAAATCAATGTCATATCCCTGGAGGGATTGTAGAGATTAGTGTCACCATAAGGGGCTTGGAAGATGAAGGAAAGGTGGTTCCCATCACATCGTCTGTCTGCATTTAACAGAGGTGGATTAATATCATAGAAAGGCAGTCGATCATTATCAACCTAATCAACTGGGAACTCCCATTGCAGCTGCTGGAAGCAGTTGTGGTTTGCTTGCTTCCGCAGATTAACACATCTCCTGTTACCTGGTGGACAGCCAGGAAAGCGCTTTTATCTTTGTCCCTGTCCCTAAGGGCCAGCAGCTGCAACAGTGCACCTTGACCTCTCTCTTTCGAAGGTGTACTAACTCTCTGGCCCTGGGTCATGACTTAGTTCACCAGGATCTTTACTTCCTCTCTTCTATGGGGTGCACGCTGGTCCATTACATTAGTGAAAATTCACTGATTGGACCAAGTGAACAGGAAGTAGCAGCCGCTCTGGACTTGTCCACAACGCATTTGCATGTGAGGAGATGGCTAAAAATCCAACCCAATTCAAGGGCTTTTGCCATAGCAGCGGTTCCAGAAGCCACTGCTGTGGAGAATGCAGGCTTCCCTTTGGCAGTAAAGGAGAAGGGATTGCCTCTGACAACTCCTAGAAGGAAGTACAATGCTTAGCGAGCCACTTGGATTTGGGAGCATTGCTTTGGCCCATACAAAAAGACTCAGGAAGCGACTAGTTTGAATGCAGCTAGCCCAGAACAGGAAATGGTCATGTAGCAGGTTCACACTTCTGCAGGCTGATGTTCCTCTTAGTGCATGAGCCCTCCAGACTGTGTGGTACTTGAGGTGTCAATGGCACATAGAGATGTTGTCTGGGGCTGGGGCTGGCCAGCACAGGAGTCACAGTGGAGGCTTTTACAATTTTGAAGCAAGGTCCCACTGACATCTGCAGACAACTACTTTCCCTTTGAGAGCTAGTTCTCGAGCTGGCCTGCTATTGGATCTTAGTGGAAGCTGAATGACTAATGTTGGGCCTCAAGTTACCATGTGACCTTGGGTGCCTATGAAGTGGTTATCATCTAACCATCTAACCCATGAGACTAAATGTGCACAGCAGCAATCCCTCATCAGATGGGAGAGATATACACAGGATCAGCCCCAAGCAGGGACTCAAAGGTGCACACAAGTTACACGGTGGTCCAAATGTCTATGGCTCCTTTTACTGCTTCTGTGCCTTTTGTTCCCATAAAGCCCTCTGGGATGTGTTTATGATTGGTTTGCTGAGAAAGAGAAAGCTAGGACCTGCTTTGCAGATGTTTCTACATGGTACACAGGCACATATTGAATTGCACAGCTGTAGTGCTGCGGCCTCTTTCTTGGACAACCCTGGAGAACAGCGGTGAAGGAAAGCCTTCCCAGCAGGAAGAACTTTGGGAAGTACACATGGCTGTGCATTTTATGTGGAGGGAAAACAGCCAGCTGTATGATTACACACTGATTCAGGGACTGTACCCAGTGCTTTAGCTGCATGGTCGAAGGCTTGAAGGAGCATGGTTGGCGAATGATAGGAAAGACATATGGAAAGAGGTGGTGAGCGAATAGATTTTTCCAGATGGGCAGGGAGTATGGAGATGTTTATGTCTGTGTCAGTGTTTATCAAGAGGTGACAAGCATAGGAGGGCTCGAAGATCAAGTAGCAAGAATCTTCCATCTTATAGATGGCAGTCAGCCTCTTTCTTGGACAGTGCGTCTATTAACAGGTGCCATGCTGACTAGGATGAGGATTGTGTGGGGCCCATTAGCATAGTCGTCTCAGCAATGACGACCCGACTGTGGCTGAAACTTAGTATTAGCAGCAGAGATTGACACAGAGCTTTCAATACAACACTATTTCCCCTGGGTGACTGTGCAGTGATCACTAAGCAGCAACAGCTCTCAGGCTGTGACAAGGTGTTCTACAAGGCTCTGTATACTCCAGTGGGTGTCCCGTGTATGTTAGTGTTTCTCCAGAGTCAGGCTTTGTTCATCCAGGAGCCAAGACACAGAAATGGGAATGGTACCTGTGATGACTCTCCTTGCTTGTCAACTTGACTGCATCTAGAATGAACTAAAATCCAAAAATGGGTGTTGCACCAGTCGTGGACTTTTGCATAATATGAAGTAGGACGATCCACTCCTAATCTAATCTTGAGCAGGAAGCACACCTTTAATTTGGGCCATGCCTTCTGCTGGAAGCTTACATAAAGGCACAGAAGAAGGAAGTGTCTGCTCTTTGCCTGCTTGCCCTCACCTTGCTAGCAAGTCCATTCCTTCACTGGCATTAGAGCCAATTTCTTCAGGATTCCAGTGTCTACTGAAAACCAGCTGAGACCTCCAGCCTCATGGATGGAGCAACTACTGGATTCTTGGACTTTCCATCCACAGCCAGCCATTGTTGGATTAGCTGGACTGCAGCCTGGAAGTCATTGTAACAAATCCCTTTTACATATCTGTTCATTCTATAAGTTCTGCTTCTCGAAAGAACACTAATACAATGCCACCCACTCTCACTGCTAGTGACCTAGTCACCACTTGCAAAAATGTTGCTTCCTGATCCTGTGACCTTATGCTGCTGGCCTAGAAACTTGGTTCCAGAGGAAGGAGTGGATCATCTATCAAGAGATGCAGCAAGTATTTTTATCGAACTGGAAGCTACAATTTCCCCATCGATACTTTAGGCTCTTGATGCTCTTGAGCCAACAGGCTAAGAGAAAGGCATTACAGTGGTAGGAAGGGTTATTGGTCCAGACAACTGGAGGAAGTTGGGCTTCTGTACCATAAGTGAGGTAAGAAAGAGTATGCCTGCTGTGCAAGAGAGTGCTGAAATTTATTGTGCCATGGGTTTAAAGTCAATGTGAAGCTACAAAAGCCCAATTTATGTTTTTTTGATAAGTGGCATTTAGAAATGAATGGATGGGTCACCTAACTAAGTAAAGAACAAAGATTTGCTGAGGTGCTTCCCAAGGATGCAGAGACTGTGGGTGATAACAGATGAAAGTAGCTATAAATCCTAGGTACAGTCTGTAACCAGTTACAGAAAGGAGGGGTTTAACTGCCTTGAACTCTTCTTTTCCATTTCTTGAAGAACATGTTAGTGTATACATAACACACACACACACACACTCACACACACACACACACACATCAATGGGAATGGAACCACTGGCATTACGTCTTGGTATTATCACATTTAAAATATGTGCTAGCAAAAGAGTAAGCATTTCTAAAGGATGACTCTGCCACTTATTCTGGGGGAACAGCTAGGGCATCTCCAATGGCAGAATGGTTATGTCGTGTTAGGCGGAAGGATGGCTTGTTGTCTTTACTTGGAAATTAAGAATGGCACAGATGCGGTTGGATATCAAGTTGGCCAAATGGGGCTTGTGATGGCTATTCCTAATTACTGACTTGATTTAGAATTGCCTGGAGGCCCACTTCTGGGTCTGACTGTGAAGGTGTTTTCAGAGAGGAATAACTGAGGCCGTGTGACCTAATGGCCTAGATATAAATGGATCTGAGGAAAAGCAGTGTGCAAGTGCACACCTTTGAGAATACTGGGGTCCTCTGCTGACACCAGATCTTAGCGTCTTTGGTGTTCCAGTGTGGGTTCAACAGCAGCAGCCCTACACAGGCTTTCCCAGGCTTTCATTACCAAGACTGCTGAGTGTCCAGCCTCTTGGACTGAGAAGCCACTGGGCTCTCTGCTTTTCTAGGCTGCAGAAAGCCCCTATGTTATAAAAACTGAAATAAATCCCATCTAAAGACCAAAACCCCAAGCCCTGGTTATGTTCCTCTGGAGAACCCTGACTACTGCAGATTTTAATGTATCCAGATGCAGGAGATAACCCGGAAAAGCTCGATGGACAATGAGACTGGAATGAAGAAGGAACTGAGCAAGTTCCCAGCTACTGTCAACACAGGGAGACAGAGGAGGCAAGAAAGAATGGGGAGAAAGAAGTACAGGAAAAGTCCCCAATTTGATGAAGGAATAGTAACTTATATATCTGAGGAGCTCAATAAACATCAAGAATGATCAAACACACCAAGAATAATGGAATAAAAGAGAAAGCACTGACTTCAATGTTGAAAGAAAAAAATAAAACAAGGTCTGTCAGTCTGGATTTTCATACCCAGCAAAAGTTTACTTCAAAAGTTTAGGCAAAATAAGGATTTTTTTGATAAGAAAATCTAAGAAAAAATCAATTTGATCAGATATGACTGTAGAAAAGAAGCAAAAGTCCTAAGTTTTAAAGAATATATAATAGGCTGATTATTTTCTTTCAATTTGTTTTTTTAAAATCAGTTCCAGATATGATGGAATAATAGACTTATATCCATAAGCAATTAGAAAACAGAACCCATGTTCTGTTTAAATGAATACAGTTTCTATGTGAATATTTCAGGTGTAAGATAGCCAAGCGGCCGAGATGATGTTTTTCCCAGTAGACACCAGAGAACATGGATTCTGGATGCCTGGCAGGTGGGAACCACAGGAGGTGAAATCTGTGAGTGGTTGCTCTCTGCTTGCAAACATAGTCTAAACCAAAACGCATCCTAAGAGCCTCACTTGGTCATGATACAGAGGCCAGAGGCCAGGGCAGCAGAGACAGGCAAGGCTCCTGGGCAAAGTGCTGTGGTGGAGGAAGCTGAATAAAGAAATCTGAGTGAGTGTTCAGCGGCATCACTGATGGATGATAAAGTGCACATCCACTGAGTGAATTTCCATAAGCCGAGACTAGATCTCATGTAGGCCTGGGGAGGAACTGTGCTCCAACCAGCTAGAACAGAGAATTTGTAGCAATCAAAAGGTGTAACAGGAGGAGCGGGCTGCTTGTCATCTCGGCCGCTTGGCTATCTTATACCTGAAATATTCACATAGAAACTGTATTCATTTAAACACTGCCTGGCCCATTAGCTCTAACTTCTTATTGGCTAATTCTTACATCTTAATTTAACCCATTTCTGATCATCTGTGTATTGCCACATGACTGTGACTTACTGGCAAGATTCTAACTAGCGTCCGTCTCAGGTAGGAGATCCATGGCATGTGCCACTCTGCTCTTCTTCCCAGCATTCAGTTCTGTATACTCTGTCTACCTAAGTTTTGTCCTATCAACCAGGCCAAGGCAGTTTCTTTATTCATTATCCAATAAGAACAACACACAAGCAGAAAGAACTCCTACACCAAAAAGACTTTTTCTTCCAGAAAGAGACCTAGTGCAGATTCAAAAAGACAAGGCACTTGAGGACAAGTT
The DNA here is from genome assembly GCA_028555095.1 of Dicrostonyx torquatus. Lineage (NCBI taxonomy): Eukaryota > Metazoa > Chordata > Mammalia > Rodentia > Cricetidae > Dicrostonyx > Dicrostonyx torquatus. The sequence continues at coordinate 3,869,919 of JAQHUG010000191.1, read as the reverse complement.
CAGGAAGAAACAAGATCATCGGAAAATAATCTGACTTCCTGTGGAAACAAAGCATAATTTTCCTTTTTGAAAAAGCAAGACATTGAGACGTGAAGAATTAATAGTATCCAATGAACCATTAAATCTTTTTTAGATGCAACAAGAAGGAAAGTATAACCAAAAAAGGAGAAAATTGTCCATAGAAATGAACTTCAACATGAAAACACTAATAGAAATGATAATCACGCAAGGACAGCTCTTGTAATTTGTACAGATGACTCAAGAAAACATATTGACAGAAGAAATAGTATAAAAGGGAAATATATTATGTGGTATGAAGATTTGCTGGATAGAATTCATAGATGGTACAGGAAGGAAGAAAGACTAAACTGGGAGTCATTCAACATAAGCTATTCAATTTGAAAGACTAAAGGAGAAAAGGAAATGGGGCCTTAGCAGGAGGCAGAGCAACACCGAGTGTAATGGAAGACGAATGTAAAGGTGGTGGCTCTGCACTGACCACATCGGTAATTGCATAGGATGAAAACAGAGGTCATTTCAATTGTAGAGGCTACGTGACTGTGCACAAAAGCAGGATCTGAACATATAGTGCCTGAAAGGAACTTACTTTTAAAAAAAAGTGTTGTGGAAAAGAATATTTGTTAAACTCTGTAGAGATGTGTTGCATTTGTTTATGCTGCATTTGTTAATTATGTAAATATGTGTTGCATTTGTTTAAATATGCAAGATGTGTTGCTGTTTCACCTTGCCTGCCTAAGGTACCTGATTGATCTAATAAAAAGCTGAATAGCTAGGCGGAGGGTGGATAGGTGGAGCTGATGGGCAGAGAGAAAAGGGGAGCCGGCCAGCCAGCTGGGGATCAGCCATCTAGACACAGAGGAAGCAGGAAAGCAGGATGGACAGTGCATAGATGAAATATGTGAGCCTCAAGTCAGCACCTAGATCAATAGAAATAGGTTAAATTAAGTTTAAAGAGCTAACTAGAAACAAACCTAAGCTAAGGCCTAGCATTCATAATTAATTATAAGTATCCATCTCATGATTTAAGGGTTGGTGGTCCAAGAAAGCCTGATCCAGAAAGGAGTAGGTAGAAGGTAGAGGGATGGAGTAGGCGTGCTACAGATCGTGCCTACGTCACTGGGAGGAATAAAAAGTGCTACAGACACTCTCAGAAGAAGTACGACTGTATGACAGCTGGGTTCTGTCTACTTGACACAAACCAGTGTCATCTGGGAAAGGCAAGCTTCGACTGGGGACTCGGCTCCATCAGAGTAGCCTGTGGGTATATCTGTGGAGTATTTCTTGATTAATGGTTGATGTGAGGAGACCCAGCCCACTGTGGTCCTGGGTGATATAAGACAGCAGGCTGAGGAAGCCATGCAGAGCAAGCCAGTAGGTGGTGATCCTCTGTGGTCTCTGCTTCAGTTCCTGCCTCCAGGTTTCTACCCTGGCTTCCTCTGGATAACGTTGGACAAACCCTTTCCTCCCCGAGTTGTTTTTGGTCAGTGTTTTATCACAGCAAGAGAGAGCACACAGGAGATTCCCTATAAAATCAAACAATCTAAACAGTGGCATCCAGAGAACACCTATGCATAGTAAAATGTTCACTGAGGGAAGATTCGTTTCTCCTTTGTGTTGCAGACAAGAGAAAGTGTTCATCTTTACTAGTTCTTGTCACTGTTTTACCACAGGCCACTAACTATACAGTCCTGTGCATCAAAAATCCCAAGAAATATCAAAAAGTGGAGAAAGTTATGAGTTTAGCAAAATCATAAGATATACCGTTAATATTTAAAGATTAATTGTAGCTCCATATGGTAGTGTGCAAACCGGAAAATGAACGATCAATACTGCCATTTACAATACACTGAATTGTGAATACTTAGGAAGGAACAGCTGTTATTTGTATAATGAAGACTACAAAACACTTTAGTGAAATTAAAGTTCTTGATAAATTGAGAGAAAAATCGTACGCCTGGGTTAAAAACTCAGCATTGATAAAACTGTAGTTCCTCCTGACCATCGATACCATGGAATTCTAGTGTAGATTCCGGAGTGCCCTTCGGATAAAGCTTATTTTTATGTTTTAAAGTCATTTTATTGTTTTAGGAAACAACAAGATATTTAAACCAAAATAATTTTTATTAGAGGGAGATTATTGGAGGATTAATATACTTGAATTTAATTTAAGAATTATTGCCAAGCTGCAGTAAAGAAGTCTGTGATGCTGATAAGGGATGAATAGAGAATTTAGAATTAGACCCAGATGCACACAGTGAACTGTTTTCACCAAAGCATCCAGGCCAGTCATTTAGAATATGACAGCATTTCCAAGAGAAGAGTTGGACAAATGAGTATTTGTTTAGAAAAAAGAGCCTCAACACTTAGACCTCATATGCATTTTGTCTTCAAACCAATCAGATTTTAAAGTAAAATGCAAAGATTCTACAAGGAATCAATGCTAACCAGCGAAAGGACATATTTTATGAACAGAATAAAAAGCTCTTGATGTATTGGAATGTTAAAGCTGTTTGCTTAATTTCCATTAACTAAAAACTCTCGCTTTTTGTCATGAGACTAGGTGAGAAGGGAGGTGAGCAGGAAATATGTCTAAAGGATACGACACAAAATTATAAAAATTAATAAAAATAAAAAACAAGAAAATTAGAGACAAGCCACATATTGGTGGAGGGAGTCTCACATGTGTCTGAGAGAAATATCCAGAAACACATCCAGTCTATCTGTAATATATAAAGAATTTTTGCAATAAAAACACACACAGCCCAATAATATTTTAATAGGCACTTCACGAAGGATTATGTACAAATAGAATCCAAGCCAAGGCCTGTGATCAGAGAAAAGAGCCATTTCATGATGATAAAATGAGAGCACGATAATAAATTCATCAGGAAAATATAGCCATGAATATCTGATGTCAGCGATTTTAAATATTTGAAGTAAAAACTGACAGAAACGAGGAGAAAACAGACAAATGCTCACAGTAGATGTCACTTTAGAATATTCTTTGGGGATGGAGAGATGGCTCAGAGCCTAAGAGGACTCACTGCTCTTGCAGAGGACCTGTGCTGGGCTCCCGGCTCCCACGCGGCAGCTCGCAACCACCTGTAACTTCAGTTCCAAAAGCTCTACTGCCCTCTTCTGACTTCCTCAGCCTTCTGCACTTGTGATGCATTTACGCACTTAAATTACACATATAAACACAATTTTAAAATAATTATTTTATTATCTTTAGTCTCTATCTGTGTGTGTGTATCCGTGCATGCGCACATGTGTGTCTGTGTGTGCTATGATGCATCAAATGGCAGGTGCTTGTCTGTACAGGTCAGAAAAAGGTGACAGATCTCCCCGGAGCTTGAGTATATTGACAATTGTGAGTCACCCAATGTGGATGCTGAGAACTGAACTCACTACTCTTAACCACTGAGCCATCTCTTCAGCCCCTAAGTACATCAAAAAAAATCTTAAAAAAAACTGTTCTCTGGCACACGCCTTTAATCCCAGCACTCGGGAGGCAGAGGCAGGCTGATCTCTGAGTTCGAGGCCAGGCTGGTCTACAAGAGCTAGTTCCAGGACAAGCTACAAAGCTACAGAGGAACTCTGCCTTAAAAAACAAACAAACAAACAAATTCAGTGTGTTACCCCAAACCTTTTGTTCTCCAAGAAATACCAGGCATGGTGCAATGAAAGGAGAGAGCTGAGGTCTGGGTCTGGGTCTAATGAGGAGGACCTATGAGCAAAATTTGCTTAGCTGTCCACAAGTGTATATTGAGCCTCAGCAAGAGCTGTGTAACAGTGAGGACAGGTGGACTGAGACTGTCTCTTTGCTTAGGGTTGAATACATTTAATTGATAAAAGTAGATTGGGTGCTCTCTTGATTGGACCTGCGGCCTGCTTCATGGAGGGAATTCATGTCCTGTGCTGTAAATGTTGCTAACTCTTATGGCTAGGGAAGACTTAGGCCCTAGTGAGAACCTACTGAAGTTGTTTTCCCAAATTGTCAGGATCTCAAAACCCCTTCTAAAATTTATGTTTATAGTCACAGATCTGTCTGCTCCTGACTCTAGTCAGGGAAGATTCTTATCGCAGTGGGTAGTGCTTATTGCAGAGTCTTAGAACTGCTCAAGATGTCAGGATAAGCAAGCATGAGGGCTCAGCCATGGACAGAATGTCTGTATCAACCCATCCCCTCCAAGACTCTGGAGAGGAACTGAAAAAGAGCTGGAGGATGGGAGCCGAGCTTGTGAAAGGCTGGCTTCTGCGCATGGCAGGGCTGTTATAGCAGCTGCGTTAACCATACAAGACTTCCACAAGACCAAGAGAGGTAAAAATCCCAGCATAAAAGGAGGGGCTTTCAATGTCCCACCATTAGCTGAAGAGCTACTGGTAATTGATGGCTGATGAGGGAGGGAGAATGGACAGCCATTGGTAGATCGCCTGTATGTCAGCCGATGAACAAACAAACAAACACACACACACACACACACACACACACACACAAGAAATAAAGTTGGGAGGGAGATGGAAGATAAGCTGAGGAAGGCAGGAATAAAGTTGGAGGGATGGAGTGAGGGATGGGTTTGACCAATATACACAGATGAAACAATTTTTAAAAGAGTATATGAAGTAGTGAGGAAAATGTAGGGTTTTGAGAGGAGTTAAAAGGGAGGGAGTGAGGGTGGATTTGACCAAAATACATTAAATTCATGTAGGAAGCCCTCAAGCAATATACTTAAAAAATTGGAGGATACCTTAATTCGTCTAATTTAAAATGCAATGGTAGATGAACATGAATACTTTTTTAGTAAAAGGAAAATATTGTGCATAGGAATGATATATCAGGCGTGGAAAAGAAGCCCTGAGCTTTCGTGGTAAAAACAAAATAGCAATGAATAGCAGCTCTAAGTCAGGCATGGTAGTAGGTGTCTGTGATCTCAGCACTTGGGAGTTGGAGGGGAGAGGGTCATGAGTCCAAGGTCATTCTTCACCACATAGGGGTTTGAAGCCTGCTTAGGCTCAATGAGACACTGTCTCTGAAGATATAATGAGGTAAAGTAAAAACATAAAGTAAAATAAAGAGCACCCGGATGTTAAGACAATGAAACAGAAGTTAAAGCTCTGGTAGAAAAATTGGAAGAAAAAAGATTTTCCCAGAAACTATTGCAAAACTCCATCAATGAAGACATGAAATCCACAAGATGATGACTTCATGAGTAAGAAGTCCTAGGATTAACAAAGGATGGACGACTTTCCAAAGACAGAAGGGTGGGTAGGAGATTCGGGATAATAAGAAGGTGAGGTGGTCTTCGGGCACAGGCCTGAAATCCCAATGACTTAGCAGAATGAGACAGAATTACAAGTTCACTGCCGGCCTGCGGAACTCTAGGAGATCCTGTCGAACAGGAAAAGCTAAAGCAGACCGGGTCTAGCTCAGTTACAGGCCTTGCCTAACTCATGTTTTGAAGATTAGTGGGTTGTTCAGGAAATCAAGGAGGAGATATAAAAGTTCTAGAATCAAATTGAAACAAAAATGTAGCTCACCAGAGTCTTTCAGAAACAGCAAAGATGGTTCTGAGTGGAAATTTTATGGCTAACAATAACTACATTAAAAAAAATAAAAGAGAACTGAAATATGTAACCTAATGGTGAACCTTAAGGTTTTAGAAAAACAAGAAGACAAACTCAGTCTTAGTAGATGGGAAGAAATAAAAACTATGAGGGAAAACATCAATGAAATGGAGATTAAAAGAGCAATACAAGGGATTTGTAGAAGAAAGAGTAAGTTCTTTGAAAAAAAATAAAACCAAGCCAATGGAAACAATAAAAAAAGAGAGAAAGACCCAAATGAATAAAGTTAGAGATAAAAGGATGGATATTATAATGAATACCACTGAAATCCTGAAGATCATTAGAAAATATTTTGGATATTCATATACAAATAAATTGGGAAATTAATACATATATTCTCACCCTTTTGTGCCTCACCAAAATCAAACCAAAAGAATATATACAACATAAAAGAATCCATAATAAGTTATGGAATTGAAGTATTAATAGTTTTGGTAAAAAGGAAATGCCTAGGACTGAATGAATTCACTGCCGCATTCTGCGAGGCATTTAAAGAAGATCTAACATTAGTGTTCCTTAAGCTATACCTGAGAAACGAGGTGGAAGGAGCACTCCCAAACTTACTTTACAAAACCATAATTATCCTAATATAACTCCTGGCTAAGCACAAAAGAACACAACAAAAAAGTAGCTGTAGACCAATATGCATCCTCAAGGAACATAGATGTAAAAGTCCTTGGTAAAATCAAATCAAATTCAACAATGTATCAATTCAAAACAGGTCAAAGGCCCTGCTTAATGTAAGGCCTTGAAGTTTGAAACTACTGAAGGAAAACAGGCAAATAATTTTAAAACATAAGCATACACAATGACATTTTGAACAGGATTTTGGAAATACTAATAATAGCAAAAATCGACAAATGAGATTGTATCAAACTAAAAAGATTATGTATAGCAAAAGAACTGATCACCAGCATATAGAGCAAAGCGATTCTTTACCAGCAATTCATCTGACACGTAAAGAACCCAAAATGTGGACCGAAGAGATGGTTCAGAGATCAAGAGCGCTGGCTGTTCTCCCAGAAGTCCTGAGTTCAATTCCCAGCAACCACATGGTGGGTCACACCCATCTGCAATGAGATCTGGCGCCCTCCTCTGGCTTGCAGTCAGAACACTGTATGCATAATAAATAGAGCTTAAGAAGGGAAAAGAAGCCCACCGGAAGAGGAAAACGGCCCGTACGGCAGGCCCTTAGAGAGGGCTTCGGATCTAGCCACCCCCACCGGAGGAGAAAGGCCCGTGCAGCAGGCCATTAGAGAGGGCTTCTGATCTA
>JAQHUG010000191.1:3824469-3849645 GCA_028555095.1 Dicrostonyx torquatus | reverse complement strand
CACACACACACACACACACACACACACATATCACCCATTCATGTGCAATATAATGTTATATATAAAATATGTCATCCACCATTAAATTTCGTATGAAGCCAATAAAATTATTAATTTCTTTGTGAGTCAAAACCAAACAGATGCTAAGAATAACACTTCTGATTTTTACCGTTTGGCAGGCAATATTGCCTCCAAATACAAAACTGTCATGTTTGGTAACACAATATACTTTAAAGCAAATTTGTAATAAGGCCCTGTGTCAATACTGAAGCTGTTTTACGATTCCCTGAGCATTTAGAAGCATTGTGTTGGATGCTACCATAAGATTAACGTTGTTTCAAATGTATTGGTGTGCATGTGCACATTTGGCTGTGAGGGTGGGGGTGGGTGCACATACATGTACATGTGTATGTGAGGGAAGTGTTTGTTGGTCAGAGGGTAATCTTAACTGTTATCAGGATTATTGTCAACCCCTTTAGACAGGGTCTCTCATTGGTTTGGAGCTCACCAGTTAGGCTAACTAGGTTGGGTAGTGAGTTCCAGGGATCATCCCATTTCCACCTTCCCGCCACTGGGATTATATGTGCATATCCATCATCACCCCTGGTATCTTCATGTGGACTCTGGGGGATCAAACTCACATCCTTCTGGTTGTAAGGCAAGTCACTAAGCCACTCTCCTAATTCCAAAGCTGTATTTTACGAGGCTCCATAATATACTTATATATGAATTTATAATAAGGCCTTTCTCTTTGTAGACACTCAGATCACTTCTGTTCTTTTACTACTGTTGTAAAGCCTCATTGAGATTCTGTCTTACTCCATTCAGAACGGTTGTCACTAAGAGAGCACACACGGCCTGGATAGACAGTTTCACAGGCAAAGGTGATTGCCACCAACCTGGGTGACTGAAGTTAGATTCCCACAACTCACTCATTAGAAGGAACCAACTCCTTTAGACTGTCCTTGATCTCCACATGTGAGTGGTGGCATGCACACACACACACACACACACACACACACAAATAAATAAATGTAAATAAGATGAGTGCTAACAGATGCTGCTAAGGGTGTAGGGAGAGGGAAGTGAGCACACACCATTTGTGAGGATGTGAGTTAGTCCACCCACTCTAGAAATCAGTACGGAGGTCCTACAAACATCTAAAAGTAGAGCTACCCTGAGACCCAGCCTCACGGCTTCTGAGCGTGTACTTAAAGGAATTTCAGCACACTGAGAGATACCTGAACAGCCATGTTGCCCGCAGCATTGTTGTGAGTGCAGCGGTATCGGCCTGTGTGCGTATCAACAGGCGGACAACAAAGGGAAGACAGCTACGTACACAATAGAGTCTTAGGGGGCCATAAAGATACAGAAATTAAACATTTGCTGGAAGACAGAGATAGCTAGAGATCCCCCTGCTATGTAAAAGAAGCTAGACCCGGAGAGGAAAAAGCATCATGGAGCCTAGATTTTATATAAGTGCGTTAATATTTTATGTACATACACACATATACATGACATGAAAACAAGGGAAAATAGGGAAAGGAAAGAGATGGGAAGATAATGGTTTGGGGGTGTGAATATGGTTAAATTAAACAATGCTCTCTAAAGATGTCTCTTTTTTAAGTATCTCTAATTTTAATGAAAAGATAATTACATCATTTACCCTCTTCCATTTTATCCTTCCAACCCCATCTGCGCCCTTCCCCCCATTAATTGAAAGGAATCTTTATGAATTGTAGCTCTGTATATAATGAATATACAGTGATAAGTAATTAAAAAATATGTGGTTATATAAATATTTCTTGTCTGATGTGTTCAGTATGTTGTCGCCAGCCACCTTGGCCATCAAGCACTTGGAATGTAGTTGGCAAGGTAAAAACTGCATTTGAGAAGCTATGGAGCTGGGGCCATTCTCTGCAGCTCTGGGCTCCTACTGCCCAACTGCCATCCAGCAAACTCATGGAATTTACATTTTCATTAGCAGAGTATGAGAGTATTCCCTTCCTCTGCCCAATAACACTGTATTATTGTTTCTAATACAGTATATTAGCTTGACAGGAAAAGATGAAGCATAATTACTTTTTAAGATTTCTTTGAATGCTTGAGTTAAATGTATTCCCTCCCATATGTCTTCTAAGAAAAAAAAACGAAAATAGAAGATTCACTCAAGAGGTCCAGTAAGCAAACAAGAGGAATTCAAGAAAGAGTCCAGAGAAAATGAGAGAGGTAGTTATGAATGAAGTAAGATTTCCCAGAAATGAAGGCCGTGAGTCCTCAGGGCCCACTAAGCATCCAACACAAGGGCTAAAAATAGTCACTGGGACGTTCCAGGATGTTGGTGCGCTCATTCGCCAGAACTTTCCATGCGGCTGCTGGGGTGGACAACCTTCAAAAATCTTGTTTTTCACGTCTGCATTTTAGGTGTCTCCCTGCCCCCTGTAAATATGCCGCTTCCGTCCGTCCCCTGAGAGAGCCGCGGCAGGGAAAAGCAGGATTGGAGGGAGTAGGAAGGCTCCCTTAGCCCACAGGTGACATGTGTCACTTTTAAAACAAAATAATATTATTTACTTTTTAAAATTTCATGCGTGTGTACAATGTCTCTTGATCGTATCCACCCTTGCTACCTTCTTCCATGCCCCCTAATACATCTCATTCCCAACTTTACGTCCACTTCTTTATTATTTTTATAACTTACTGACTACAATTAGTTCTGTCCTTTGAGTGTGAGTGTGAGGACCGTCCACTGGGGCATGGGAACCTGCCACTGGCCACACCCCTGAAGAAAAATGATTCTCTGTTCCTCAGCGGCCGTCAAACCTGCCCATCACTCTTCAGCTAGGCCTGGGGCCTCCGTTACCCCCCCCACACACACACAGTTTATTGTTCAGAGCGTTGTCCCCTCCTAAAATAGGGAGTCTGCAGAAGCACTTCCAAGGGCAGGGTACCTGGTGTTTGCCAAGAGACAGCCTTACCCATTTGCGCATTTGCTTTATTAAACTGGGGATAACTGAGGAGCAGAGAGCAAAATAGTTTTTATTTCTCAGTGTTACTAGCAAAAGTCAGAAGGCAATGAAGTACTGCTTTAAGCATTTCCAAAGTAAGCAATTTATATCTAGAATTCTATTCGCAGCCAAGTTATTAATCAAGGGCCAGTGTAGAATAAATCCATTTTTAAACATTCAAGGCATTAAAAATACCATTAATATATTCTTTCTCAGACAGCCATCAGGGTGGAAAACAAATCAGGAGATACAGACAGCATTTGGGGTGTGGGGACTTGTTGGGACTTCTATTGCTATGAAGAAACATCATGAACAAAAGCAACTTAGTGAGGGGGGAAGGGTTTATTTTGCTTATATTTTCACATCAAAGTCCACCACTGAAGGAAGTCAGAGAAGGAACTCAGGCAGGGGAGGAATCTGGAGGCAGGAGCTGATACAGAGGCCATGGAGGAGTGCTGCTTACTGGCTTGCTCCCCATGGCTTGCTCAGTCAGTTTTCTTATAGAACCCAGGACCACCATCCCAGGGATGCCACCACCCACCATAGGCTAGGTCCTCCCTTATCAGTCATCAATCAAAAACATGTACCACAAGCTTACTTACAGGCCAATCAGATAGGGGCATTTTCTCAGCTGAATTTCCTCTCTTCCCAGGTGACTTTAATTTATGTCATATTGGCATAAAAATGGCCAGCACAAGACTCAGTATAAAGAGAAGTGAATCCAATTATCAGGATCACAGGGAAGGCAGATCTTTTGGAGAGAGCTGCACACGTGACAGAGAAGGAAGCAGAATGGTGAATGAGACCCCAAGAGAGGACTCTTCAGGGCAATTCAGTTGAGACTGTGGGTGTAGCTGAGCATATTGGGAGGTTAAACAACTGTCAACAGGTTACTAGGGAAAAGAAGATGGTAAGGCAAAAGGATATTACTAAATCTAGATAAAACAGAAAATATGCAAAGAGGGAGTTGAGTTATAATTTACCATGTAATCCAGTTATGAATTACATGATAGTGATCAGCATATATCCCAAACACTGTTTTTTTTTTAAATTTTTTATATTCCAAACTCTAACCTTATCAAAATTGTGCTGTAAGAATGTTGGGATAGAAGGATTGTAGAAAACCAGGGGATGGAAATTAGTTCAGACTCTGGGGAAGTGTGTCTGGCATTTGGAGTCCAGCATGGGTTGTAATGAGGACTGACTTTTCATAAAACATATTCATGTGCTATATGTGAATTAAGCCTAAATAAAAATCAATCAATAAAAGAAAATGTGTGTGTTGTATCTGGAATACAATGGCTTAATCAAGAAGCCACCTTTGACCTTATGTCCCTTGTGCAGAATTGTCAGTGAAGTCAAGGAGGTCAAATGAAGTAAAAGGCAACAGGGAGGGAGGGGAATAGCAGAGCTGTTATGGGGGAGAGGCACATGCTGGGGGCCTTCCCAGTGTCTCTGCAGATCTTGAGGTAGCTCTAGTCTCGTTCAGTGCTCACCCTGAGACTTGTACATTTCCATTAAATAGTCCGTTCAAACAGAGGCTGATACTGCTGTGCCCACCTTACAGCCTTAAGATAAAGCTGCCACAGAGGGTCTGGGCGAGAGCTTGCCGCTGTCATCAGTAGACCAGGAAAGTTGGTGAGCTGCGTGGGCGGTACCTCCCCGCTTCAAGTTTTCATTGCTGAGTGTTCAGACAAGCAGACCTGGATTTACCTGCCTTCTGGGGCCTCTCTGCACTGTCTGGTGATGTGAGGTGGGCATGTGCCCAGTCTCTGCCCTGGGCATGGGGTCTGCTGCAGCCTTCTCTTGCGTCCATAAGGCAGGCACCTTACTGAGACATTCTGTGAGTCCCCAGCTAGCAGAGAGTCTAGGAACCAGTCTGCTTCACCTGGAAGACAGGCACATAAAAGCCACACATGTTGCTCCCCTCCCCTCTCCTGCCTCTGGGAATCAGAAAGCCATGCTGCTCTTGCTGTTCCCCCCACCCATCCTTAGAGAACCATAGAAGAGGCTCCCTCCTCCTCTGCTATGTGGGTCTCTCTCCAGAGAGCCCACTATGCTGTCTCTCTCTGCTTTTGGGGCCTGAACACTCTTCAGAGCCTCTGCCACGTCTGTCTGTTCATGGAGTCGATGATTCTCTATAAACTTCCTTGTTACTCAGGAATCCACCTCCATATCCTCTTGATTTCCCTTATCCACAACCTAACGAAGTTCATGTGAATAAACTTGGAGTTAGCTGTGGTTCCGAGTTATCCACACTTCTGTAGAGTGATTAAAGAGATCAAATAATTATCTTTGACTGTTGATGCAACATTAAACTTATTTGACCTATTTCAGCATAACAATATATATATATATAGTTTTTTATATTTTAGTATTATTTATTATATTTTGCATACACGCACACTCAATGATGAACCATTTCGGGTGCAATCAAAGCCTCCTGCTTACACCTCTCATATCTTCTCCCTCACCAAAGATGATTACTTTTTCAAATTTGACATATTGCTTATATACTTCCTTATAAAAGATAATCACATAATTATTTTTCACACATTTAATTTTTAGTAACATTATGATGATGATGATGATGATGATGATGATGCATGGGTGTTTTGCCAGCGTGTCATGTATTTGTACCTTGTGCATGCCTGGTGCCCGCTGAAGCCTAAAGAGGGCGTGCTGTCCCCTGGAAGTAGTTACAAGATGTCACAAACTGCCGTGGGTGCCAGGAATCTCTCACAAGGGTAATAGGGATTGAACATGGGTCCTCAGGAAGAGCAAAAAGTGCTCTTACCTGCTGAGTCATCTTTCCATTTAAATTTTTTATATGATGAATTCCAGTATCTTCTTCCCAAGTTTACATTTCCCCCACTTATCATACCCATTCTTATTCATTGAGGCCCCCATTCACTTATCTTCGCCATTGTGTAGAATATAGAAGTCTTCTTGCCTGAGGGCCCCACCAGAGACCTAGGAGCCCAGAAAGCACAGGCACTTGGGCCAGGCCTCTCGGGGAACCTGTGGGATTTTCATCACTATGAAGCTCACGTGGTGCTTGCTTTCTCTTGGTTCTTGGATCCATGCCTAGTCCTTGTCTTCCACTGTGGTCTCTTTGTGGTCTAACTCAGGTCTATCCTATTCGGAAGATCTGGAGGGGGACCTCTATGCTTTGGTGGAAGCTCCAGGCAGGTTTTGTTGTTCCCAGCAACCTTGGAGCTGAAACCGGCCTGGTGCTTCCAGGCAGAGCTGCCCTGGGACTCTGAAAGCTTAATTCATTCACCCAGAGTAAAATGCCCACTGAGCTGATCAATTCCATCTTGTTTACAGTTGCTCCAGGCCTGCTGGGCCCCTGGCTGCACTAAGCAGCTTACCTCCACCTCCTCTGTGGGGGACCAGGAGGCAGACAGCAGGCCCCTGCCCTCTCCTTGACACAGCATGCTGGGACAGTGTCCTTTGTGGAAACCTCCTGAGTGCAAACGGCCCTTTATGAGAGAAACACCGCAGAAACATTCCCCAAGGGTACTGTTTGCAGTGGTACTTGGTCTACAGATTTTCCCACCAAGATCCTGGAGCAGGGCCAGTTTGGAATTGCCCCTGTCATGAGAAGGAAACAGATGACCATGGAATGAAGTAATAGCCCCTTCTCTTCTCTCCAGCCCTTTGATTTCAGAGGCTGTGCACTCATTGTTAGTGGCCAGGAGTCTGCACTTCTCTCTGAACCAGAAATACGTGGGAATGAGAGGTCTTATGGACACTGGGAACCAGCAGCAAATAGCCCACAAAACCGCTTTCCATGTTTGAGCAACCCCTGCTATGAAGCTCCCTGGATTAGAGCCAGGAGAGCAACTGACGCTCGGCCCCAGAATAGGCTCATGCAGGCACTTCCTCAAAGAAAGAAAAGAGTGTAGAAGGGAATCAAAATGTGTGTGTGTGTGTGTGTGTGTGTGTGTGTGTGCGTGAGAGAGAGAGAGAGAGAGAGAGAGAGAGAGAGAGAGAGAGAGAAAGAATTCTTCCCAGAAGCACTAATTTGCAGAATGCCTTGTACTGTTGCTTGCTTTGGTCAGGTTTAATTATCTGTGAAAAAGACATTATTAGCTGACAGTGGCAGAGCTGTCGAGAAGTTCATCACCTCACCCCCACCCCCAAGAAACTTAGTTCAGATCCAAATGAGGGCTGCACAGTGCTGATCTTATCTTCACCAAAGCTGTCAACAGAAGGACACGGGCTCATACAGCCCAGGGAAGATTCCCTCTGAGAGCTATCCCTGTCCTCTGCCTTGCTTTTTTCTAGATAGCCTTTCTGGTCAAATAGAGCACAAAGCCTGAAACCGACAGAGTCCTGGCTTGTGCCAGGTACCTGCCTCTGTCCCTCTGTGGCTGTTTAGGTGCTCCCATCCCCAGAGCAGCCCTGCTCAGCAGACATTGTCACCAGCTCTGTTTCACAGAATGGCAGCATGAGGGTGGAAAAGGCTGCGCAGGAAGCAGCCAAGTGGGCTGATATGAGCCCAGCTCATGTCCCTTGTGTCCTCCCAGCTATTTATTCAGCTTTCATCTGAGAGCTGAATGAGAGAGTCAATAAAAGAGTCCACAGAATTGCACCTACCTTTTCCCACCTGCACTTCTGCCTTGCGCACCTGGTGGCTGGCCTAATTCCCAGCTGTCACTCAAGATTTCCATTGAGTAGCCAGGGGACTTCTCCAACTTGATAAGAACACAATTTTACTTCAGACCTCATACCATAGTCTCCATTTCTGTAAATCTCTTCATTATTCATCCACCCATTAGCCCATGCCAAAAGCTCACCTATCAAAAGTCCCATCTACAAATCCCTCTTTTTAAATTTATCATCATGTTTTAACGACCTGCCTCTGACCACGGCTCCTGTGTCAGCCTCCTCACAGGTCTCTACTCCTGCCCTCTTCAGTCTTTTTGGTTTTCTGTATACAAAGCAGCTAGTGTGGATTCAGATCTCTTCAATGGCCTTGCTTTGTCAGTTGTCTTGTGTGCATAAACTCAAAGTCTCACAAGGACGCCTCTAGTCCCTCCTCCCATGCCCATCTTGAATCACCCTTGATGTTCTAGACACTTAAACAACTTGTGTGTTTCTTAACTAAGCCAAGGATTATGTGTAGATATGAATTTTCTCCTGAAAGGGCTTGTGTATTACAGGCCTGCTCCCTGTACAAGCCTTCCCTGTACAGAGGTGAGGCTTTGGGGAGGGCTTTAGCTTCTCAGTTGGTGAATTCATTGATGGTGTCAGATTGGATGACATTATTGAGATGTGATGAAAGTACTAGGAGGGAAAGCCAAGTTAGAGGAAGTGAGTCACTGAGGGTGGCACCTCTGATCACATTGCTGTGTATATGATCTCTACTGACCTGTAGAATCCCAGATGGACAACCTGGGGTCTAGTTCTAACTTTCCAGGTATCTGGAGAGCGTGGGTGCTTAGGAACATCTGTTGAACGAAGAAATGAGTCAGACACCATGAAATAGACTATGAGTTCCATTTCCAGGAACCCGTTCCTTCTAAATAAGCCTAAATGAATAAAAAGACATACAAACTCAAATTATTCCTTTCGTATTTAGGTGTGAAAATGGGAAATAAATCCCCAACAGTAAATGCTTATTTAAATAAATTGTGATATGGTCACATAGCAGATAAGAATGAAACCATTAAAATGTAAGCTCTAGAAGAATATTTGATAGTATGGAACATGTTAAAGAGACTTTATTAAATACAAATAAATTAATTTTAATAGCATGGCTATAAACATATATAATGTGTTTGATGTATTTAATGGGTATTGGTGCATACCCATCATGGGAAACAAGGGGATTACAAGTTATTGTCTTTCCCATCCTTTCTCCTGTTTGGAACTTTAGAGTGATAGAGTGATGAATTTTTCTCTCTGCCACCCCAGATGATGAAGGAATCAGAGCAAATGAAATGGTCTTTGCTTTAAAGCAGTCAGTTTTCAGATGTTTTATGCGTGATAAAACTATCTGACCCACGAGGCCAGCTCCTTAGCCTTTCCAGAGCGTACCAGAGTGTCAACAGAGCTTGGAGAAAACAGGATGGGGCAGAGAACAGTGACTAGGGACTGGCTGCTTCAGTGGAAGCAGTAGTAGACAAACTGAGGGGGTAGGGGAGCTGGAGGGTGCTGACAGTGTCTTCTCCTTAGGTCGCCATAGGGAGCATACTTCCTGTGTGTGGTTTGGAGAGCAGCTGTTTGGGGGAAGCTCTATAGAAGCTCTCCCTCCCTCTCACTCACACCCACTTTTCTCTCTGCTCTACCATGCTTTCTCATCCCATAGAGTTCCGTGGGGGAGGGGAAACCACTCCAGTATCAACAAGATAATGAAGGGCCTGCTGCCCAGAAGAGATTAAGTGTGGGTGGGAGAGGGTGATTTTGGCTGCACCACTTTATCATCAAGGACATCTCTCTTTCCCTAGGTAGAACTGGAAGTCAGAGCTGGAGGAAGCCATAGAGATCATCTGACTTAACTGCCTCCTCCTACAGATGGAGAAACTGAGCTCCAAAGATGTCCTATGACTCACTTAGCATCACACAGGAACTCAGTGGGTCAGCTTGGGATACTGATCTCTGTATTCTTGGTCCATCACTATTTCTGCTGCTCCTGACGATACTAACTGAGCATCAGTCATGTCACTCAGCCTGGTTCTGGAGGCCCCTTCTTGGGGTTGAATGACTATGAGGGCTTCTGGCTCAGAACTGTTTTTATCCCTGAGCGGTTACCTCCTCTACTATATAACATTTACTCCAAGATGTCAGAAGTCCAGTCTCTTGGAGCCTCTGTACTTATTCTCCTCAGTTTGGATGGAATCTCATTTAAGTCCCCAAAGTCTTCATTCTTGCTCATGTGCTGACTGGGTAGAACGCGAGGACTTTGGAACATTTGTGCACCCAGCATGCAGAGATTGAGCTCACAGCACAGGAGTGCTAGGTAAAACCTTAAGAAGAGCCTCTCCACCCATGCAAAATAATTCCAATTAGACCAGGTTAGACCAAACCAAAAATGCCCGCGTTTAATAAATGCAGCACTCTCGGGTGGCCAGGAGCATGGCAGGGAGATGGAACACAACAGGGGACAGAGAGGGAGAGCACATGCAAAACCCGAAACCATGTGTTCCTTTTTCTGGGCTCGAGCCTAAATAGCCTGTGGTCCTGACCCTCCCTGGTGAGGGGTCAGCATTTGGCTGGCTTTTCTGGAGGTGGAGTCTGGCCCAAAGCAACTCCCAGCGGGAGGGGCCTGTCTGGTTTAATTGGAGTTATTTTGCATCAGCGGAGAGGCTCTTCTTACTATTTTTTCCTAACAAGGAGCAAGGACTGAGGGAGCAAGGATTGAGGGAGGAAAGACTGAACAGTTGGCCATTATCCTGGCTCGTGGGGCAGGCGTGGGTTATTGAGAACAGAGGAGTATAGGAAAGACACCCAAGGGGCACCATTTCCTTCCTTATGGATGCCCAAACCACAAGTGTGGCTGGAACAAGCTTTGCATCTACCTCTGTCTCAAAGCTGTCACCTCACTCTCATAAAACCATTTATTATCATCATTATTAGCATCATTATTAATGAGTGTGTGCAGTTGTACCATGAAACCCATGGGGTGTCAGAGAACAACTTGCTGGGATTAGTTCTCCTGCCACGTGAGTCCTTGGGATCAGACTCAGGTCATCAGGTTTAGAAACAAATGCCTTTACTTGCTGAGCCATCTGGATGGACCGATTTCATCAGCTCCATTTAAAACACGGTCAAACCTGTGACACCATCCATTTACAGCCGTGTTGCTTTTGTTATGACATATGAAGACAGTCTATGGATGTTCTGTGATTTGAACACATGCTAAGACAGCAGAAGCATCTGTGTGGAAGCATCCCGAACGCCACAGCGTGGTCCCCCAAAGGAGCCCTGAAATTTCCTTTTCCTCAGCTATCAGTGGCCAAATATAAAAGTGGACTTGCTAGACATTGGCCCAACTCAGAATTGCTCATCTTCAAGATTACAAAACAAATCTTCTTAGTCTCCTGATTCCAGGATTCGCCAACCCTTACCTGGGTGCAGCCATCTGTTGCTCTCCTTCTGGGATGCAGCCCCAGGTGGGAAGAGAAGAAGGCACACTTCCAAGGCAGCCTGATGTTGACAAATACAAAGGGGTGTTGAAATAAGTAACCCTAAAATAATGTGGATTTAAAAAAATTCTTCTAGACGTCTGGAATCATGTCACCATGATGTTGTACATTTGATTAAAAGATTTTTTTCTCTTTCTACCCAGATGTTTAAAGTCAAGAAGACTCACCCAGGTCTGTGTAAATAACAAGCTATTCGGCCTCTCAGCATCCAGAGGCAAATGAGAACAAGGCCCAATCCAGAGACATTAGCTGGCGGTGGATGATGGCCGGCGCAGATCTAAGGAGGTAGTTCAGGGCTTGTTTGTAACCCACGAGACGGCCACTCAAGGTGGATCAGGGCAGGAAAGCTAAATGAAGTGATTTGAAAGCTAAAAACGGCAAGCGTATGATGCTATCCAGGAACCATCTAAGGAAAAAACTCCAGCGAGGCAGATCGAGAATTTAAAAACAACACTCTCTGCCCCTACTACTCTGTGACATCTGTTAACACAGAGGCAGGGCCATTTCCTGGAAAGGCCCTTTGTGTTTACAAGGGTGAGACCCTCTTGATGTTTCTGTGACTTTAATTAAAGAGCTGAAGGATGGAACCACATCCCCAAGCATGTCCCAGGAGGGAACTTGTACACAGTGCCTCATATTCAAACGGAAAGAGAAAACCCAGTCAACGATCCAGATGTTGGTGCTTTTCCACGGATGATAATGTGTTATTCTTGCAGAAAGGGTGGGAGGAGAATGCGCTTGAGTGGAAAAATGCTTTTGAAGGTGTTTTGTTAATATCTTTTTAAACTGTCTTTTCCTTTTTGAGTGTATTTCGCAGCATCAGGTAAAACAGCACAGAGATGAAGGAGAGAGGAAGAAGCACAGAGCAGGTCTCCTAGTGGGGAAGAAAGAGCCGTGGGGCAGGGAAGAGGTGAGATCAGTCCTCGAAGGTGCACAGTAAGTGGGGGCTCAGCAGACACACGGCAATCTGCACAAGACTTCACAGACTTTGCTCCGAGTCTGACATTTGGACGTTAGAAACCTACTTGCTGAGGTAAGGAAAAGGTCCTCGGCTGTTGGTGTGCCTGAGCACTACCCCAGTAACACAGTGTTGTGGGAGCTGGGCAGCACGTGGAGACTTAGGTTTCATAGGACTAGGGGGTGGAGCTGGGATGAGATCCATGGACGACCTCCCCCAGCGGTCTAGCGTGTGAAGTTGTTTGGTCCTGCCTGCTGTGGCTATGCCTTCTCAGATGAGAAGAGCTGCTGCCCAGCTGTACTGTGGGAGCCAGGCTGTAGCTCCATTTGTCTAGCTCTGTGTCTTGGGACCTGGACATTAAGCTCTAGGAAGTTCAGTTTGTCCATCTTAATTGACCATATAACAGACGTAATGTAAAAGTGTTATGCCGTGCCGTGCCTGTTATCTGAGCGTGACTGAGGCAGAGGCAGGGTAACCTCTGCGGCTTCTAGGTCAGCTAGTGTTACCTTGACAGTGAGCTTCATGTTCAGTGAGAGACCTTGTCTCAAAAAGTAGGGTGGCACACGCCTTTAATCCCACACTTGAGAGGCAGAGGCAAATGGATCTTTGTGAGTTTGAGGACATCCTGGTCTACATAGCAAGTTCAAAGACCAGTCAGGGCTACATAAACTTTTAAAAAAAAATAGGGTAGAGAGCAATTGAGGAAAACACTTAGAGTCTTCAGTTCCATGTTTATATGTGAATGTGCATACCTGCATACATGTGCACACACATGAACATGTACACATGCAGTCTAAAAACAGAAACAAAGAACACACAAAACATATGATTGGCTGGACATACTGGCTCACAGCTGTAAGCCCATCACCCAGAAGGGTGGGTAGGAGGAGGGAGAGCTTGAAGCCAGCCTGAGCTATGTTGCAAGTCAAAAACCCAAACCAAAAATACGTTATTAGGGAAAACAACAAACACAAAAGCCTCAGAAGTTCTCTTGTGTTCTGTAAAGTATTGAATGCTATACACATGTAAATTGTTATTTTTTTAAAAGTCCTGTTATCATCCTCCAGGTTAAGAGTTAATTTGGGGCTCAAGAGAACCCAGAAAGTGTGGGGCAGTTTCCAAGGCAGCCAAGAAGATTCAAGAGGACACTAAAATGGCAAGAGAGGCACGTGTGTGTGTGTGTGTGTGTGTGTGTGTGTGTGTGTGTGATCAGTGGTGAATGTTGAAGAAAATCTTAACCCCACAGCTTGCTTCTGGCTCAGGTTATTGGCTGTTAATAATGTGTCTGGGTAAGTATAGTGTATTTTACCCTTAAGATATTTTAATAAGCTTTGAGAGTCACAGTCAGCAGAGTGTAAGAGAATAACTTCATAGAAAATCAACGAAAGGTCGCTATAGGGATTGTAAGGGGGAGAGAATGAACATGAACAACATAACATTTAAAGTATACATCCAAATCAGTCACAGGTGGCCTTGCACCTTCTGGAAACTGTCACTGTCTTGTGGACAACTAGAATGGTCAGGTGTCTTCTCATCTCCCGAACTAGTTTAAAATAGCCATTTCCGCTGAGAAGTCAAACAGGAAAGGCACTCTGCCTTCCACAGACAGAGAAGGGGGCTGTGCATTCGCCTCCTGCAGGGTGGAGGGCAGTACCTCCATCTCCCCTGCGATTGTGACCAGGCAGTTGGGGAATAGTGCTTAATTTTAAGTCTATCTTCCACTTAGCACAGAACACCAGCACTTGGGAGAAGGGATTCTTCTGGCTAAAGAGGCAGAGCATGAGGGTGGAATGGGGAACACAGTCAGTGTTGTGAGGAGCCCCCACCCTGAGAGGTCAGCTGGAGTCAGCCTGTGTGTCTACTGCTCCATCTCACTCTATAGATCCCCCTGGACCCCACGTATCCTGAAACTCCAGCCAATGGTATCAACTTACACAGCACCAGGAATTCCTATTTCATGACCAAAGGTGTCCACCTCTAAGGTGGGGAAAGACAAACTTTAAAAGTTAATGATGATGTAGGTTCTGGAGACGAACACACCTCTCATTTACTAGAGGACTAGGGAGATGAGTCAGCTGGTTAAGTGCTTGCCTTGCAAGCATGAGGATCTGAGTCTGATTTCCAAAACCCACATGAAAAGATGAGTATGGAGCTCCTTGCTTGTAATCTCAGTGCTGAGGAGGCAGAGACATGAATATCCACGGGGCTTAATGTCAAGCTAGTTTAGGCTACTTGGTGAGTTCTGAATTGGTGAGAGACACTGTTTGCACACGAAATAAGATCGTGGAGCACAAGGAATGATGCATGGGTTGTTCTCTGGCCTCCACATGCACACATGTCAACACATACACACATAGACACATGTGTGCAGAGAAAGGGCTTGAGTAGAGTTTGGCTCATCAGCTCAGTTGTGGCCTGGAATTGTGGAATCTGGAATGCTGAAAGGATGAAGTCCAATCTGCGTGCAGAGGACCTGGGAGGCCTTCTGTGGTCAGAGGGAGTCAGCTATGGAGGTCTGGGCTGCTGAGCTGGGCAGAGTCCGTTTTGCTGGTGAGGTCCCCACTGAACAGTCTCTCGTGCCTCGGAGCTTGGAGAAAGGATGGCGCCATGCAAATGCAGAGCTGTTTTCATGTCCCTAACACATCCCAGATTTGTGCAGCCAGAGAGTTTGTCCAGCCCTGTGAATTTCCCACTGTTTTCCTTTTCTGACAGTCACGGGGCTGACACTTCAGGAATGCTTCCTTAAGCTGGAAAATAGAATGGGCCAGAGCACAGGCTCTAGAGGAACAGGAATGTGGATAATCCCTAGTTCTAGAAACAGCCCCAAATCATAAAGGATTAGCTTGGGAATAGGGGGTGGTGAGTAGCACGCTCATGTATTGTTATGCTTGCTCTGGTGTATATTAATATGCATGAGTGTTCTGAGTCCTCACCAATGACAGGACCAATGACCCTTGAGCATCCTTGGGCCTGGGAGGATGTGGGCTATTACTATGCCAGGGAAATTGGGTGGACAATGTGTTAAGTAATGAAGTCATGCGTAGGTAATGAAGCATTTGCTGCCTTGCTTTCTAAAGCAGAACTTGGTGGAGCCCTTGCTTACCCCTCTCTTCCTCTCTCTTCATTTTCACAGTAGTCTGGAGACAAGAGAGGCTTCTTCCATACACAAAGTAGACTCGAGGAGTTCCCCAGGAGTGCCTGCTGAGGGGGCTAGCGACAATGCGCACCCGGAGTTCTATTGACTTATGGGTACACTTCTGGACTTCTGAGAACCGTGTCCAGTGTCCTTCTGAGAGGGGTGTTTCTCTCCATTCATCTTGGGCACACTTGCTTTATGTATCCCACTCCAGGGCTTCTTGTTTGCCACTTGCTGCCTAGAATGAGAAACATTCTGTGTTGTTTCGTTTCTGCTCCACTTAAAGGTGAAAATCTTGTTTCCACACTGTTTCTAGTATAAACTTTTCTGGGTGGCACGTGGGATTGAATTTTCTGACCTTCAGGATGGTCTCCATCTCGCCTCTTTTAAATGGGCACTTTCCAAATGCAGTTTCATGTCCCCTTCACCTTTATACAATTCCTTGGGGACCTCTGGACAAGAGACCTGTGCTCACCACTAAACGCCCTGCAGCCCAGTCAGCAAGCAGCCCACCACCCCGTGGCCATGCACGTAGGGAGCGGCTGCGTCATGCTTGTTGTGGGGTGTAAAAGGCAAAGAGGTGCAAGTTATGGACTCTGCTCTCCAACAGAGTATAATCTCATTAAAATATTATGCTTGGTAGATATACAAATAATTTTTTAAAAGAATATGGCCAATGGCTGGCGAGATGGCTCAGTGGGTAAAAGAACATATCATGTAAGCCTTGACAACCCAGGTTGTCAATGGATGTAGAGAATGGATTCCTAAAAGTTGTCCTTGACCTTCCACATGTACACTGTGGCCCATGTGTATAAACACACACATGTATGTACACACACACACACACACACACACACACACTATAAACAAGTAAATTGCAATCTAAGAAAGACAGTTGATCGATAAGTGGTTATTTACACACACTATGGTCAAACGACTTGCAGTCTAAGAAAGAAGGTTGGTTAATAAGTGGTTATTTACACAAACACACACACATACACACTATGGTCAAATGACTTGCAGTCTAAGAAGGAAGGTTGATAAGTAGTCATTTACACACACAAACATACACACACACTATGGTTTTGCAGTCTAAGACAGAAGGTTGGTTGGTAAGTGGTCATTTGCACACACACACACAAACATACACACACACAATGGTCAAGTGACTTGCAGACTTGCAGTCTAAGAAGGAAGGTTGGTTGATAAGTGGTCATTTACACACACACACACACACACACATACACACACACACACACACACACCATGGAGACTTGGGGTGCTTGCCATGCTCTGATATCCTACAGCCAGCAGCACAGAGATGCGGGCAAGCTTTAGAGATCTGCTCTTGATAGCATCACCCTGGATTGATGTCCCTGAGATATCACAGATATTTGAGAAGATCTGAAGATTTTTTCAAAGGTTTTCAAGAGAATTCTTTCTCTTACAATATAGAGAAGCAGGTGGCTTGGTATAAGCTGATTTCCTCACTTCTATCCATAAGCATTCTTAAATTCTCACCCCCCTTTAAGAAGAGGCTAGAGCCACCCATTTATACCATAGCTGTAGGGATTAGGCTCAATGCACAGGACCACCAGACACATGGTGCTTAGTAGACTCTCAAACGGTAACAATGATTACAGTATAATTTGACTCCAGATTCTTGAGTCTGCCATCCCATCTGCAGCTACCCCAGAGATCAGTAAGGAAAGGTACTAGGGAACAAGTGACTGGTGCCATTTTATCATTTATCAGCTCTGGAACGGCGGCACACAGCCTCTATGTCACCTGCTGTCTGAGTTACTTTTGTACCACTGTGACCAAACACTGTACGGAGCAGAGAAAGCTCCGAGTGAGTGAAGTCCTGAGCAAGTGTGTATTTTGACAAGGGGATGGACTGTTGAGGACTCTGAGGCCTCAGATCCATGGGAAAATTGCAAAGCCACTAGCCTTATAGCCTCGACTGAGATGGTAAAGCTTTCCTTGGGCGTCGGAGTCGGAGTGTTTACGGCTGGCTGATCAGTGTGTTCCAAGACCAGCAACCGCTGCTTCTTCCTGCAGGATGTTTGCAGCCCGAGACTGCTGGCCTATATCCCTTCTCCCCAACCCCTCGCTGTATCTAATAAACAACCTGAGGCTCCTGGTTATCCTGTCGTGTTTGGAGAACTCAGCTGATCACAGCCTCGCCGGCTGTGTTTGTTCTTCTTTATTCCCTCACCACCCACAGCCAGGATTCTGGGATCCAAAGGGCGGAGGAAGAGGCAAAGCACCTGCTAGAAAACCTTCAGGATGGAAGATGTACTTTGACTCACAGTTTCAAGAGGTTCAGTTCAGCGGGCCACGCGGGGGCAAAGTCACACAGATCACAGTAAGGATCACACACATGGCAGAGGCTTTTCACACCACGGAGAGCACCAGAACCTCAGAGTGTAAAGCAGGCAAAAAAAAAAAAAAGAGTCTAGCTTTCAAAGACAACTCCCAGTGTGACCTACTTTTGTCACTGTGGTCGCACCTTCCAAAGGTTCTGTGGCCTCTCAAAATAGCATCACTAGTCAGGACAAAGCCTGTGAGGATATTAGGCTGTGTGTGTGAGGGGGCGGGGATCTCAGACCCATATCGTAACACCTACCACAGAGACATGTTGGATGACTGAATCAGCCCTCATGAAAGGCTTTCGTCTTTGTACAGGAGGATTGCAGTTATGACAGAACTCACCCCTGTGTCTGCAGGCATGTCCCTTCCGGTAGCTGGAGCACTCTCAGGTGTGGCTTTCCACTTCTGAAAGCAATTCCTAGGTTAGGGATGAAGTGAATTTTTGCAAAGCTTTCTTGTACAAATAGGAAAATTGAGCCTTGGATTAGTTGGGACCTGCCTACGGTTGTGACCAAGCCAAAGAGGAACTTGATTCTCAGATCTGGCAGCTTTAGTCAGGGAACCGTGGAAGCAGGAAAGGGACAAGTGTGACTGGAGGCAGCATCCCCCCTTCTCCACGCCTGGGGTTGTGCACGTGTTTTCTCTTGTGCTCATGGAGCAAATGACACTACCGTGGCAAGTCTCTGCCCAGTGGTCATCCCATCCCAGAAGGTTCACGGAGAGCAGAACAGGTAACCACAGGGTGAGTTTTCTTTCAGATTCTGTAGAGAAAGTGCTTCTAAAAGCAAGTCTTCCCTGTGGAGACTTTGGCCTGTGGCGAATGGGTTTGGAAACATGTTTTCTGTAAAACTCAACCCCATTAATCTACTTGCAATTCCAGAAAGACAGCTTGCAATGCGCACCTCAGGGCTTGTCCCAAACTCTCCCATTCTCAGTGGCAGAGGCAGGCAAGTGGTCCCAGCACAGTTCAGGAACTGAGGACTTGTGTTTCCTGTCCAGCTTGGGCCTGAAACTGCCAGAGAGGTCACTCAAGTTGACCTTGTCCTGCCGTCTCCCATCCCTCATCCTGTTGGGGAACTTGGAAGGAGCTGGAAACTGTCATTTTCTCACACACCAGAGACAATTATCTCCAACAAGTTTGAAGAGTCAGCTGAGATATTTCAATTTTCCCTTCATTGAAACTGTTGAACCTCTGAGTCCCTTTTTGTAGGGAGTTGAGGAAGCTGAGTGAATTCATAAAGGGCAGATGAAGTCCCGAGTGGGTGTGTGACGGGCATGATCACGTCAGGAACCCAGTGCCTCAGACCCATGGCAGGGACAAAGCCTTCCCCCAGGGTTAGGCTCAGAAGGTTGACGAAGGCTTCCTCTGGTCTGTGAGCAAACGGTGCCAGTGTGTATAAAAACTGGCAACTGCAGCTTCGACCTTGCCGATAACCGCAGCATGTCTACAGACTCCTCCTACTGAGGCTGCCTCTCTTCTCCGCCTGCTGCACATAATGAAAGCACAGAGGTTCCAGCCTATGGTTATAGAGGGATGCTGCTTCATCGGAGCAAGTGCAACCCCCCAGTCCTGGCTTTTCTGTACCACGTGTCTGTGTGTCTGTCCTTTCTTCTGTGCTCAAATCAGGGCAAGGTCAAAGTCACACAAATCATGGCTCTTCCGTTCTCTTAAGAAAGGCACCTCTTAAGTTTGGAATCACGGAAGAAAAAGAAATAAAGAGAGCCCTGTGCCGAAGGACAATGTAACGTGATACAGTGTAATTGGGGTAGTCATTGTTTAGTAACTGAAGTTCAGGGGACATTCTGAATCCAGTGCAAGAGAAAGCCCAGGACTAAAACCCACAAAGTCCCTTGCTGCTTCTCCAGTTTCCAATGCTGCTGATGCAAGGAGGGAGGGTTGTCCGTCGGCAGAGAGGTGGATGTGCTGGAATAAAGTCTTAAGTCCTGTCCTCGCTAAGGCCAGAATTGAATGCCACATGGCAGCCTGTGTCAGTTCCATTAGTTTTGCCCGAGACACTCTTCCAAGACTATGCCCGGAGCTGATGCAGTAGTTTTAGTAAAAGATACGTCCTTCTTGACATGAACATAGCATGCATAGCCACAGAGTTGTCTAAGGAGCACCAGTTTTGCCTGGAGATGTGAGCACAGACGATTGCTCACAGAGCCTTATGGGACATTCCACAAGGTCTGGACTTTGATTTTGGTATGACCAAATGTGCCATGCTGTGATACAGTACAACTCAAACACTGAGGACAAAAGTGGGAGGACACTACAGAGTGCGACTACAGGGAGTGGGAAGGTGTCACCCACAGCTTCGGCACATTAATAGCCCAATTCTGGAGCACATATGGTAAAGCCGAGACCAAGACTGGGCACCTCTTGAGTCCACGACTGGCTCCTCTTGCCTGCTTCTTTCTCTTGGCCTGGAGACAGGGAATCCTTTCAGTGGTCTGCCCTACACAGGGAGGAAGGGCAGTTTGGTACTGGGACCCTCAGCTGAATCTCTCTCTACTTGCTACTGCAGCTAAGCCAGCACTCCTCTGCCCCCTTCAAATCTCTTCTCTGAGCCTTCGCCTGAGCTGCAGGTGATGATTGGCTTGGCCAGAAAAAAGATAGCTATCCCTGGCTGCTATCTGTCTCCTCATGGCTGCCTGCCCTGTCTTGTTAGAGTCTCTCTGTGTGTCTAATTTATACACTTCCAGCCCTCTGGGTAGGGGCTTCTCCTTTTCCCTCACTCCCCCTACTTCTGTGTTCTCTGAGTTTAGATGGATTATGTCTGATGTTTAAGTTTTCAACTCCCACCCCTCATTCTTAAATTCTAAGAAAAATCTATCAAAAGTGAATACCCAATGACTGTTAGAAAGGCAGCAAAGAGGATGAAGTGTGGTACAGGAGGTGTGTGCAAGTGCTGGGGACTCAGGAGCAGTTGGTGATCTCCAGGGAGTAGAGTAGGGTTCATCATGGAGCGGGTGTCTAGTCTTCCTGAGAGCGTTGCCAAAGTGCTGCCAGGATCATGACCTCTGACTGCTTGGAACAGAAAAGACTTTACTATCTGTACCTGGAGTGCTGTGCAGTTTCCTGGGGAAGAGAAACTGAGTGGCTTCATGGCCAGAGAAAGCTATCTTTCTTTTATCTTAAGTAGTTATTAAGTTTCTTATACTTGACATAGGAAGCTGGAGTTAGAGAGAGCAGAAGGCTTTGCAGAAGGCACTATTTCTCTAGTCGTTCCTTTCTCCTTCCCTTCCTTCCTTCTGCTCACCCATCCACCTACCCATCCTTTCTTCCATTTAGCTATTCTTCAATCTATTTGCCTACAATGGTTAACGACAATGAGGCAGAAGAAACTTCATGTCAATGTGACAACATGGTCTTAAGATCTGTCTACTACAGTACAAGTTGCTGGGATGTATTAGGAAGACCAGAACCTGCAAATGGAAAGAGGAGGCATTGGTTTGGCTTTGAGAAAATCCCATTAGAGCACTGCAGGGATCTCAAGAGAACAACTGTGAACCAATGGCAGACATCATTTCTTCTTTTAAATATGGCATTAAATGAAGCAACACAGAAGGAGCAGAAGGGACAGGGCCATTGAAGAAGACTCCATAAAGAGTTCCTTGACACAGAGGAGAGTGGATAGCAGGTGACAGAGCCTTCCAGGTTGGGAGGAAGGCCTAAGAGGGCCTGATGGTGGGGAGGATGGAACAGCTAAGTGTGTCCAGGGTGTAGGGACCTTGGTGATGATGGTAGTATCTGCTACTGAGGGAATGTCAGAAGAATGGATGAAGGTGGTGAGATCTGCCAGGGTGCTTTGGAGAGTCCGATGAAGAAGTTGTGTGTTTTAGTCCTGGAGGCTCCTCTAGGGAGGTGGGACAAGCAGGGTAATGGCCTTCCTGCAGCTGGGATGAACATTCCGTGACGGGCTGCCTGCCAGAAAGCTGAGGCCCACGCTCATAGCTTGAGGGCTGTGGTGGAGGTGGAGACGGTCCAGTGGAGATAGTGACATTGGGTGATGTGTTCATACCCACAAGGCTGAGGATGCTGTTGTGGTACAATGAGGGCATTGAGAGCAGCAGTACCAGGGCATTCAGCTCCAAGCAGATTCCAAGACCTCCCAAACAAGAGCTAAAGCCTTGCCATGAAGGTGCAGAAAGCTGTGGTCTCAGTCCTTGGAAACATCATCAAAAGGAGCTGTTCAGAGCAAAACGCATTCCATGTGTTGGCCCTGCCCATGTGTTTCTTGTCAACCAGGCTGCTCTTCCTGGGTTCAGAAGGGTTTCTGTTTGAAATTTTATGAGCCTTGGCTGGGAAGGAGCACTTACCCCTGAGTTTGTGGGAGTTAATGGCCTTTTCTGGCGGCACAACTCTGGGGGCCTCGGAGAGTTCCCAAATGCCAGGAAAGGAGAAACCCATAGCCTATATTTCAACTGAAAATTATGCTTTATTTATAGGGACTGAAGACTCCCCAGGGTCCTTCTTCAGCATCCTTCAGAACCCGATGTGTCTGGGCTCAGAGTGTCTTCCTGGGGTCAACACTCAGCATTCATGTCGGCACACTCTTGAAGAAGCTGCCCAAGGTAGGAGCCCTTCTCTCTACATGGGCAGCCTCCATCTAGAGCAGAAGTTGTATTCATTCTTCAACCTTCTAGTTTTACTGTTTAAATAGACTATTCAGAATGGGGTCTTCACATGTTGGTATCAACTTAATTTACTTCAGCCAATCCTTATGGGTCACAGGCAGGAATTGAGCGCTGTAGTAGGTATCATGGGAACACAAAGAAACAGAAATGGGATGAGACACTCAGAGCATCTTGTTCCAGGTTGTGCCCTTCCACATACCATCTGTCAACTTCCATCATTGTGATGTACCATCTCCCTTTCCCAGTACCCCTCGTTTGAAAACGAGAAGCCTGGATGAATTCAAAGGCTGAAAAAATTCAAGGCAAGGGAGAGTTTTTAAAAGATTAGTCTAAAAAAGATAATTAAGAGAGACTTCAGAAAATAGTGGTTTTTTTTTCTTCCAGGAATGACATTTAATTGTCTATTGTTTATGTCAGACAGGGACAAGCTAAGAAGGACAACTGCTACTGCCTAGCTTGACCATTCTGAGACCACTTGCCATTCAGAATCTTTAAGCTAGCACAGCATCTCATACTCTCCACAGATGTGGCTGTTCACAGGATGATCTGGATGGA
Source organism: Dicrostonyx torquatus (assembly GCA_028555095.1). Lineage (NCBI taxonomy): Eukaryota > Metazoa > Chordata > Mammalia > Rodentia > Cricetidae > Dicrostonyx > Dicrostonyx torquatus. The sequence continues at coordinate 3,826,824 of JAQHUG010000191.1, read as the reverse complement.
GAATGGCTGGTACTCACCCTGATGCTGCTGTGGATGGGGAGTGGCCGGTACTCACCTGCCATGCCAATGCAGCCTGGAAGCCAAGACTTGTGGGGGGGGTGCTGGGATTGAGACATGGAGGCTTCTTTTCAGGTAGAAAAACAGCAACATTTATTTTTCCCTGAGCTAAAGCCTTTTATACCTCTACTGCTTCTGTGGAAAACCATCGGCCAGAAAGAACACAAACATCCTTGTCAATTACAGATCACAAGGAAGTTCCCCTGTCAGTCAGGGGGAGTGAGGGCAGCTAGATCACAACACTCTTTGACCCCCTATGCATATTTAAATCTTACCACCCATCAAGACACCCCCTGCTGCTAAACTTCTGCAGGGGATCCCAAACTGCAGAGTCCTCCTGACCTTCATTTCCTGTTTGGACATGATTTTTCTAGCCTGGTCAGTTGAGGATTTGTTTACAGTGATTCTGCTTGGAGGGGGCATTGGATAAGCATTTCAAGATTTTCTTATAGACACTCAGAGAGAAACATAAGCTGCACCCTAGTACGAATCAGATGGTGACTAATTAAATTTAATGTACGAAGTATGTAAGCCTTGAACCTAAACCTACATTATTTAAAAAGATAAAAGGTTTCATTTATATTAATGATTTCAATTAAGGTTTATATGGCATGCTTAACACATAAATGACAAGTAGCAATTAATAACTGCTCAAATGGGAACAGAAGGAGGAAAGTGAATGCATGACTTCTCAGAAGTAAGTTGGAAAAGTGCTGAGTTTTAATCCACACTGACCTCCATGTGTAACAGGTGATAAGGAAGGAAAGAAGGGAGAAGGGGGATACATTGTTTCAAGTGATATAAAGAAAAGCAGAGCAGAGCCACTCAAAGCTCTGTGACTAGAGAGAGGTAGGTGAGTGACAGCTTGAGTCATGTTAACTGGGAAGACTCTATGTGAAGAAGAGAAAATAGGACCCTCCAGAGCTCCTCATGCTCTAATGTCTGTCATGAAATCTTCAGGAGAGGAGAGTCTCTAAGATTCCTAGACAGACTTGAGCATGAAGCTGACTAACCACCCCTCACCCCAGCTATGATGAGCGGAAGACACGTTGGGACACATTGATTTAAAGCAAAGGAATTCTATCTCTGGGTTAATCAAAGCCTGTCTAGCGTGTATCATATTAGAAAGGGCGGTCTGGTTAGAGTAATTCAAAACTATACCTTGGAAATTAACATATTTGTCTGAAAAAGAATGGGCTTGACAGGAGAGCTGGGTGATCTGCAGAATGTCTGGAACTTGATCATTTATAATTAAATATGTGGTGCTATTTTCCTATCACTGTGATTAAAAAAATCTGACAAAAATCAACTAAGGAAAAAGGTTTATTTGGGCTCCCAAGCTCGGAGGTTTCAGTTCATAGCAGGTCCAATTACTCTCAGACCTATGGGAAGGCACAGCATCATGGGGAATGAAAACCCGAGGAGAAGACTGCTACTCTCTAGCAGCCAGGATGCAAAAAGAGAGCCAGTCAGGAACAGGGACAGCAATGTATCAAGGGTACACGCCAATGACCGGCTTCCTTCAACTTGGCACCACTTCCTACTGGTTTTATCACCTAAAAACTACACCATCAGCTGAAAACCATGCCTTTAATATATACACTTATGGGGAGGATTTATGATTAAAAACTGTAATATATGCTAAGATCTTTGTAACTACTATTGTGTGCATGCATGAAGAGTATATGTGGTCATGCATGTCATGGCACATGTGGCAGTCAGAGGACAAGTCTATGGAGTCAGTTCTCTCCATCTGCCTTCATGGGGATTCTGGGGATTTAACTCAATTACCAAGCTTGTGTTACCCACTGAACCATTTTGTTACCCCACTAAGACATGCACACATCTATCACACAAGAAAGGAATTTGGTTTATTTGGGTATGAACACAGAGGATAAAACTAGAATCCATAGTTGAAATCCACAGTGAGTCATGCTTTAGCTCCAATTTAGGAAATTTCCTTGCTACATATTCCTTTTGGCTAAAATTCTGGGGTAGTCCTTATAACCCAGCTAGGTGTGTGGAATTCTAGCATTTCCATTTCTTATGCTTTACCCTTCCTTTTGGCACATCAGTCAGAGTTCAGGTCAATCAGGGTACCAGAGCCTTATCTTAGGTAGTTTAATAGGAGAAGAGTATAAAATGGGGCCTCAATCAACACCTCCAGGAAAGATGAGAACCAATCTAGGAAGGACAAATAGCAATCCCCAGTCCAAAGGGAAGGTAAGAGTGAATGTGTGAGCCACGAGTCAGGCCCAGGTACAGCAGCAGCAGGGTGAATGCCATCCATTCCCCATC
>JAQHUG010000191.1:3796491-3815300 GCA_028555095.1 Dicrostonyx torquatus | reverse complement strand
AGTTTCTTTATTAACCAATAAAAGCACAGAAATACAGAAGGACCTTCCTACACCATACACTGATGTTTGCCTTCTTAGTATGTTGGAGTTTTCCCCTTACAGTTTCTAATATTATGTTTTGCTTTGCATTTTGACATTTTGACTACAGTATGTCATGAAGAAATGAAGTCTACTGGTAATTTTTCTACTGTTGTTTTATTTGATCCACTGAAACTTTTCATTTAACACACTTATATATATTTTTTCAGAATCTTAATTTTCTTACTGACCTTTCCCCCAAGTTGATGACTTCTCATAAATGTTGCTATTTTTCTCATATGTTTTTATAATAACATAATCTTCCATATTACTGACTTACTCTTCCAGATACTGGGTTGAATCCATCTGCTTATTTGTACCCTCTTACAAATAAGGCTCTTGGCAATTTTTACCGGTAAATTGTTCCAAATTTCACATGGCATTTTAATGCCAGTGTCTTCAAGTTTAATAGCTGAGGGGCTATGCTGTTTTGGAGTGAACTTTTTCTTACATATTTGTTGCAATACATGCATTCATTTGGTTAGATGTCTCCTCTAGTTTTATTTGGTAATCTTAGAGCAGAGAAAAAAACACTGTTATAAAAGGAACAACACTAAAACACATAAGATACAAATATACACTTAAAATTGACCTAATTCATCACTAATAACTACAAAAGACAAAACGATAAACCTGCTTTAGAATGTGCTATAATGTTAAATGATAATTAGGGTAAAGGGAGAAGTAATAAATGGATGGGATGGAAGGAAGGAAGGAAGGAAGAGGAAGGAAGTGGGGGAAAGGGGAGAAATGGAAGAGAAGGAAGCTAAAAAGACAGAAAAAGAGGGGGCACAGTGAGTGATTTAATAAAGGGATGTGCTGGATAGTTTTATGTCAGCTTGACACAGCTAACGTCATCCAAGAGGAGGGAACCTCAGTTGAGTAACTGCATTCATAATACTGAGCTGTAAGTAAGCCTGAAGGGCATTTTCTTAATTAGTGATTGATGAGGGAGGGTCCAGTCAATTGTGGGTGGTGCCATTCCTGGCCTTGTTGGTGGTCCTGAGTTCTATAAGAAAGAAGCTTGAGCAAACTGTGAGAATCAAGTCAGCAAGTAGCTCTCCTCCATGGCCTCTGATGAGATCTTGCCTCCAGGTTCCTGCTTTGTTTGAGTTCCTGTCCTGACTTTCTTCAGTGATGAGCAGTGTGGTGGTTTGAAAGAAAATGGCCCCCAAAGGAGTGTCAGAATAGAAGATACCTTCTAATAATAATAATACCATACGGCCTTGTTGGAGGAAATGTGTCACTGTGAGGGAGGGCTTTGAGGTCTCTTTTGCTCAAGCTTCTTTCAGTGTGACATTCAGTCAACTTCCTGTTGTCTGCAAAATGTAGCACTCTCAGCTTCAGCACCACATTTGTTTGTAGGCTGTCATGCTTCCCATCATGATGATAATGGACTGAACCTCTGAGATGCAAGCAAGCCACTTCATTTAAATGTTTTCTTTATAAGAGTAGCCATGGTCATGGTGGCTCTTCACAGCAATAAAAACTTTAACTAAGACAGAAGTTAGGGACTGGGGTATTGTTGTGATAGACCTGATCGTGCTTTTGTTTGGAGTAATATGGACTTTGGTAATTTGGGTTAGAAAAGCACTGAAATGCTTTAAGCACTGCTTAATGAGCCATACTAGTATGAGCATGAAAGACAGTGGTGCTGATAATGATTTGAAATGTCGGAAGCTGGCTCAGGTTTCAGAGAAGAATTTTAGTATGTTGTGTAGGAATTGTTCTTATGATATTTTGATGAAGGAAGTGGCTGCCTTTTACCCTTGTTCAAACAGTCTGCTTGAGGCTGAAGTGAAGAGGTTTGGATTAATTCCATTGGCAGAAGAAATTCCCAAATATCCTAATACAGACTCTGTCATGTGGATATTAGTGGTAACACTAATGAAGATATATAATTAAAAACGAGCAACTTGAGCAGGGTAAATTATAAAAAGTAAATTTTGAGGAGAAAGGGAACACCAAACGATGTGAAATGGCCCTAGATCCTATGTTCAAGGAGATAAACAAATTAAGAAATGAATTAAAGGGAGTGGTGACCTCAGGGCAAGATCCTACCAAGTTAAGTTTCCAGGTTGTGAAAAGGAACTAAGAAAAGCTTAGAGCCGGGCGTGGTGGGGAACACCTTTAACCCCAACACTGGGAAGGAAGAACCCAGAAAATGTCTGAGTTCGAGGCCAGCCTGCTCTACAGAGCGAGTTTCAGGACAGCCAGGCTTAGGCAGTGAAGGACAGAGAGCTGGTGAAGATGTAATTGAATGAGGGGACCATGTTCCAGCCCCAGTAAACAGCAGAACTTGGCAGCTTCAGTCACATTGTTCTGGCTTTAGAGTTAAGGATATATAAATGGGCTATGGAATTTGCCTCCATGCCTCAGATAGCCACTGAGGCTAGGCATGTGACAGGGGTGTCTGCACGGAGGCCTAGTAGAGAGGCCACTGCATGAAGTTGTGAGGCTGAAGCCTGAATTGCCTTGGAGAGTCCAAGATAATCGAGATGCCAGAGTTGTGGGGTACCTGCGGAGGTAACAGGGAGTGGGACCAAGAAAGAAGTACGTTGCAACCAACAAAGCTGAACAGAGTTGGAGATCTGAAGAGTATTTTGACGTCAGACATGGAGATACAGAGTTTGGAGTTTGCCCATCTTGTTTTTAGTCTTGCTTTGGTCCAGTATTTGTTTGCTATGCTCCTTTCCCTATGCTTTGGAATGGTAATGCATATCCTGTGCTATGTGATCTGCTTTTTGATTTTGATTTTATAGGTGATTACATGAGTCTCAGAAAAGATTTCATATTCTGAAACATGTTTGGGATTTTTATTGACTATGAAGACCTCTGAAGTTGAACTAAATGCTCTTTGTTTGCATTATGATATGGTTTTAAGCCTTTGGGCTCAGGGAGTGGAATGTGATGATTTGAAAGAAAACAGCCCCCCCAAAAGAGAGGCGCTATCAGGAGATGTGACCTTATTGGAGGAAGTGTGTCACTGTGGGGTCAGGTTTGAGGTCTCTTTTGCTCAAGCTTTCCTCAATCTGACTTTGAGCTGACTTCCTACTTCCATTTGGTCAAGATATAGCCATCACCACATCTGTCTGTATGATGCTCCCATTATGGTGATAATGGACCAAACCTCTGAAACTGTAAGTCATTGTCTCAATTAAAACTTTTCTGTATGGGTTGCCATGGTCAAAGTGTCTCTTCATAGCAATGAGAAACCTTAACTAAGACAGACAAAGATAAACAGCAAAGTGGAAGTGTAAAACAAATAAAGGCTTTCCTCTCCAAGGTGCTTTTGGCCATGGCGTTTCATCACAGCAGGAGTAACCCTGGCTAAGACAAGTGGGGAGCAAGAATGGCAAGAAACTAGAAAAAAAGAGAAGATAAATTCTAAAGGGGGAAATATTTCTTAATAATGAAAAAGTTCAATAATAAAACTCAGTAACTGTAAAGAGAGGGGTTCAAATATAAAAGCATGACTATTTAAAAAATGAAGCAGTGTCAACATAGTACTAAAAGTGTGGTAGAGAGGGAAAAACAGCTGACACATTGGGGGCAAAAAAAAATAGAAGAAAAATGAAGAAGAGAAAATAGATTGCCCACTAATGAAAAGCACATGTAAGAAAATTAAACGAATACATGGAGGGAAACAAAATATGAAAACAAAAGTTTAAAAACACAATAAAGTAAAAACACTGCTGGCAGCAGAACAAAAGGAAGAGGGGGAATCGCAACACAATAGAAAAATTACCCATAGGCTTGGCCAAGCAGAAGAGACTGTGTCCATCCTCTTAAAAAGGGTGAAATACTGGAGTGTCTCCTTTGAAATATGGAAACTCCAGCTCTAGTTAGTCAGTGGGGAGTCTGCTGAGCTGTGGATCTTGCCTTCCCTGCTATATATGCGGCTGCGGAGTCTACACTGCACAAGTGTCTGAGTTCTGTCAGAGCTGTCTTCACGGCAGGAGCTTTGCGTTCTTTGTGTGCTGAGGGCATCTGCTGTCCACACTTAGTTTTGTAGTCTGTAGGTTGAGCATGTCCTCGTGCCATCTGGAGACCCTCCGCCAAGACTGGGCACCACGAGATGGCTCACATTCTAACTGTGCTGTGCTTCCCAAGTGCACCAAGATTGTAGGAAGCAACCACGGCCCTAAGATCTTTCAAGACCCTCAGTATCAATCGTCCTGCTGGAGGGCCGGAACTTCAGACCTCTGCAGTTCTCCAGCATTGGCCAGCAGAAGGGCAGCTCCCGAGGTTGACCTGCCAATTGCTTTTAGGCGCCTCAAACTCCAGGGTTATTCTCAATTGATGAACTCCACTCCTAGGCACCTCTTTTTCTATGCATTTCCCTGCTTCTAGGGGAGCTTCCTGCTCCCTGCATCTTTCAGCTTGTGTATTGTTAACTTTTCTATTGTTTCATAAAACACCATTTTTTTTTAAAAAAAAAAGACAACGTAGGGAAGAAAGAGTTTATTTGGGTTTATCAAGTTCCAGGGAGTGAGAGCCCATGGTGATGGAGCTTTCACGTGGCAGTTGGAGCAGGTAGCTGAGGCTCACTTGAACTGCAGACGAAAACCAGAGAGAATGAACTGGAATGACGTCAGTGACATAATTCTTCCAGCAAGGCCACGCCTCCTCAACTTACCCAAACAGATCCACTGGATATACCCTGCCTGATCTCAGGCTTCCACGGGAGCTAGTTCAGTTTTCAATCACACGTTCTCTTCTAAGATGGCACCTAGCCTTTCTTCTCTGAGTCATACAGAGTGATGAGATATGGTTCGTCTCCACTCCAGATCCATCTACCAGAGGTATTGCTGTCTCAATCAACACCACAGCAAGCCTGGGGGCTTTGGGGGCGCTGTGGACTTATCCCCTCTTACCTTTTGAACACGGCCTCTGCTCCCTCTTCCCCCACTAGGACACTGTGCGGTTGAAGCTGTTTCACTTGCTCCTTAATGCTGTCCCAGTACCTCTACTTCTCGCTCTTTGCTTTTTGGGTATCCCTGTATATCATTTATGGATCTTCAAAACTCTCCCTCTTCTGGAATAGTCTACTTTTTCTAATTCTGACTCTGTCCTTCACTGGGCCACACAGAGGCAGCTTTGAGCCTTCCATCACATCCTGAAGCCCTCACTTTCTAGTTGAATTATGTAAAACCCTCTGTGAGAAATGATCAGCCTCACAGAAAAGTCATTGACTTTATAATGTCAAACACCTACTCAGTGAAAGGGTCAGGATGCAAAGACAAATGTGAAATTGAGGGGTCCCACATGGCGGGGTGGCCCTGTCAATGTAACGCCTTATGTCTATCTTTCTTCAGCTCCTTCTCCCATCTTCTGGGGCTTTCCAGGTGCTGGGGCAGTGTCTATCACAATGGCCTCTCCCACCTTGAGCTCTGAGACTCAGGCAGAAGGTTCTCCAATGACAAACACTGCAGGTGGCTGTTTGTGAAGCTCTGTGGCATCCTGACCTTTCCTGTCTCTCTTGTGCAGATTTCAGACAACAAACTAGGAGACTGAGGAGAGGGTAGCTTAGCGATCTCAAAATCTTACACTTCCATGAGCCATCCTCAAATTGTTTTTCAGTGCTAAGTTTAAAAAGAAATAGAGCAACAGCTCGGGGCTCCACAATGCCCACAATGTTGAGGAGTGAAGTAATGACAGTAAACATAATTAGTTGTGTCTTTTTAGCCTACAGCTAACAAAAGCAAAACATCAATTCACTTAGTTACCTTCTATCTCAAATACTCATCTCCAATCCTGGGCCATACATGACAGTCTTTAATTGACTGCAAAGTTAAACAAACAATACGAGAATGTGGGTAATTATGTTGGCCCGAGGAGGTGGAACACAGGTTTAGTGCCCAAGGCTCAAATCATCCTGGGAGGAACACAATTTTTATGTCCATCTTAAATAGAAACCTGTGTGGACAATGACTTAAGGCATGCTCTCTTCCTAGGTCACCCACCCCATCTCTTCTTGCATGGCATTCTGTCCTTTCCCTGAACTCCCATTTCAATAAAAGTTTGGCTAGCATTTCTTCTGGTCTCTGTCTGAGTCTTTGACTGGGTCTGAAACTTTTATTACCTGATTTGGTGTTACCTTGGAAAAGCTACTACATTTAGCATTATCCATTTGAATGCGGTTGACTGTACACTATCTTAGAACAAGGGGATGTGGGTATCTGTCTTAGCTGGTTAAACTGTGTGCTGATGTGTTGAAAAGAAAGGAAGAGTTGAAAAGAAAGGAAGAGTTGAGAAGAAGGAAAATGGGCAGAGGCGTTCTGCGGAGTCTATCTCTGGGATAAATGCTCCGTGGGGAGGGGTCTTCTGGGAGAAAATGACCGTTCTGAATCTGACACTTCCATAATGCGGAGATGGTGGGTTCTTACTGACAATTGAAATTAACATTTTGTTTTACAGATGAGGAAACTTTGGTGCTTAGAAGCAAGATGTCTTTCCCAAGGTCACCTAGTTAGTTAGGGACAGAGCAGCAACTAGAACCCAACGTTCCAGGCCTCCAGATTCATGAACTTTTCTTGGATCTGAATAAAGTTCTGATCATCTTAATTAGGAGAACTTTTAAAGTCTCTCTCTCTCTCTCTCTCTCTCTCTCTCTCTCTCTCTCTCACACACACACACACACACACACACACACACACATACGAATTTGATCAGTTACTGACCTGCTCTGGGGCATGGGCTCTGCAGGACCTACCTTTATCGTATGTGCATTCAGGGAGTGGTGCAGGGATGAGGGTTACATAGTGGCGGATGTGACTCTCCTATCAGGTGCTTATGGATCCTTCTTCCTCTCATCTCTCCCTAGCAATCAAGGACAGAAGAGATGCCACTATGATCTGTTGACTCAAGACTCTTGGACCCAAAGCCATCTAGGTCCTATGCCTCACTGGTCTGTGAACAGCTGACTGGTATGTCAAGTCCTTGGTGATAATTGGTAAGAGCTGCTGCAATGATGACACTTTGTGACCTTGATTGTCTGTGCAGAGAGACAATACTGAGAACTCTCATGATCTCACTGAGTCCTTACAGAAAAGGAGGAAACAGGCGTCATGCTAACCTCATGATATCAGAGGAGAAGACCAGGACTACAGCTGTGAGGTCATTTTCCCACCATGTCACAGATGTCCAGTGTCAACACTTGAATGTGGGTGGCCTGGAGCCCCTCTTCACATGGTGGTTTGCTTGGTATACTTAATGTTTGAATCACTAAGAAAAGTCTACTGGTGATCCTGACCCCTTGAGTGAGAGGCTCTTGTCCCAGCCTCCATGATCTTGGATCTGAGACAAGCCATCTGGGTGTAGGACTAACTGCCCCAAGAACACCCTCTTTTGCTTCCAGAGTCTGGGGCACACTAGGAGCATGCTTTGTGAGCACGGAGAGAAGGCTTCCTAATGCACCAGCCTCCCAGATGGGGCTGGTTGCTTTAAATCCTTCAGCCACAGCCTCAAGGTCATAAACTGGGAGGGCTGTAATTTCCTCTCTCTGCACTGGCTCTCGCTGGTGGCATAAGGAATTAATGGAGGCTGTGGACTCTCCTGCAGATCTGGACTGCTTGCTCAGCAGGGCTGGCAAGTCTCACTGGCTGTGCAGTATTTGGGACAGAAATAGCATTATTTAGGGGGTGGGGGATCTGATATCATAAACTTGGCAAATAGCACCTAAAAGAAAATATCAGCCACTGCCACCCTTTTGTAATGTTTCACTGTTTATAGAATATTATGCTTTTTACCCCAAACGCCTGTCTTTTGATTATTTCTCAAGTTTCCCCAAATACCATTTGTGAACCCTTTTGTCACTAAGGATTGAAAGCTTCAATGAAGTCTAGAGAGTTAATTCAGAAAGCCCTCAATTTTTCCCCCTCGCAGGAGGCCTGGATTGAGGACCAGAAGGATGGAACCTTCTAGAACCTTCTGAGCAGTACCTTTCTCATCCATAGGAAGAGGCTAATACTACATAAGGAATGATGAAAACCAAATGAGATGCAAGCAAATGCTGGAAGCCCTTAGGTTTTCAGATAGTGCAAAATGAAGGCAACTTCTAGCAGATCCTGCTTAAATCCATACACATAGCTTCTTATTTGTGCAATGAAAACACTCACTCTCTATCCCTAAAGTGTTGTCTCGGTTTTCTGATGCCCAGTAGCACCTATAGGCTCTAACATTCCTGATGTATCAACTATTATCACAATTCTGTTTGACAGTTTCATATCTGCTCTCTATCTTACACATAACGTCATAACTTTCCTTCATAAATTTCACTGACAGTACTTCTGTTCTGTCTCGGTTGTTTCCATTTCATTGCACGTCCTGTATAGAATCAACACTGAGAGATTATGAGGTTAGGTTTGTCTTTATGCTCGGCAAGTTGCCCCTTCCCTATGCTTTTTTCTTCTATAGAGAAATGAGAACTCACATCCGCTTAGCTTGTTAGCAGAGCCTTTCTTCTGAATCTGTTCTCAGTTTGCATCACAGACAAAAAGAGGTCACCACTGACAATGTCCCAAAGCAGAATCAGGTCCTTTCAAGAGGAAAAGACAGGCACTGAGTAATCTGCCATTATGTTCCAACTCAGAAAAGTAGGTGACCCCACAACCCCCAGACAAGGCTGGGCGAATCTAGCAAGGCAGGAATGAAAAGATATGCTGGGAAAGTAAACGGGGCTCACAACGTGTTTCAGTGAGTGCATAAATGAAATCAGCATCGTTTGGGGAGAAAGAGCTGGGCGAGCAGTGGTGCCTTTGGGATCGTCTGTCCCAGATGGCAATGTGGCCTGTCTGACACGCATGTCTGAGAGTGGAGTCGGACGGTCTGAGAAAGCAGAAAGTCAACCACATTCTGCTTTTCCTTGACAAATTATTCTGTTAGAAAATGGTGAAGGTGACTTGCTGTTCTAATCTTAATTATTTATAACTGTATTACGTTATTTTGAAAAGAGTATTAGAAAATGCTGAGATCAATCTGCCGGTCATGCACGGCTATGCCAGGGTACAAGCCCAGCTACTGCTTTGAGACCTTGGCTGCTGACGTTCACACAAGTGAACCATCACACAAGGGAACGTGTCCTTAGGACACTCATTTCTGTCCTCCTGCTTCTCCCCTCCTCTGCCCAACTCAAGAGGCTACCTCTGTTTTGAAACCATGAGGATTCTTTTCATCTCCAGATTCAAAGCATATAAGTATGGAAGGAGGGGTTTGGCAGTTGAGGAAATGGCAGAAACTTCGGCAGAAGAAAAATGGTAGAAGGCATCTTTCATAGGAGCCACGGATGAGCACACTTTCCTTGTACTGACTGAAGCAAATTCGACAAAACTAAGACGGAAACCCAGGGAAATCAAGCATATTTAAGTCTAAGAGAGTCTGTTTTAACTGTGACTGAGTACACATGAGGATGATAGAGAAAGGCTGACGTGCCATAGGAAGAGCATGGTCACCCTTGGGGCTGTTGAGTTTGGCTTCCCAGAGGCAAATACGTAGACATGGGAGGAAGTGATCTACCCCACTTCAGCAAAAAGCCCCAGAAAGAGAGAATTTCTCAATGCAGCAGATGTGTTGAGCCTAAGAATGTAACGGGTGTTTTAAAAACCATGATCAGAGTGAAGGAAAAATCAAAGGAGTCACGGTCTCTTTCCTCCGGACAGCTGGTGAAATGCTAACGTGAAAGAGAGAAACCAGAGCTCCTCAATTTCCCCTCTGCGTTCCCTGCCCGAAGGGAACATCGTCCATAGAGAAAGATGCCAAGCAGTCACTAATGCAGAGGAGGGGAGAGGCAGGAGGTGCTAAGAGGGCTGGTGAGCTCTTTCAGTGAGTTTCCATTCTCCGAGCCGAGGCAGCTGCAGATGTGATCAAGGACTCCGGTGCTCCACAGCTGGCAGTGGGCAGATGTTTTCAAGATGGCGGGAAAGGTATCTTCTCACGAGCTTGTGAGCCAGGTCATTTGAGGGGTGGTGTGGAGAAAGTACCTGGAGGTGCCCCTCCTTCTGGGGCAAAGCATCCTGACAGTGCGAGGGAGCTCTACCCACTAAGGAGAATTTGGGGCAGAGTAGGGGTGCCTGGAGGGCCATTGATGGACATGGACTTCTTCTGCCCTCCCACTTGTGGAGTTCTTTCTGGAAGAGTCTCAAGAAATGCTTTAGCAACCCTTTCGTTAAGATGTGGAAGTGAACTAAGTGCCTGGAATGGCAAAGCAGGAAAGAGGAAGCACCATGGTTAGGTTTATCCAGCCGTTAGAGTGCAAGCCTCCTTCTGCTCCTCGGGAGCTGACTAGCCGCCCAGAGTTCTGCTTGCTCGTGGCCCTTCCAGCCTTGCAGGCGTGCTTCCTTAATTTCTGTCTTGTATCGTCCTAGAAAGGCCACATTCATTTGGCATCACCTCGCATTTAGTATCTGCCAGCCCTGCGCTAGATTGGCTATAAAGATGATTAAAATCCGATTCCAGCTTTTAACGACCCTCTACTCTAAGAGAACTGCACAGTGTGAGACTCCATTCAAAGAAAAGCAAATTGTTATTGGGCCCTTGTTGAAGAGTCATTGTCACCTGGATGTTGTAAAAGTCTCTGCCAGATGCTTTTCCCAGTCATGGAGAATCCCTCAGTCAAGTTTGTATTCTCCCCAGATTTCTGCACAGCACGGAGGGAGCCAGGAGCCCTGCACCGCCTCAAGGATCTCAGACTTCGACAGCATGTCTTGAGTTCAGAGAGCAATCCTGCCTGCTCTTGATCCTCTCTCAAGGCACTAAAGGGCCAGACCCTTCTCTCTCTACCGCGTCTCTCCTTCTCAGTCTGCTTTCTCAGGCCTCTCAATTCTCCTGGCCTTCGGTTCAAAGATTTAATGTAGATTACAAAAACCTTTTTTGAGTCAGGATGCGTCATTATCTGGAAAATGGAAAGTCAGTGAATCACGTAAGAAAGCTGTGACTAGTTCGCAAGGCTGGAAGCCTAGACTGAGCTTAGGACTGTAGAAACAGGAGGAAGTTCGGGCTAGCAGGCATTCGTCTTGGGCCCTCTTTCTCATGTGTATGGAGGCCTCCACAGCCTGGTCTGGAACCTTGGAGAAAAAGATGAGATCCCTGATACGGATGTTAGGGACGCATTCTTTCCCACTGAGCCCACTCCCTGGGGTGCAGGCCTGGGGGTGGCTTGGAACAGAGACAGCTCTGTGGGTTCCTTAGCTGGCAAGGGGTGAGATTTAGCCTGGGGCAGCATCAGGATCCAGATTCCAAAGAAGGGCTCCCAGAATGCTGTGGGCTCTGCCCCCAATGCCACACACACACACACACACACACACACACACACACACACACACACGGTTTCATGTCGACTTCATTCTCTTCATACTATCTTGACCTTTGGTCAGACAGACCTTGTTCCCCAGAAGGGCTTCATTGTCACTGATGAATGGTAGGACTATGGGACCTCTAAATTCCACCTGGAATTCCTCCTCATTTATCATCTTGTACCTACTTACCAGGCCTCTGAGCTTTGGCTCTTACCTTCTGGAAGTGCCTTCTCTCTTCTATTATAATCACTGGCTTGGGAACTCAGTATTGTATAAAAGTGCACATTGGCTCCATAGCTGCTTCAGAAACATAAATTCCTCTCTCTTGCTTGCTTCCTCTGCCCAGCTTTCTCCAACATCAAACACAAATACCAACATAGGTGAGCAAATGATCTGAGGCCGGCCATGCACTGTGAAGTTGTCTGTGAAACGTATCAGCAAGACCCTTCCTGCCCTACACCAGATAAAAATTTTCCTCTCCCAAGCCCTGTGATAACGCCTGTAGATAACGTGTCATCTGGCATGAGTGCTACTATTAGTCATTGTTTTTATCGTGGGGTCTTATGCTAGTCACATTAGTCATTAAAACATTAATATGAAATAACTTCAAAGTCAGCGCTTCTCAGGGTTGCAAGTCACTGCGATCAACTCCCATCCCTAGGCAAATGATTTTGATAATCCTCCAAGAGTTGTCTAGAATCTTCTGGAATGATCTTGGTGAAAAAAAAACTTCATGGCATTATCAGGTAGCATTTTGGTTCTTATTTATTTGTTTATTTATTTATCTTTGTGTGCATACACTCAGGTGATGATCATACTATCTCCACCTTTATTTGAGGCAGGGTCTCTCACTGTATCTGGAGCTCACTGGTTCAGTTAGACTGGCTGGCTAGCAAGTCTCAAGGATCTTTCTGTCTCTACCTCCTCAATGCTGAGGTGACATTCACACATGTCTTTTGCGTGGGCCCTGGGGATCTGAACTCAGGTCTTCAGGCTTGTGTGGCAAATACTCATTGACCTAGAACTCCTTAGTCTTTGGTTCTTCTTTATTGTGAAGAGAGTCTATGCCCTCAAAACTGTCTCATGGGGTTGAGTTCTGTGAAGCAGAGTATAGATAGCTATCCATTTAATGGCATTTAAAATACTTGAGAAGAACAATCCCTTGTTCTGCCTTTATATCCTAGAAAGTAGGTTATTTTCACATCTTTTGGATCATGTATAACCCTATGGACTTGCTGTGAGAATGCCTGCATTTTCCAATGTTCTCAACATGTGGCACCTCGACCTGCAAGAAGGATCACATACAGTGGGGTTGGAAGGTGACATACAGTGGGGTTGGAAGGTGACATACAGTGGGGTTGGAAGGTGACATACAGTGGGGTTGGAAGGTGGTTAGCCTCTTCTTTGGACTGAATTGAGGTAGCTGATTGTACAACCTTTTCCTTTTTATCAACTTATATAATTATTTAAGATTTGGCATTTAATGATTAAAACATGAAGATGCTTTTATCTGAGCCTCTAGAAATTAGGTAATCATTGAATTAAAATTTTATATTAATTAAGCAAGTCAGTAGTATTTTAATCTACAAGCAGATAATTTATCCTTAAAATTTTCCCTGTCTCTTATTATGTCAGATCATTGTTCTTGTTTGTCCACTAAATCTTAATTTGTCAATCAATCCACCTGCTAGTTATTTCACCCAGCCTTATATCATCGCTAGTTTGGAAAAAAAATGGGCAGGTGATGGGGCTGAATGGCAAAGTCCTTTAACCCAGCCACACACTTTTCTGCAGCTGACATATATCCATTATCTTTGAGTAGGGCTGCTGAACTGCAAAATCGTTTAATAATTCTGTCACTGAGCCTAAAATCTTGAGAATTCCCAAGCTTAGCTGTTTCCACATTCAGTTAGTAAGTGAAAGTTCATTTTTCATGATCTGGGTGGAGTTCATGAAAGACATATATTTGGTTACCATTAGTATATATTTGGGTATCCATGATGTCATCTGCCCACACAGAGTATTGCAACATGGATTGTCCTGGTGAAGAGGCACAATATTAATTCACTGCATACAACAGTGTTGGAAAATGCATAATAGACATTCTTGACTTGCCTGGAGTCTTCAAAGGTGGAGGAAGAACTGCCTGAACATAAGCCTGCCGGTTCCCGAAGACCAGGATGCCCTGTCTTCAAGGGCTCCTCCATCCTCACTTTCTTCCACAGGACAAAAAAGAGCAGCAGAAACTGCTTCAGCAGCATCTGCCATTGCCAAGAACAGATAAGAAAACCTGGTGGCTGGGAAGGGAAGCAGGCTCCACACTGAGAGAGAACTGGGGCAGGCCTGGTAGCACTGCAGGGGAGCTGTGGAAATCACAGTGGTCCCAACACCACATATTTAGCTTGGCCAGCTGCGTTGATTTTTTTCCTTCCCCAGATATGCCTAGAAGATACAGTCTCCCAGTAAATTCCCTGATCCTTTGGCTCCTATGGCCCTTCCACCCCTCTTCCACATGTTCCTTGCGCCTTAGGTGCAGAAGTGTTTTGTATGTGCATTCATTGGTCCTGGGCAACACAGTTCTGCATTTTGACTGCCTGTGGTTTTCTGTAGTGGTCTCCATCTGTTGCAGAGCAGTTTCCTTGATGAGTGGTACAGATTATACTTATCTGTGGGCCTAAGGACAAATGTTTAGATTGTTGTTAGGGATAGTTTTCTTTTAGTAAATTAGGATTCTCCTCCAATAACTAACTTCACTAGCATGGAGTAGTTGCTAGGTTTCCAGAACCAAGCATGCTTTCACTCTCATTTAGTGGAACTTAAGTCCAGTTAGAAATCTGTTGGTTACCACCAAAGCCCGTGTGCCACTGCTGCTCCTTTAGGCTTATTGTGCCATGCTTGGTCATTGTTGTGGCTCATAAGTGTCATAACTGGTAGAATTGTTGGTTGCTTCCCTTCTTGAAGCTTCTATAGCACCCGCTGGTACCATGAAAGCTAGTCCTCAGAGAGGAATAATATGGAGGGAGGAAAGAAGTGTTGTAATTGCATTATAACTTCAAAAATACAATAAAATAAATGCAAACATCACAAATAAATATAGTTATTAAAACCAAAACAAAGCAGAATACTAAAGAACAAAAGGTCATTTCATAATTCCTTGACATCTAGATCATTGTCAGAGGCTGAGACTCAACATCAAGCAGAAAACAAGGGAATACTCCCTTCTGCTGGGTCATTCCAAAGTTACCTATTAAAGTTTCAGCGGTTGTCTTTATCTAGTCACAGAAATAGAGTCTCATCCATTGTGAAAGCAGTATCAATGTATAGGGAAAAGCTATTTCACTCCTGGAAAAAATTCAGTGTAAAGAAATGTGGGACTTAAGGAAAAGAACATGGGGAGAGTTGAAAAAATGATGGGAAAACCTTATGTAGATAGGTGAGTTCCCTTGAAAAACCTTGGCAGAAAACAATATGGAACTGGGTATTCCATCTTTTCTTTCTTTCTTTTCTTCCTCCTCCTCCTTTTCTTCCTCCTCCTCCTCCTTTTCCTCCTCCTCCTCATCTTCTTTCTTTTCCTCTTCTTCCTCCTCCTCTTCCTCCTCCTTTTTTTTTGTGGTGGCCCATAGAAGTGAATCCCTCCCACCTTAACGAAAGGTCAGATAGTTCAGACCTATTTTTGCTCCTTCAAGGTTACACAACAGGATGCTTGAGCCGAGGTGTGATTACGGGATGGATGCTTTGCCTAGACAAAAGAATGTTTTGACCTAGGGTCTGGTTACTTGATGTTTTGAGATGTGAGGAGGAAATTGCTTTGTTTGTTTTTTGTATCATGGTAAAGAAGTCTTTGGCCTATGCCTTTTTGGATTTGAGTATATAAGAACTTAGAGTAATAAACTTAGGGCAGATCACAGTATCCATTGCATGCCCTCCCAATTCTGTCTGTTCTCTCTTGTGTATTTCTTTTTCAATACTCCCTCCTCCCTCCAAGTATAGATAAGTAAGTCAGATGGGATCCTGAGAAATGGCGCCTTGGACGTGGAACTTGAACATGAAGGAATAACATTATGGACGCCTTGTATATGGACACTGCAAGTGTAAATGAAAAGTGGGTGCTAGGGAAAAATATAGTGAAGGTGGTGGAGTAAAGTTGTAAAAAAATGTTGTAAATATGGAGCATGGAAGTAGTAGTCAGCTGTTTGTACATTTGCTAGGGTATATTTTGAAAGTCAAAGGAACTCAGGTAGAGCAGCAGCAAAGGAAGACATTTTTAGACTCTGTAAACATTTTAAATCTCCATCCTCTACACTGCTGGTGCAGCTGTTGCCATTTTCAAACTGCTTCTGAGCTCTGGGAAGAGAAAGCAGTGTGGCCCTGCATGCCCACCCTGAGATCCCAGCCAGTTGAACCTGCAGCCCACATGGTCTTAGAGCCACTGCAGTGGCAGCCACCTGAACTCCTATGCTTCAACTAAATTTGCCAGCTGCCACCAGGGCTGACCTCTGGCAGGACTGCCAAGGCCTCTGGGAACCACCGTCACCCCCACTGTGGCTGCAGCAGATCCCTGGTACCTGGTGGGACAGCTGAGCTGCAGAGAGCAGAGCTGCGGCTCCACCATAACCCAGAGGGCAACACCAGGCAGTGGCCTCTGGAGTTGCTGCCCTACCCTACTTGACCCTGGCCAGAGAGCCTATAGGGAAAAAACAGTTAAAATGTTCTTTTTCAAATAAGAACTTTTGACCAGAAGAATTTGGGAAATATTTGTCATAAATAAATATGGGGAGACAAGCCTATGACAGTTTCAAAATGCAACTTAAAAAAATAAAACTGAAAAAAAGTCTTGCCTTGAAGGGTTAGTTATTGCTCCACAGAAAGTGGAAAAACAGCCACCTTTCCAGTCTTTGGGAACATATGTTATATCCTAAAGAAATTTATTATGAAATTATTATGAAGCTGTAGCATGTCTGTTGCAGAAACGCTGAGCAGAATCTCAGAGATACTGTGGAAAAGAGCCCTGCACTATTAATGTACCTTTAACCAAAGAGCAAGTTGATTGGTTATTTTGAAATAACAATTCCTGGGCTATTGCATTTGCACAATTTACAGGACAAATTGATAATCATTTTCCAGCTGATCAATTGTTGCAATTTACACAAGTGCATTTTTTTATATTCTCTAAAGTTGTAATGAAAGATTCTTTAAAAGATGCTGTGTTAGGTTTTACAGATGGTTCTTCCAATGGAAGAACAGCATATGTTGTTGATAGTAAAAAATATACGTAGTACAAACAGATCCAGTTTCAGCTCAGAAAGTAGAATTATGAGCTCTAGCTATGGTTTTCCAGATTCTTGTACATAATTCATTTAATTTGTATACTGACAGTCATTATATTTTTGGAGCTCTTCAGGTCATAGTGACTGTCCCCTGCATTGGAACCAGTAGTAGTTAAGTTAGAATACTGTTCCAGCAAATCCAAGATGCTATTCATCAGAGAACTGCCATGACTTGTGGGTCATATTAGAGCACATTCAAATCTTCGTGGAAGGTAATGCTGTAGCTAATAAGTTTCCTCAGTTGATCGCCTTATCTCAAGTTGAGCTGCTCAGTGATGACATGCTTTACATCATCAAAATAGTAAAAGTCTAAGAAAACAATTTGGTTAAACAAGAGAAATTGCTTGTCAGATTGTTATGCCCACAATATTTACCTGTGCCTCATCTGGGAATAAATCCTCAAGGTCTGCTTCCCAATCATTTGTGGCAAATTGATGTTACTCACATTGTAAATTTGGCAAATTAAGATGATGTGCATGGGGTAATCTATACATATTCCAGTTTCTTAATAGTCACTGCACAAACTAGAGAAACCACTAAGCATGGGATAACTCATTGCTTAAAATGTTTTTATATATGGGAATTCCTAAAATTATAAAAATGAATAATGGATTCAGACTTATTAGTAAAGCATTTCAGCAACTTTGTATCCAGTGGAAATGTTGAGCATAAAACAGGAATTACTTATAATTTTTAAGGACAGGGATTTGTGGAACATGTTCATGGCTCCTTGAAAACACAATTTTAAAATAATTAATTAAATAAATAAATATGCCTCAGTCACCACATAATACATTGAATCATCCCCTTTTTATTATAAATTTCTTGAATGTGGATACCCATGAGAAATCTGCTGTGGATATTTTGGCATTATGGCACCAGAGTGACTTCACTAAAGCAAAATAGAAAAACACTTGCATGGATGTAAAGGACATGACCCTCTTGTCATGTCCTAATATGGGGTTGAAGGTATGTTTGTGTGTTTTCACAGGAAGAAAATAAAACTCAATGGCTCCCTGAAGCTTGGTGCAGTGTCTGAAACAGAGGATATCAGCTCTGTTTCATATCTGCTGCTGGTGCTCACCCAGAGGAGCTGGAGTAAGATTGCTAAACCTAAGTTCCTGACCCTCTGATGCCATCATTCTGCAGTCTGAGAAAGGAAGGAGAAAACAGTGACAGTTGGTGATTCCAGTTAAATTTGTCAATATAGTGTTTCATCTGTGGTTCAAATAGAACCTCAGAAATTTCCACTCTGCAGGAAAGGAACTTGTTGAAGCAATTGAACACTATTTTGGAGGGGATGAGTGACTAAAATCCCTCTTCGGCATATGAGTAGGAATGGAATAAAGGTTTGCTGCTAATTTTCAGTATTCAGGGACTGTAACAGCTCAAATATATCTTTGGAAGCTGGTAGCATCAATGTAATTGGACTTTAGGAGAGGAAAAAGACTCATACCTCACCTATCACAAGAACATTTCTTTTTGTTAGACTGAAATTATAAGAATTATAATTTGACCAATTGAGTGTTCATTGTTAATATTTATACTAGAATTATAATATTGACCTGTTAATGCTATAACCTCTTTTATTCACTGTGAAATGTTGGAAAAAGGTTAGAGCTCATATGAGAGGAATTTAACATGATGTTAATGAGTTCTTAGACTGACACACTTAATAAGACAAATTTGGATTTGGATGCAGCTAAAACTGCTAAAGTCATCCTGGACCAATTCAAAAATAGGCCCTTCAACCTTGCTCCTTTATTAGGACGTATTGTAATTATAGGAACATGTGTATTGATAGGCATTATCTGCTTGCCTGTGATTATGAAGTTACTTGTGAACTCTCAATGGAAAGTTGCTTAGATGTATGTGGCATCAAGCTATGCACTCTTCCTAGACCATTTATAAACAGCGGTCAGTAGTTAATGACAGGTAGGATATTTTTCCCTTCAGTCAACCTAAGAAAACACATGATGGAATGTGTGTACCTATGACAGGATACAAAAGAAAGTGACTGAACTGTCTGAATTCTTCTGATTTATGGAAATGTCTTCTGGATACTATGGGCCTATAGGCTAAAGATGGATGCCCCAATGGTACAAAAGAA
>JAQHUG010000191.1:3773307-3795007 GCA_028555095.1 Dicrostonyx torquatus | reverse complement strand
CCAAGATAAAAAACACTGAAGAAAAATTATTCTGGAGAGGATGTGGGATAAAGGGAACACTCCTCCATTGTTGGTGGGAATATAAACTTGTACAACCACTTTGGAAATCAGTATGGCGCTTTCTCGGAAAATTAGCAAACAACCTACTTCAAGACCCAGCAATGCTGACTTTGGATTACAGGAATGACTTTGAATTATGCTAGAATGAGAGCAGCCTGAGTGGCATAGATCTACTCAATGTCTTCAGACCTGAGGAAGACAGTAATGAACCTTGGAGCTGGAATGGAGCTATGAACAATTTGCATGCCACACTCCTTGTAAACAGAGATTGTAGATCTTGCCATATAGGAGGATGAATAAAAATGAGATTGAACATAGGCAACAGAAAATGTCTCATGTAACAGTGTAACACTGTTGCGAAAGCTCAGAGACTTCTCTTTGTGACATGGCAGAGACTGGAGAAACGCTGCCATCTAGAATGCCTTACGATAGCCACTTTGCAAAGAAGGTAAAGATATTAACATAATCCTCAAATTCTAAAAATAACAGGAAAGCTATGGTCTGATTTCCTGTGTTCTATCCCCAGTGGAGCTGAGTCTTTTCCTGGATGGAAGACTAGGCTGATGTATAGATATTCAGCATGCAGATCAGAGAGTTTGAAAGCATTTCAGAATGACATAAGTAGGAATTAATGAATTGAACATTACTCAGATCATAGTGTGGAGGGAGGAAGGGAGCAGGGAAGAAGAGAGAAAAAAAGAGAAGAGGAAAAGGAAAAGGAGAGAAATAGGAAGAAGAAGAGAAGGAAGAGCAAGAGGACAAGAGAGGAGGGAAAAAAAGAAAGCAATTCTCTAACCTGTGAATGGGAAGGGGGAAATCATGGATGTCAGACAAGGACATATCAACATTAGACATTATCAGAGTCCCGGTTGGGGCTATTGAGTAGCCTCTGAAGAGATAATACAATTTTTTCCTTCATTAACAAATTGCCCCAACTCTTACCTCAGGAAGGTCAATAGGCTGGATAGGGACCACCCCTTGATACACTATAGTGACTATGAGAACAGTAAAGTGAGAGAGTCACCATAAGAGATCAATGACCACAAAGAGTGGCAGTTAGACTCCATTGTTTAGAAGGGACAGTGACAGCAATGGGGGTGACATCGTCCCTCTGTGAACGCTAGAACTGCAAACTCAGCAGGATTATCTGGCAGCACTGAGACTCACATGAAACTGGACTTCTACAAACAGAAACTGAGAATTTACCACAATGGATGATGGCAGAGTATAAAGAGTGTTTTTAAGGGAGAGTGCAAGCAGAGAAAAGAAGAAATGAGACATAAGAAGTGGGGGAACCTGTGGGAAGATGCAAAGAAATCATTAGTCAAGGCTGGGCAGAGGTGTCACATGCCTTTAATTCCAGCATTCGGAAGGCAGAGGCAGGCAGATCTCTGTGAGTTCGAGACCAGCCTGGTCTACAAGAGCTAGTTCCAGGACAGGCTCCAAAGCTACAGAGAAACCCTGCCTCAAAAAACAAAACAAAAAAAGTCACTAGTCAAATAAAATAGTTAAAATAACTGATGTTAATAAACAATGTTAACCTCCCAATTTGATGGTTATTTTTAGTAATATAACAAAACTAGTGTTGGCTATGATGGAAGTTGGGGGTAACAATGCTTGAAAAAATGTTCTTTGGTACAGCACTCTTAGCTTTTCTATAACCTGATATTACCTAAAAGCAAAAATCTCTTGGAAAAGGAATTTCTAATAAAGTAAGAATATTGAAGATAAGTTAAAAAACAACAAAAATTAACCAATTAAAAATACACCTAGTTAATTAGAACAGTTCCAAAGCAAAGAAATGAAAACATACTGAAGATTACAAATCAAATAAATTTTCTTAAACACATAAACACACACACATGCACACAGTCTATTATTTCAGCTCTACTCTGTGAGTTACTGATTTTTCAATGTTTATCTAAATATACCATAAACCAGAATATTATTACAGAATCATCAGTAAGACATATTCAGATATAATTATTAATTTATTGTTTTAAAAGAAAAATATTTTAGGCATCTAGACTAAACAATCATTTTATTTATGAAGAAAAGAAAGTTAGAGTATCATCATCATTATTCAGGAAAAACAGTTGCCTACAGAATGGAAAAAGGTCTTTATCAAATTATACATCAGATGGAGGGTTAGTATCTAAAATATACAAAGAACTAAAAAAACTGAACATCAAGAAAACAAATAGCTCAATTAAAAAACAAAGTACAGAACTAAGCAGAGGATTCTCAAAAGATGAGTCTCAAATGACTGGGAAACATTTAAAAGAAATGTTCAACATCCTTAACCATCAGGGAGATGCAATTTAAAGCTACTTTGAGATTTCATCTCTCAGTCAGAATGGCAAAGACCAGAAGAACAAATGATGGCCCATGTTGGCAAGGCAGGGCACGGTGAACACCTATTTATTGTGGGTGGGACTGTGATCCCGCTCAGCTACTATAGATATCAGTGTGGCAGCTCCTCGGGGAGTTGGGAATAGATCTACCACAAGATCCAGCTATACCACTCTGGGCATCTCCCCAAAGGCTCTACATCCTATCACAGGGATGCCTGCTCATCCATGATAATTGCCGCTCTATCTGTAACAGCCAGAGGTCCACCGATGGGTGAGTGGATAGCGAACATGTGGTACATTAATGATGGAATATGATTCATCTGTTAAGAAAAATGAAACATGCAGGTAAATGGAAGGAGCTAGAAAAAATTTTTCTTGAGTGAGGTGGTTCAGATCCCCAAAGATAAATATTTATGTTTTCCTTACATGTGGATGTTGCTTTTAAGCTTTCAGTCAGAGTGCTACAACCTCAATAACCACAGAAGTTAAGTACCTAGTAGGGGCTACCAGGGAGTATGGTCTCCAAGGACGGGGAAACAGAATACAGTGTTATGGAGAGACAAAGGGAAAGCTAGAGTAGAGGGATTAAGTGGGGAGCAAGATGTGAGAGAGCAGCAAAGGAGGGAATGTGTAGAGGGACAAGTAACTGAGGACCATATGGAAATCTGTTACCAGAGGCTTCGTGTATCTAAATGGAGTCACCAAACAATGGGAAGACAGCGCCCTATCTGGACTTCTTATGCCACCGTGTCAAACCTCCAGCTACAGGAGTAGGTTACATCTCTTTGAGTTGTTGACCAAAGGGGCCCTCATGGGAAACCATCCTATTGGTTATTCTCCACAGCCTGATGGTTTCTGAAGGCAACACTTATTTCTTCAGTTATGGAGATGTCAAACTGATGCCTAACTGGAAGTTTCACCCCTTACTGTCCAGTGTTCACAATGCTGGAATGTATTTTGCACACCATAGGAGGAGAAAGGTAGACGTCAATATCTCCAGCTACAATCCCTGGGACCTACAGCAATGAGTGACCCGCCTACAAGATATACTGTTCTGTAAGGATTGATTTTCTATGCTTCTGTAATAATCCTATATCTGTTCCTATATCTGTGGGTTCCTTCCATGTATGACATCCCATATCTCAGGAGAACATGTGCCCTGTGCCTTGGCGGGCCCTTACTGGTACACACTGATGAAGTCTTGGAGCTCCTTTGGTATGCATCCAACAGACTTATTCTCCGTGACCAGACCCAGCTCACGCCCTCCTGGCTTTTGCTACAACTTCCTTTAGTTACAGAGCCAGTGAGTGGCTCCAGGTAGAGTGGTTTCCCAAAGGAACACAAGTTACCCATCTCTTTGCCATGAGGGCATTGGGTGGAGGAGAAGCGGGATGGACCCTATTGGCTTTTAGTAAGGAAGGATGAGCGTGTTTGTAAGCTTGGAAGCTTCAGAGGCGTCTCAAGGTCAAAAATGCCAGCACTGGGATTTCTAGTCTATATATTTCAAGGCCCTAAATGTTCCCAGCAGGGCTCTGATCTCATCATTACTGGCCCATGCTCTTGAGCATTTATGTCTTTGACATTTCGGCATGATGGCTATTAGTGATTGGAGAAACTGAAAGCTTTTGGTAGGCTCTTTGGCTTTCAGAGCAGGCTTCCAATTGCCTATTATCCTCAGCTGTTTCTTATCCTCCTGGGAGCATCGTGGTGTTTAGTAGTACCATCTAGTTCCACTTTCCTAGATCTCTGGTTCTTTTCAAACATCTCCAGTGTTAGCAGAGCACACTGCCCAAGCAAGCTTTTCCCCATAGATTTTGAATGGCTGATATATAACCCTTACTGTCATCCTGTTCCAAAGTATGGTCTCTCAAGTCACTGTTGTTTAAAACTTTAGTGTTTGGACCACCAGCCTACACCAGGGACCTGTGGCATAATGTCTCCCATCAGTGACAGGCCCTCATTACTAGGTGGATGTTTGAGTGATCCAACTCCACAATATCTTTGGCTCATACTTCTCAGGTCATTTCTGCTTCTACATGTTTATTCTGGGTTCTCCAGCAACAGGTACCTGTATCAACAAATCAGCATCTGCAAAAGGAAAGGAGAGGAAGCAGAATTGTGCAAAAAGAAAAGTCTAATTATCAAATAAGTCTGAGGAAACCTTCAGGGATTGGCAGGGAACTTGGAAACAAGCATTGGCATTGACACTGAAATGTCATGGGGCCAAAAAGGCCAGGTCTTTCACCCTCACCTCACTTAAGTACCAGCCAAAGGCTGCAGCTGGTGAGGACTGCAGCTCTCTGCAGCCGAGGTGGATACAGAAGGTGCCTCTCAGGAGTAGGCTCCCCACTGCCCCAGCTCCTGTGGCCAAGCAGCAGGTTCTGTCTTGAAGGAATATCTAGGCAATGCAGCCTGTAATAATCCTATATGCTGTATATGCACAATACATGACAATGTGTGTTTAGCAGAAGCATAAAAATATTGAACTCAAACAGGAACAGCATGTGCCTACATATTTGGAGCTCATCAATGGTGGTACAGCACTCTGAGAAGACATGTGCAACGTGAGATTTAACAATGACTGGATTCTTTTAAGTCCACCACCACTGAGGAGAATAATGTTTACATGTGTCCACTGAAAGCTCTGTCTGTGGAAGGCTAGATCAGCCTCAAGGAGCATTTGTAGAACCTAAAATGTAATACTGAATTATGATTTTCAGCTAAAAGAAGCCAAGACATCTTAGAGGTAAGTCTGATTCAGTGTCTGGGAAGAAACCGATCTGAGGAGCCTGGAATGTTTGTCCTGCAGAATGCAAGGAAAGGAGCAAAGGACACTAAAACCATGGCAACAGACTTGAGGCCAAATTCAAAGATGCTCCTTTTGATCAAAGAAAGGAGAGCTGAAGCATCAATAAGAATAAGAAAGTAGAATATATGTACATTTTTGACTTTGTAATGAGACTTTAAAAGTTGATCACTTACCTTCGAGTGACGACAGGAAATCAGTTCATTACTGTAAATGTTGGCGAGGAAGGGGAAAGAGAAGTACTTAGTTAGCTTTCCTAAATGAACCAAACCTCTGGGCAGCCAAGTGGTAAACAGGGAGGCATCGCTTCATAACAGACTCCCAGCTGATGAATGAAAACAAAATCTGAGCGTTAGGGGAACCAGCACATGGTGACTGCAACAAATCAGGGGATCTGGTCAATAGCACGACCACAAACAAGAGCCATGGCCAAGCATTACGTGCCCCTCAGCAAGCAAACACCACACCATCTGTTGTCTTGCCAGAAAGATCAAACCTAAGTCTGAGCCCTCAGAACCTGCTGCCATTTTTAAAGAAATCCAGGGGACAGAGGAATGTATTGAGCTCCACCATGAGCATGTGATTAGCAACATCCAGATGGTAGGAAATGCTAGGGGCCAGACTCGGATACTAAACAGAGAAATTGGAAAGAGACGAAAAGGATGGAGGGAAACCGTGGAGTAGGGAAAAGATTGAAGGCCAAAATGACAGTTCCTAAGTGGGTGAGAATAGGCACTATCGTGCTAAGGACTATGACATGGTGATACCTCACTATCAGAAAGGTCAGAAGATGCTTTTTGGAAGGAGAGGGGACTGAGATTGGTCCATCCTGGGTAGTAGCAAAATACTACTTTTTTTTTTTTTTTGGTTTTTCAAGACAGGGTTTCTCTGTGGCTTTGGAGCCTGTGCTGGAACTAGCTCTTGTAGACCAGGCTGGTCTTGAACTCACAGTGATCCGCCTGCCTCTGCCTCCCGAGTGCTGGGATTAAAGGCATGCACCACCACCGCCCGGCCAAAATACTACTTTTTGACTTCTAGAGGTGTTTGTAATGATGTTGACTATTATAATACCTTACTAGCCTATATATGTAAATTTCTATATTTGCGCTTTATCTTACAATAAAATGACTACACACAGAAAAGAAATGAACAGCCATGTTTGTGAAGGATGCTTAAGCTGTTCTCAGTGGGGGATTTGTAGCCTTCACATTAGAGGAGAAGTTAGATGAGAACTAACCAAAGAGGTATAAAAAAAGTAAGATCAAGGAATGGAGGTCCAATAAGGAAAACCATGAAATGAGGAACTGAACTTAATGCAGTGAAAATAAAGATGACCAGAGAAGCCCTAAGAATTATAAAATTGGCCGGGCGGTGGTGGCACACGCCTTTAATCTCAGCACTCTGTAGGGAGAGGCAGGCGGATCTTTGTGAGTTTGAGGCCAGCCTGGTCTACAAGAGCTAGTTCCAGGGCAGGCCGAAAGCTACAGAGAAACCCTGTCTTGAAAAAAACCAAAAAAAAAAAAAAAAAAGGGCATGTGCCACTACTGCCTAGCTGAGCTGGAGAGTGGAGAGAGGGCTAGTGGTTAAAAGCACTGGCTGCTCTTCCAGAGGTCCTGAGTTCAATTCCCAACAACCACATGGTGGCTCACAACCATCTGTAATGAGATCTGGTGCCCTCCTCTGGCGTGTGGGCATACATGGAGGGAGAATGTTATATACATAATAAAGAAATAAATCTTTAAAAAAAATTATAAAATTGGAAAAGTTTCCAATAATACTAATTAAGACGAAGGAGAGATGCCCATACATAATAACACACCACAGAACTAGGATTAGTTCTTACCAGATTAACGGAATAGAATGGAAAATCTATGCCAGCGACATTTGAACACAGGTGAAATGGGAACCTCCCTCAACCCTGTGTTGGAAGACTGTTCTAAATCTGCTCTCAGAGGAAAAGGAGATGACATGAAGTAGCAGATGGTCTTCCTGAAAGGAGAACTTGTGCCCGGACAAGTCTTCTAATGCTCTGTAGGCCTTCAGTCATGACTTCTCCAGTGTTTACTGTTTCATCAGGGGCCCTACTCAGCCAGTACGACAGGAGTGATAAATGAAATGTACGCCTGGGAAGGAAAAGTGAGGTGGAAACATAGCCTGCAGGTGATACGACTCTCCATGCACAAAGCTAAGTCATTTTAGGCAAATTATTAGTAGATTCATTAAGTCTGCCAAATATATATTTATATACATCTCTGCCTATATGTATATGTGTGTGTTTGTCTATGTGTATATATATATATATATATAAAAGTCTATTGGATGTCTGTATAACAACAGTGTCTAATTGGAAAATATTTTTATATTAAAGTTTAAGGGAGCCTAATTAGTTACATTTACTTCCCTTGCCTACATTCTGAACTGGACAAAAAAATAAGCAAATAGAAAAATAGCTCAGGTGGCTGATGGAACTAAGTAGACACTTGCCCCCAAAGAAAACATCTAGGTATATGAACAATTATGCTCAACCTCATTAATCTTTGGAAAATGCAAATCAAAACCACACCCTAGCTGTAAAAATGGCTGCTAATTAAAAGTCAAAAGACAACAAGAATTGGTGAGAACGTGGAGAAAAAAGAACAGTAGCATACTGTTGGTGGGAACTGAAAGTAGCATAGCTCTTGTACAAAGCCATTCCTCAAAAAGTTAAAAATGGAACTACTATACGATCCGGCGAACCCACATCTGGGCATCGATCCAAAGGCAATAACACCACTATCTCAAAGAGTTATCTGCACTCCCATGCTCTTTACTGCATTGTTCAAAATGCCCAAGATAGCAAAACATCCGAAGTGGCTATGGTCAGGTGAGTGGTAAAGAGAGGGGAACACCCGCCCCTCACACGCACACATGATTGTCACTCAGCATTTGAAAAAGAGAGAAACTGTGCTCTTGGAACAGTTTGGACAAACCTTGAGGACACTGTGCTAAGGGAAATGAGCCAGACACAGAAAGCCTTTGCATCAGCTCATCTACATGTGGGGTTTGAAAAGAAGTCGAACTCAGAGGAACGGAGTGTAGAACGGTGGTTACTGGAGGCTGAGAGATGAGGGGAAAGTGGAAAGTTTGGTCAAGGTACAAATCTTCTGTAACAAGATAAAAAAATTACTAGAGGCCTTATGTACAGTTTGGTAAATACAGTTATTAATAGCATTTGTTAGATTTGAAATTTGCTGAGTAAGCCAGAATTGATCTTCACACAAACACACACACATGCACACATGCACACACAGTACTATGTGAAGTTACAAATATATAAATTAGCTTGATTTTAGTAGTTATTTCACAAGTATCAAAACATTGTGTTATGGGCTCCAAATACAAAAACAATTTGAAATTTTGAGATTATAACAAAAATCACATTATTCCTTCCCTCTGTTCCTCCAAATCTTTCCATGCAACCTCCCTACTCTTCCTCAAATTCATGACTTCTTTTTTTCACTAATTTTTATAGCATGTATCATTCTTCCTTGTCAATCAATGTCAATTCAGCTAGAAAAGAAGAATGGATAGGTGGCTGCTGAAAGTTTATCATCCGTAACATTGACTTTTCAGACTGTGTCTCATGTCCATGCAGGAGAGAGATTCATAATCCCAGATTCCTGAATCAGACAGTCCTCTCAATGAATCACACGAGCACCAGTCTCCTATAAAGGAAGGGTCATTTCTGTTGGGCTTTCTGCAGGGCTTAGAGTAATCAGGACCACATGTTCTCTTCCAGCCGCTCCCAGGAGGACAGGAAGAGGAAGGAGTGGGGCATGAAAGCCAAGTTTATCCTTCCAAGCTATTAATCAGATTATGTTGCTTCTTCTCCCCCAGGGCCACAGTGAGTGAGGGGTAGAGACAGGTCAGGATCGCTTCATAGGTGCAGCTCCCTCCACATGCAAGGAAAACTAATCATCCCTTGGTATCCAAGGGCACTCGGTCCAGGCTCCCTGTGGATAAGAAACTGTGTGGCTGCTTGGGTCCCTTATTTAAAAGTCACAGTGTTTGTGTATAACCTACACACATCCTTCTGGATACTGAAAACCATCTCTAGACTATTTATCATAACTAACACAAATGCTATGCAAAATAGTCCTCTTACTATATTGCTCAACAGACGATGACATGAGCAGACAGTTATCTTTTCCTGAATGTTTTTGAACCTGGTTGACTGATGTGGAACAGGGGAGTAGGATGGGTGATTGCACCCAGAGTGGGGAAGTGGGGAGGAAGCGACTCCCTTCTCATTAAAATTATAATGTGCCGATGACCAGTCTTTAAGAACCGATGTCAGAGCAGACCTAGATAAAGGCAAACAATGGCCAGACAAGAACACTGGACCAGGTAAAGTTGCTGATCTTTGCAAAGCCAGTCCACAGATAGAAGATAATTCTGATAAAAATAAATAAAGATTTGTGCAGAATGGGATGAGTTATTTCTAAAGCGTATGTGGACGGGGAAACAATCAGTAGCTGATTTTATGCACCCACATAAAAGTATCCACGCGAAAGGATTTGCCGTACCAAATTAGGTAGTGCTCAAGTAAAATTTCTATTAGTTTTCAGCGAACTGGCTCTCATTGGGGCAATTTCCAAGCAAAAGTTCTTCACTTTTGCTCTCTCCCCTCCCCCTCTTCTTTCCTTCCCACTCTCTTTCCTCCAGTAGCTCACTTTTCACTTGTCGCATATGACTTTTGCCCTCTCCCTTCTCTTAAAACCTCTCGTTCCCCCCATTGTGCCCTACACCCAGTTTTGTAGTCTGTGTCCACTCTCAGTGCCCCCTTATTTCCATGCAGACATTAAAGTTAGGACCCCCGTGTGAGAGAGAAGATGTGATTCTTGTCTTTTCAAGCCTGGGTCATCTCACTTAATATAATGACAAGTTGTTGTACTCAAACTGTGGTTTGGGTGCAGAGGTGGGGGACAGCCCCATGAAGCAGGTTTGAGAGCTCATGCACAGCTGCCCCTGAAGACCAGCTGAGAGAGGTTACAGTGTTACATGGAACAGGTAAAACTGAAACAACCGGTCACGCATGTGACAAAGGTTGTCTCTGTACCTCCTACCGTTTAACACGCATGTGACAAAGGTTGTCTCTGTACCTCCTACCGTTTAAATGAACACAGGGATTCAACTGGAAAGGTAAAGCTGTGTTTTTTAGAGAAAAAAAAATACAACTTTGGAATTTGGAAAACCTTTGTCATTTCTAGGTAGCATTGAAGATGTGAATATCTTTTATCTACAGATTACACACTAAATGTATTTCCTAGAGCACGCCCATGGGTGCACCAAGACACACAGACAAGACTATGCTTGCCGTACTGTTTGAAACAGCAAAACACTAGGAACACCACCATAAATCTGTCAACACTAGCATGGATAAACAAATTGCAGTGCCTTCATGGAATGAAATACTAAGGCTAAGTTAAAAAAAAAAGTTAACTTTCTGTACCAATATGGATGAGTCTTATGTTGCATTAAAAGAGTCAGAAAATACATATAATTCAATTTATATAAAGATAAAATAGTAAAATTGAACTTACTCTTGGAAACCCATTGATATGCAGAAGAAAGTAAGAGCAAGATTGTTCCTTGCAATCTCTAGGCTGGGGTCGATATGAGTCTCCCAGAGATTTCAAGCTACTGGTTGTTAAAGCTGGCACATTAGCATTTCTGTCCCCACCCTCACCCCCATCATATGCTGAAACTTAACTTTCAGTCTGATAGAAGTAGGATGTAGAGCTTTGAGGAAGCGATCAGTCATGAATCTTGTATCCTCGTGAATAGGATAAAAGGCTGGAGAAAGTCTGTTTGTCCTTTTTGGTATATGTGGACACACAGAAGCTGTCATCTGTGATGAATGAGTTCTTGCCAGATGTCCAATCTGCTGGCACATGATCTACGTCCTGGGTTCTAGCACTGTGCACAGTAAATCACCCACTCTGAGATATTTTGTGATGGCATCAGAAACATATTCTGTTTCTGTATTTAAAATAAGATAGTGAGTGTGTGTCCTTATTTAACAAGCATTCTTTATGTAGCACAAAATTTACACACTCACAGCATGTTTTATTTAAAGAATGAGAGAGTTTTTTGTCTCTGAAAATGACATACTGAACTCTCCGGAATGAAGCTCCAGCAGAATAGTTGACATCTTAAACGTCGTACCAAAAAAAAAAAATCCTGCTTGTGTAGCAAAGGAGCAGAAAATACTAAGGGGGCAACAGGCTAGGATGGACAGACAGTAGGTTGGGATACACAGACAAGTCATACAGGACAGGTTAAGTTTGACAAACTTATGAAAACTGATACACAATAGCCAAGTTTAAAGCCTTACAGAAAGCAAAAAGGAGACAATTACATAGTTTAGAAATCAGTGATAAAATATGAAGAACAAAATGAAGATCTTCTGAAAAGCAGATCGAGGAGACAAAGAACTGACAGTAGTGCGAGAAGATGCCTAATATGCATAGAGGAGCTTGCCTCGTGCAATCCTGGGCGACTCTGGAATGGGTTTAGTTTCTTTTCCTAAGTTCCAGCAGCAATTACCTACCCCTCCTAAGGTGATCAACACACTGTGACAGGATTCATGGCCCTTCTTTTGTCTTGGAGGTCACTTTGTAAATTCCCCCAACTCTGTCCTATGTATGACTGACTGCCCACTGCACAGAGAATGTATGAACAGAATGTTTTCTCTTTCTAGATGTTTCTAGATGTGTCTATCAGAGAGCTCTAGTCCAAGCAGCTTAGAGCACAGGTATGGGTAGGGCAGAGTGCTCAGTGAATAAAGTGATCTCTGCATAGCTGACAACCTCAGTTCAGATCAATCCCCAGAAGTCGTGTAGAAGCCAGATGCTATAGTGCCAGCATCTGTATTCCCAGCACAGCCTGATGGGAGGTGGGAGGTGAAGAGAGGATCTTCCCTAGAAGCACACAGACAGCTAGTCTGCCCTACAAAGAGAAGATCTTCCCTAGGAGCACAGAGACTGATAGTCTGCCCTACAAAGAGAGGACCTTCCCTAGGAGCACAGAGACCAGCTAGTCTGCCCTACAAAGAGAGGATCTTCCCCAGGAGCACAGAGACTGATAGTTTGCCCTACAAAGAGAGGATCTTCCCCAGGAGCACAGAGACTGATAGTCTGCCGTACAAAGCAGCAGGAAGCCCTGTCTCAAACAAGGTTGAGTACTGACACCCTAAGGTTGTCCTCTACCTGCTTATACTCTTCATGTCACATGTCTACATTCACTCACATGAACACACACACACACACACACACACACACACACACACACACACCTTAAAACAGAGGCCAACCAAATAAAGCCCATGTGCCAAATAGCCTATTGTCCATTTTGTAAACGATGTTTGTAAGGAACTGAATGTTTCCAACTGTTTATTTATGTCTCCCTACATGTACATGGTGAGGTCCTAATCCTCAAATGAGGAATAGGAGCTGGGAATTCTGGGATTACCACTTTATAAAAGAGATTCCCAACAGATCCCTCACTCACAAAAGGCAGCTTTTTCTTGTTTCATCTCAACTGTGTTGGAGAGCTTTCTGTCAACCTGAAAAAATTTAGAGGTATCTGAAAGGAGTGACCCTCAATTGAAAAAATGTTTTCATAGATCCAGCTGTAGTGCCTTTTTAAATTAGTGATTATTGGTGGAGGAGGGCTCAGCTCATGGCAGGTGAGGCCATCCCTGAGCTGGTAGTCCTGGGTTCTGTAAGAAAGCAGGCTGAGCAAGTCATGGGGAGCAAGCTAGTAAGCAGCACCCTTCCATGGCCTCTGAATCAGCTCCCGCCTCCAGGTTCCTGCCTTGCAGGAACTCCTGTCATGGCTGCCTTTGGTGATAGATTGTAGATATGGAACTGTAAGCCAAATTAACTCTTTCCTCCCCAGCTTGCTTCATGGTCATGTGTTTCATTGCAGCAGTAATAACCCTAAATAAGACACCAACTAACAAAATATGTGCAGAAGCAGTGAATCTATACATCCAGAGCCATCTAGGGTTTGATCCTCAAGCCTGGCTTGTGATAGAACTATAGGGGAAAAATTTAAAATATCAATAGTTAAGAGCATCTTCAGAGACTCTGTTTTGACTTGTATTTTTTCTCCTGGTCCTTGGGAGTTTCATTTTACTTTTAAATTAAAAATTTACATATAAATACATTGCTTCTCATCTTCCCTCTCCACTCCCCAACCCTGCACATGTCCCCTCCCTTCAAGTTCTCTCATGTCTCCCCAACTCTCATCCTCTTCATCCCTCTCAAATTGATGGCCTCTTTTTCCCTGATTACATCTGTTACATGTATAAACATTATATAAATACAATCTCCGGAGTTCTTTTAGTGTGGTTTGGGTATACATGATTTCAGGGCTGACCAGTAAGGGGGATCGTTCATGGGAATGGCTGATTCTCCCTCTGTTAGCAGTCATTGCTCATCTGTAGTTCTTTATCTGGGGCTGGAACTTCAAGAGACATCCCGCTTCTATGTCAGCGTGTCTACGGGTATGGTCATTGTTCAGGTCTTATTTAGTAGACATATTGTTGCCAACAGCTGTCTAATTGGATGAAAGCCCACTCAAGAGGAAGGAAGCCATGTTGGGTACTAGAAACCTAGGCAGATACCTGGGGCTATGAGGGAATGGATCTTAAAAAGGCATCTACTACTGATCCTAGACCAACATAGTCCCTAACTAGATTCTAAAGTGTATCCTTAGACCTACAGATGAGTGTAGCCTTTACCCTCATGGAAGAAGCCTCTCTTTTTAACAAATGTTTGGGAATTTTCAAGTTTCTCCAGTGCATAAAATCATCAAGCAGAGCTGCGGAATGCTTTTTTAGGGAAGATACCCATGTTGGTTTGCTAGGGCAGCCAGAGTGAGCACCATACAGCAACTAGCTCAAACAACACAACCTTGTTGTCTCATTTCTGGAATGTTGGTTTCTCTTCTGAACTCTTTTTTGGTGTGTGTGTGTGTGTGTGTGTGTGTGTGTGTGTGTGCAGGCATGTATACATATAGCCCTAGATCCGCGTGGCTCCTTTCTCTCCTTGCCGAGCCCATCCCACTCTTGCTTTTGTTTGGTTCTGTGGATAAAATGGCGCAGCTTTTCACTCCATCCTGAGAGTTTGGCTCAGGCTAATTCCAGCTTCATGTGCTGTGTTCTCTTGCATTTCCCTTTTTGCTTCGAGCCAATGCTCCATGCCATCCTACAGAATACAGATCTGGTCTGGCTGGTGTGGGTGGTGTTAAATGGAAAGAATCATCTGTGCGACTTGTATTGAGCCCAAGGTGCTTGGTTGCCTTTAGCCAAGCTCCATACTGCAGTTTGACCCTTGCACTTGGCACTGACATTTCAGAGTAAAAACAAGTTTCATCAGCTTATTCATTTGTTACTGAGTGCCTGGTCTAGGCAGAGAATGAACAAATGTGTATAGGACAAAACAAGGTATTTATTCTTACAGATCAATATGGAGGAAATAGTGAAATAATTATACAAATACACATACAATTATGAAATGCAATAATGTTAGCAGCTAAGCAAGGCAGGTACCCCAAATACAAACTCATATATTAATGCACCTTCAAAGTGCTCTTTGCTTTGGCCATAACTGAAGCCTTTTTTGGAAAAGAGCTAAGTGTACCCAGAAATATTCCTGTATGATGTGTTTATGACACAAGATAAACGTGTCCAGAAGTGTTTCTGTCCGCTGTCTTTCCTTCTTGAACTATGACCTTGAACTGAGCATGTTCATTAACAAGAAGTTAATTCAAGATGCATGTTAATGAGCGTGCTTGGGAGTGTGCCTGTCTGGTAGCTTTTCCTTATGAACTTGCAGGACCTCGGTGAATAAAATCCCCACATTCTCTTGGTTAGAGGAGGGCATTGCTTCAGGAATAACTCCTGTGATCTTATCTGCTACGGACGATAAACATTTCTCCACTTTTATTTCTTGGCTGTGCTTGTTTTGGTTTTACACTTGCCAAGACACGAGCCCACTGTGTTGTTACAGTAGGTGCCGTGACAGAAGAGCAAGGAAGCTACAAGAAAGTAGGGTGTGCCCGCTGAGAATGGGACACTTGAAGCCCTAAGTGGGAAATAGAGAGACTATATAGCTATATAGAGACACTGTCCTCTCCTCTCCAGTCCCCAGCCCTCTCTCATCTAGCGCTTTCACAGTTTGGAGAGCGCTTCACAAACAAAGCTGTGTTTGGAGAAAATAAAATGAAAGGAACGAAGCAGGTGCACTGCAGTAGAAAGGGACACTCGCCTGAAGAACCTGGAGAACCCCCGCCGCCAGGCTGCCCACAGACATAGTTCTCTAAGCAGCTTGGCAGAAGACCCATTGGCTCCTATGTATCCAAGTGTGAGTTTCCAGGCATTAAGGGCAGATGTTTTAGGGATCAAAATAGCCAGTCATATGCTGCTTTTTAAGAGCTCTTTTCAACTAATGTGGCAATCCCTTTCAACAGAGTATTAAGGGTTTTGTGTTTGTATCAAGAGTGGTTTTAACCCATGGCCTGACCAAGTTCCTTAATGAAGACAATCAGCACTCCTGAGCTACGGAAGTTTGGGGCCACAGACAATGGATTCCTTTCTCTCTCTCTTCTCAAGCTGGATTTAAATTTCTGTCCATGGTCTTCTTTTTAAGTGATAACACACTTGAACAAAAGCAGAGCCCGGGTCTTCAGGAAGCTTCCTGTCCAGATTGGGAAATGATCACTCAAAGTGGTGAAATAACAATCTACAGCAGTGGACAGGCTGCGGGCTGTCCATGCAGGGCTGCAGATGGCCACATTCACTACCTTACCCTCAACGCGAGATGCAAAATATTTAAATTTTTATCTTTGCAGGAAAAAATCATATTATGAAATCTCTTTAGAAAACCCAGTTACAGAGAGGATCAGTTACAAAATCTGTTACATAAATCTCAAAGCCATCACTAATGGGACTGCCCTAGCTGGCCTCCATTCTTCAGGAGGCATCTTGGGGGAATCAAAGTACACCTCGTATGAAGTTCTAGACAGCACATGACTTCTGCCTTCACCTTGGCTTTGCAGGAATGGAAAAACCAGGCAACCACAGACAGAAATCCTGGTTAATTCATGATCAAAAGATGAATTGGTCTCTACTCTCGCTCAGTGTTTGAATTCCGTTGTTGTTTCTAGCCTTTAAGGCATTGTTCCCACAAATGAGACAGACTTGAGAATAACAATTCCGAAATGCTAGATAAGACTTAACCAGTAGTCCACAAATTCTTTAGGGCTGCTCTGTTTCTGAAATGTTCCAAACCGAAACTTAAAAGTCCCTTACGTTTTAATTTCAAGTAAGTACCAGTGATAAAAACAATAAACAAAAAAATAAAGAAGAAATGTCTGAACAATGACAGGAATTAATTAAAACAGCCCATATTTTCTTTCTTTTCTTTTTTTGCATTGGGGAATAAAAGAATGCACCTGTCTCTCTGGTGGTAATTATCCATCTGGAGGGGCTATGTCTGCTCTAGTTAGGGTTCCTTTTGCTATAATAAAACACCATGACCGAAAGCAGGTTGGAGAGAAAAGGGTCCATCACTTAAGGAAGCCAGGACAGCAATTCAAAGAGGGCAGGATCCCAGAGGCAGGAGCTGATGAAGGGGTGCTATTTACTGACCTGTTCCTCCTGGATTGCTCATCCTGTTTTATTATAGAACCCAGAACCTCCAGTTCAGGGATGGCACCACCCACAATGGATTGTGCCTTCCCCCATCAATCACTAATTAATAAAATGCCCTCCAAGTTTGCTTACAGCCAAATCTTATGGAGGCATTTTCTCAGTTGCGGTTCCCTCCTCTCAGATGACTATAGCTTGTGCCAAGTTGACAGGAATCTACTCAGCACAATGCCCTGAGCCATTCAGTCTCTGTGAGCCTCCCTAAGGACTAAACCCTGAAAACTTCCTACTCTGCCCTGCTTGATGGCTAAGGGGTACAAAAGGATGGATTTGGTTATCCAATGACGCGACCAGGATGCTTTGTTAAAGCCCATTGCGTATCCCTAGTTTCTCTTCTGTCACTTCGATTTTTTCACTTCCCAGGATGTTAGCACTACAGTCTGTGGTTTCAGCCTGGACACATGTCCTTTTAGAGAGTCTTCTGGTCTGTCTTTATTCTTCAGGGATCCATCCCTTTGAGCACCACACAGGTCTAACAGAGAGCACACATCATCTGACTCCTTTCCCCAGAACATTCTCCCCTCCTAAGTTAATGAGCCGCACCAACTGCCTCAATTTCCCAGCTAGCTGTCTGCACAAGAGAACATGTGGAAGAGAGAGCTTTAGGGCTGGAGAATGTCCAAATCCGGGACCCTTTGAGTCTTCATTTGTACGAGAGGTGGAGTCATTTGATTGGTGTACAGGCTCTTCAGAAAAAATATGTAATTATAAGAATACAAGACATTTTTATGCAGCACATTCTTGGAATATCATGAAGTCAAGAAGTTCTTTCTAGGTTCATATGATCTGGGAAATGTGTAATCACAGTTGGCTCCCCATTTCTTAGCCTTTCTACCCAGTCTTGCACCTGCACACGGTGGTATCTGATGTTTTATTATCATCTTCCTCTTCCAAATTCCCGTTCAATGACCGTGCCTCCCACTTTGTTCACCCTCTGCCTTCCTGCTTACCTCAGAGCAAAACTCCTACTACTCAGATCACCTCGGTAACTGCCTGCCACAGATGCCAGCAGACCCCACCTTGCTTCCTGACCTGTCGGGTCACCATTTATATTTCTTAGTCCTGCCTTTTATCACTCCAGTTCTCTTAATTCATCAACATGGATCCCTCACTCTTTAAAAGAAAGCATCTCAACGTGCGGCCACAGACATGAGATTCGAATGTTTGAGTTTGAGTGTGACTCCTTTAATCGTTTCCATTCTTTATCTTTCCCAGCCAGATACTTGGATAACAAGTCTAAGTGCTCTAAGACCTTTGTCCTGATTTTCTGTGTGGTGCTAGGTAGCATCAAAAGTCTGACTTTGAACCCCGATCTTAGCATTTGCTACCTGTGTGATCTTGGATAACAGGTATGGTTGTTTTACCACTCTGTGTCTTCACCTGATAGTGTAAGGCATAAATGATGGGTCTAACCCACAAAACTGGGGCCCTATACATGCTTGATATGTTACTGTTATTGTTGATGATATGGGTCAATGAATACCTAAGATTCATGAAAGGCATACAGGCAGGAGCTGGTAGGTTCCTATGGTACACAAGGAGACCACGTGTGACTGTACAGATGGCAATGCCCCTGGCGACTCAGGAACTTGACTAGTTTTGGCAGGACACACCCATCTATCCTTCTGCAAAACCCTGCAGTGGCTAATGTGGCTTGATGGCAGCAGAGCTACACTTAGGCTCTGGCTGTGCTCCCTGTCACCCCTGTCACTCTCCTGTCTCCTTTTCTTTGCTTTGCCACCTGCACTGACACTAAGTATTTTCCACCTTTGTAATTCGTACCTCTGTTTTGGCTAAGAAACCATAGAATACCTGCCTGTATTATTCTCACTCATTTCTACGGGCCATGTACGAAGACTGGGAAAATTTCACTAATATTTGTGTCTTCTACAGTGTGACAGTAGTGAGGCTTTCCTAGTGAACGTAGCAATGCATCATCAGTTGTTGCATCAATCACAAATGCAGCCCAAAGGCTCTATTGACTCGGTACCCATGGATCCACGGCTGCCGTAGAGGCTCTCCGTCCTCACAGTCCTGGGAAGACACAGGCTCCTTATCTGTCTGTGGACACAGAGATTTCCACAAACTTTGGAGCCAAGGACACTGATCTGCAAGCGCTGCCTGTTTATTGGAAGCACGAGTGTAGGAGCCCAAGCTTCTCGAGGCCCTCTCTCCTCTGTCAAGTGGGGCTTGGCTCACGTGAAAGGCGCCTGCAGAGACGCTGGACACAACGATGATGCATACATTTTGTCCCTTCTGCACTTTCCTGTTGTCCTTACCTCTTCCACACGTTTTCCTTGCTCCACCTCCTCTTCACTGTTCACCCCCCCCCAGGCTTCCATACCCTAGAATTCCTGGTTCATCTCACCTCACATATCTCCCATCAGGTCACATGGTTCTGTTCATGGAGTTGAGCTTTTCATGTAGCTCTTTCTTCATCAAGCTCTTGGTGCAAGTTGTGCCACACAATGGTCCAGTCACCCTGTCCATGGTGACATAGGTTTTCATACTACTCTTCTGCATTTCCGGTGCCCCTTCTGGGAAAGGCTGAGTAGCACTTCTGTGCCTTCTGAAGTACTTCGTGCTGATTCAGTCCACCAAAAGTAAGCAGAGCTGTGAGTGTTTCCTTCAGGTGGGAGTGTGGTGTCCCTCTTCTTTGTCCACCACAGCAACAACCTATGGCACCCAACAACAATGAACTGCTGGTAGCCTGGGTCCCCAAATGAAGATCAGTAAAGCTTTCATGATATGTGAGAGTTTGTATTTAAGGGAAAATGTAACCACATATAACTTGAGCTTTCCGAAGTTAGCAAACTAGCTGATACTGACAGGTAACTCACCTGAGTGAAGCTGAGTATAAAAATGGTCTCCAGGCACCCCCACCCCCACCCCTGTGACAAGGGTCTCATTCACTGTCAGGCTCTTACTCCCTGCTAACTGAATGTGTTCTAACTCAGTCACAGCACTCAGAGACTCAAGGTGGGTAAGCAAGGCCATCTGCTGCCAGCATTCACTAGTCTGAAGCCCTTCTGTGACCCCTCTGCTTGATATGGAGTATGCTTGGATGCTTCTGGGGACAGGGAGATCACTCTGCTTCCCGTCAACTTACCCAACTTTAGAGGAAAACAATCTTAAAATTTTTAACCTTATAGAGATCAAAGTTTAATTGAGATGTGGTATCCTCCTCTTGGTCTGAATTACCTCTCCAACTATGAGTCTTGGCCCTGAGTCCATCTCTCTGCAGTACAGAGGAGAGGGGCCAGTTCCTTTCCCACCACCCACCCCGAGTCCCCAAGTGTTCATGGGGAGTTGAGCGGCCCGGGTGATGCTAAAACAGTCTTGAAACCAAAGCACGGTCACCAGGGAAGGAGATCTTTCCTTCGGCCCTCTTGAAGTCCTAAGCTCGATGATTACAGGCTGTGAGGACAAAGCTCCACACCCTGGGACACCACGGCCTTTTCCCTCAGATGTGATAAAATAACCCCAACCAAGAGCCACAGCAAAGCATGTGAAGCTGCTCACCTTACCAGCCACAAGTCTGGCTCTATTACGTCTAGCCACTGACCCTGCCTCATCCCTAGGGAAAGGCTCAGGATGAAAGGGCTTGGGAGGGTCTCCTAAAAGGACACTGCTGACGTTGATCTAGACAAAGCCCATGGGGATAATGCTTTATTTCTGTGAACTGTGACTCAGGGCTCTGAAGCCACTGGTGGCTCTGTAGAGGAGCTTCTGAGACATGTGCAGGAGCACGTGGAGCCTCAGAGCCAGAGGTTAGAGAGTTGAATGCTCAACAGAGGCAATAATATCACACACTGAATCATCCTCAACCAAAACAAGACAGGTTTGCTTTGAAAATGGTTACATTTCCTTAAATAAAAACAAAACCTCTCCAACAGAAAAATACAACCTTAGAGTAGGCAGTCCCAGGAGAAAGGTTTGTGGCTTTTTAGGCCAAGAGACTGAGTTTTCTTTTGGAAAAAAAAACCCTACATTTTAAATTTTATGGATCAATTTATCTCTCAAGCACATATTTAGCTTTATTTTCTAGACTTTGGAGAAAATGTATAAGGTTCCCCTATGTTCAAGGTGGGAAGTTACCCATAGATAACTAATACAATATTCAAATACTCCCTGTCAGTGTACATACACATGGGGGGCACTTTCTTTAGATTAATTAGCTTTTGTTTAGTACCACTATATGTTAAATGCTCAAAATTTTCACAAAAACTTTACAGGTTTTGTGCATGGATTTGAAAGATCTCCTCAAAGCTCTTGTGTTGAAGGCTTGATTCCAATAGAGCACTGTTCAGAGCTCGCCTTCGGGATACAATAGATTGTGGTGAAAATGTTGGGAAGTGGCATCCTCTTGAAGGAAGTAGGTCACATGGGGTTGTTCTCTGGTGTAGGAGGTCCTTCTGACTATGGGTTGCTTTCATTGGTTGAATAAAGAAACTGCCTTGGCCTTTTGATAGGGCAGAACTTAGATTGGTGGGGAAGACAGAACAGAATGCTGGGAAGAAGGACAATGTGGAAGATGCCATGAAGCTCCTGCCTGAGACTGACGCTGGTTAGAATCTTTCCCAGTAAGCCATGACCTCATGGTGTTACACAGATTGGTAGAAATGGGTTAGATCAGAATGTGAGAGTTGGCCAAGAAGAGGCTAGATATAATGGGCCAGGCAGTAATTTAATTAATACAATTTCTGTGTGGTTATTTCAGGG
>JAQHUG010000191.1:3725490-3741388 GCA_028555095.1 Dicrostonyx torquatus | reverse complement strand
ACACACACACACACAGACATACACACACACACACAGACACACACTCCAAATCCGTTGCATCTTTTTCTGTCTTTCTGTTTCCTTTCCTGTTGGCAGGAGCAGAAAGCATCTGCACCCGCCTGATTTGGCCTTTCTCCCCTCCATCTTCCTGGGCTTCTCTGTGTTAGCCTTCCTGTGTTTGTCTTTTATCTGTTCTACCTCAGCTCTCGTCTCTACAGGTCTTGTGGTCCCAGCTAGCTCTGGTCACCCATGGAAAACATCTCAGTAAGAATAAAAGATTTTCAAAAGTTTGTTTCTCACTGGTCACTGGCTTTCTAGTTGGAAGCAGATGCTGGGGTGCTAGGGCCACCAACAGTTGCCACTAGAGATGTTTGTGGGTGGTGAGAAGTTTGGAAGTCCTACTGTTTTCCTGGGGTAGGGATGCCTTTCTGGAGAAAGCCGCAGGGGAATTGCGGAGAAGCAGCCATCATGCCAAGGTAATCTTAACATGAAATCAGATCCACCATGACAAGCCTCAGGAGATGGTCTCATTACAGCTCCTTCAGACTGCCCCCTGACAGTAAGCAGCCAGAAGGCCTTCTGCGCCGCCTCCACTTTTCCACACAGAGCGTTTCCAGTATCCTCCAAAGACCAGCCTGGGTCTCTCAGAGGTGGGAGGCTGCCTCTGCACACAACAACCTGCTTTCTTACTAGTCTCAACTACCCTCCCTCCTCCAGTGAGGCAATCAAGGCTCATGGATCCATGCCGTGCAGCAGATAATCCAAGGATTTGGTAGATTTGGCTCTGGAATGTAGACCTGAGCCTGCAAGCTGACTTCCCTTGCTGATCATGCTATGCACAGGGTAGAGGCTAGCGTCTGAAACCAGTTAGCCTGCCCTAGGGCGGTGCTGGCTGGGACTGAGGGTTACAAATGGGCTTTGGAGCCAGGAAAGGCTGGGGGACAGTTCATCCTGCTCTCTCCCCGAACTGGTAGGTGTTCTTACTGGGAAAAAGGACTCAGGTGCGGGTACACAGGATGCTTTGAAAATTTAATAAATAATGACCTTTTAAAATTGTATAAACGATAAATTATCATGCAGTCCTTATAATTTAAAATAATTTACAGGCTGAGGTAGGGAAGGGCGGAGAAGGGTGTGGAGGGGGCAGGTAGGGAAGGGGGCTGCAGGCAGGTCAGCCTCTTCTCGCAGCCTTCCTGCTGAGCACACACACACAGGCTGTGTCTATTCGGATGAACCTCCAGGCGGCCTGCTTGTCGTCTGTTGTCAACGCCTTGACAAAGGTGTGGGTTGTGGTGCAGTATGAGTTCCAGTGCTTGGAGTCAATGCCCCTGCATCCACTCTCGACGGGATTGGGGGCTCGGCACTTGGTCTCAAAAAAGTACTGTTTGAATACACTGTTATTAATGTTCACCTCGCCCAGCACTGTCACCTCCTTGCCTTTGATGTCTGTGGCTGTGGTCTTATCCCCAACCCACATACTGACACTGTCACACACTGAGAACTCCCCCATATGGAAGACGGGGTGGGTGGACGAGCGCTTGCTCCTGTGAGTCCTGTTGAAGGAGATTGTACCATGGGCCTGGAAGTCCAGATCCAGAGAGTCCGAAGAGGTGGGTGGGGGCTGGGTGCTAAACAGCACACGGGGTGAACGGAGTCTCCGTTTCTTAAACAGTCTGGGGTCCACAGTGATGTTGCGGGTCTGTCCTGTCACGCGGGCAGCTATTGGGGCAGCAGGGGCGCTGTGGGCTCTGCGGAGGGCTGTGTCAAGGGAATGCTGGAGTTTAGTCCAGTGGGCTTGGGGAACGGAGTCTCCTTCTGGGACATCGCTATCTGTGTAGGGTTCTGCCTGTACGCCGATCAAAAATGCTGTGATCAAAGTGTAGAACAACATGGACATTACGCTATGCACCTGGAAGGACAAAGACAGACAGGTTACTCAGGGGAGTGGCGCTGAGCATCATCAAGACAGTGTCGTGCTCCCTCACAGAGGCCCTCTCAGGAGGACGCCAGGAGGATCTGAGAAAACGTTAGATATCCAGCCCAAATACTTGTTAGCAGAAGAAAATGCCATTTAATCTACTGCACCTTGGCTTTCTTTATGGAC
The DNA here is from genome assembly GCA_028555095.1 of Dicrostonyx torquatus. Classification (NCBI taxonomy): domain Eukaryota; kingdom Metazoa; phylum Chordata; class Mammalia; order Rodentia; family Cricetidae; genus Dicrostonyx; species Dicrostonyx torquatus. The sequence continues at coordinate 3,739,284 of JAQHUG010000191.1, read as the reverse complement.
AGGAAACACTATTTTCCAGGGTGACTGTTCGGGTTAAGTATGTGTTGATTCTGAATGATTGTGTCTCTCTTAAGACAAGGACTTCGTCTTCTTTAGTTCTACCTCTGGCTGGTCACTCTCTGAGCCCCTCCCATGAGTGGATTTTCATAGCTTATCGTTCTTCCTCTCTCAGACGTCTTTAAAGCATGTTTTGGGGCTTGTTCACTTCCTGGCTGTGCGGTCTTAGAGGGCAGAGCCGTGTCTCACCCACCTGGGTGGCAGGTTCCTCCATCACTTTGTGAAAATCTTTCTTGTCTTTCACAGCGGACTGCATTACCTTCACCTGGGACACGGTATTCATTTCCGTGTCTGTCTGTCTGTCTCCCTGGTGGGGCTTTAGAAGTCATGTGACTTCCATTTTGATCATTGCATGACCATGTACAATGTCTGAAATGCTGCAGTTTCTCAAGAAATACAAGGAGAATAAGGAAACTATTGAATGGAGGTGTCAGAGAAGCCCGTTCTTTGTTCACTTTCCATGTAGACATGGGTCCTTTCAACCATGCCCAAGGCTACACACTGCCTTCCAATCAGCATTCAGCCAGTGAATTCCATACAATACCGTGCTTCATGGTGGGATCCAAGCAGGAAACAGTTGCATTCTTTTCTCTTGGGTTCCTTTGAAGAACGTTTTTGTCCCTCCCCTTCTCTAGGCATCCGTGCAGAGGATGAGGCGCTACACCTGAGGTTTTGATTCCCCTCCCAGACCTGATGGCTAAAGGTCTGGCTGATAATTGTCTTGCCAGCCCTTAGAGGAGTGAACATTTTTTTGGCAGATAATCCAGCCTTTTATGTTTGCTCCTTTTCTTGTTTCAGTTCTTTCTTCTCGGTACACATTATCTTTCATCAGGTGAATTAAGGCAGAAGACACGAACTGAAATCCATACTTTTATACCCAAATTGGTAACAACTGTTAGAACTGGATCGGAAACTGAAGAAAAGTTGACTGGAGTTTAGGGTTTCAACAGAAATAAAGCTTGCCTTGCTCCGTGGTCCCATGGTCACCTTCCGCAGGGTCTTCTGGGGATGCTCATCCTCTCCTGGGGGTCTGCTGATGCCTGTAGCTACATTCCTAGCCCAGTTGCTCCCTGGAGCACTCTCTGGACCCCCAACTTTCCAGCAGCCCCTCTCCATGGATATTGACAGTCTCAGCACATCACTGAGTGGAATCTTCATGCCCAATCCCACCGTCATCCTGTCTTTGTCTTCTGTATCAGCAATAGCTGTCCAATCTTGGACCACTTTGGTGCCTTCTAAATTAGTTCCACAGTCACTATCTCTATTGCTCTGGTGTTCTTGTTCTCTTCACTTTTAGCTTTCCTATTATGAGGCCCATTGTACCTTCATTTCTCTTATTCCAGTGCCATCCTGCCCTGGTTTCCCCACTAAGTTTCTTAAGGCATTGCTCTGACCTTGTGACCTTGATCAAGGAGCCAGTGGCGAGTTTATGAATGATTGCTCAGCCTGGCAACAGCCCCACCTCCTTCAATTGCCTCATATTTCTTCATTTCAGGCACAAGAGCTCCTGGCCTAGCTCCTGCCCTGTGCTTAGCCACCCTTGCTCTTGCTTTGGGCTCTTCCCTCCGGGTCTGCTCCTCCTGCACCCTTGGTACCTTTATGCTCTCTATATCTCCTGTTCAAATCCATCCTGTTGTCTCCCAATATCCAACTTCAATGGGATCGCTCCAACAGCACCTGACTCTCGGCAGAAAAACCCTCTCGGGTGGACCTGTCTTATGGCAGGTGTGTTATTCTTAGCCTCCCTGACAGAGGGAGAGCTCTCATAGACAGAAAACTGCCTGCTTAGTGTTGTCTGTGGCACCTCCACCTCCAGAAACCATTGTGTGTGGAGGTGCCTCTTTCCTTCTGAGTTCCTTGACTTCTCCACCTGAGTGTTGATGTTTAAGGTGTCTATAAACTCTGACTTTTATAGTTTAGGGAACTATCAAGTTTTCTACTGTGCATAGCATGTGCTCAGTCTACACAACAACTCCTTAATGTTTTAAAAGTCTAATGATATCTGTGCATTTGCCATTGGGTTACCACATGGTACCTATGGTCCTTCAATAGCAATAGAGATTTACATCATGGACAGACAGTTCATTAAGAGTTAAAAATGTCTCAAACAGATCTTTTCAGTTTTTGATTAAGATGTAATTTGGGGAAAACCATATTGATTTACTAATAATGGTGTGTTCCTATAATCTTTAAAAATTATTAGAAAAGTCTTAGAGTCATCAGAGAACACAGAACAAGAGAAATAGTCCACACTGTTTCCCATTCTAGCAACAGAATACATGGTGTAAGAAACAAAGTGAGCTAGGGACGAGTTGGTTTATTTACATTCAACCTTCAAAGCCTGTGTCCTGAGCAGTTATAGCCTTCCATGTGGCCTCATGGCACATGTCTGAGTGGGACATTTAGCTGGGGAGAGCAGCTAAGGTTCGTGTCAGAGAACATGTTCCATTTCAGGTGTGAATTTTCTTCATTTTGCTATGCTCCCATTGACAATGAAGGGCATGTGTCTGGGAAAGAGGAGACTGCCCTTGGGGTGGCTTTGACGCAGCCTCCAAGAGGACCCTCTCCCTGGCTAGCAGGATGTTCGGTGACTACCAGCATCCACCCCTGTAGTAGATGTTCCTATACCAGATGAGTAATCTTTACACAGGTCTGGCCATGTCTGACTAGCTGATGAAGCTACCAGAGTTGAAGAGTTGATCCTAACCAGTCCTTGCCTCCAGCTGCCAGGAGACCTGCCAGGCAGGCCTGCAGAGGTGTGTGATAGAGGGAGGAAGGTAAATCTCTGTCTTAGAGAGAGGTGTCCAGAGCTACTCACAGTTCCTGGGCTAGAGATCAGATGTGTGAACCTGGGTCACCAGTTGCTGGCCAGAGAGGAAATTCTTGTGACCAAGGAAATCCATCCTCTTTCATCTCACTGGCTACAATCTGACAGGGGGTCAAGTGATCGCTCCTTGCTTTATCCTTGGCCTCCACTCTAAATGTAAGTTGGCTGCTGCCTTCCATTTTAAGACTTAGGAACTCTCGGCTGTTGGAGGCTGCGTGAAGCATAAAAGGAATTCTGTGGCTCCTTAACTCCCTAGGGAGGGATCCCTGAGGTGTCCTGGGATGAACACAGATGAGCGGTGACAGGACAGAGTCCAGCACCTCTGCTGGCATGTCCCACATAGCACTCCTGAGGAGTAGGCACAGCATGGAAGTGACATCAGAGACTGAGTCCAGGCTCCCAAACTTCCAGGCATCAGACTGGAGGAATCAGTACCTGGAGGTCTGTTAATCTAGGCGGCTTTATCTACTTGTAGAATTGTTGATTCTCTAGGCTCAGGGGTGGAAGAGACATGTCATACAAGTGACAGACAACACTGATGTTGCTGATCTAGAGGATGCCTTCTGAGTTCCATGGCTAGCCTTAGGGAGGCTGAAATATCTGGGGTAATGTGGCTAGTGTGTGTGCCAGGATCACCCTGTTGCTCAGCCTCTGCATCTTTTTGAGGATGGAGACTTGAGGCAGCCTAAACTCAGTGATTGATAGTGCATCCTGAGATGTACATATTCTCTCCAACATCCAAATGAAATTCTCAGATTCCGAGTTATGCCTCCAAGGTACCACAAATCTGAACACTAGGGACGACACTGATGTTGGATTGCTTTTATGCCTGGCGTCTCAGGTTTCTGAGTGTCACACACTCTAAGACCCTGATCCAAGTATGTCTTTATCAAAAAGTACGTAAGATGGCCATGATGGTTACATGTGGCCAGAGACTTCTAAAAGGTCCTAGACCCTTGGTTAGCTGGCATTCTTCAGGACAGGTGTGTGAGCCATGGGTATGGAAAGAGAATGTGCTGGTCTGAGTTCCAGGGTCATCCTATGTCTCATCAGTCATCACAACTGTGATGTTGGGCTGTGTTCATCCCATTTTATGGCTGAGGGAACAGAAGACATGGGGATTCTATCACTTGGTCCTGGACACCTGGTAAAGCAGAACTTAGAGCCAGGTCTGCCTGTGTCCAGATAACGAAACTCTTCCCTTAGAAGCCACAGAGCAAAAAGACTTCTTTAAAAAAGCCCCATTTGCAACAGTGTCACTAAGAGCCTTGGCCCTTACTGCCCCATCAGGTCTGACTCTCCTTGCACAACCTGCAGAGTCTTTCCAGCCTTGTTTCCCTGGGAACTGCAGAGCTAGAAGCCCTAGGAAGGCAGCTCTCCCACGGGCACTTACCTCTGAGTGGCCAGGATAGAAAGTTGCGTCCTTGGCAAAGCCTTTATTGGGCCCAGACACTGAGGTGAGCTTGGGTCCAGCATGCCATCCAGCCCCCTGGACTGCACGACCACAGGCCAGAACTCTGTGGAGGGAGAGCTGACATTAGACAAGGGTTACCATATTCCCTAGCACATTGGTAGACACCTGAGCCCTAGACAGAGGGGAAGGAATGCCCCAATAGGCCTCGAATCCTATTTCCACAATTCCAGTACTTTAGCAACATCGGGGCTCAGGGAGGAGCAAGAGTTCAGTTGCCAAGGTTTCCAGGGCCCTGGGCTTACACAGCTCTGGTCTTGCATGGCCCTGCAATGATACTTGTCTTTACTAATCTCAGCCTGAACACAGTTCACAGTGGGACTGCACCTAGTGGCTTCCAGGTCTATACTGCAGTTCTGCTCCAGGGATGCCTAAACTAAAATGAAAATTATTTTGCACACTACCCAAGCCCAGATGTAGTAAATCCAGCTCTGTCCAACCTTGGTGATGCAATATTAGAAACGCAGAAGTCCCAACAATTCAAACCAGCCAATTCAGTGATGAAAATACAAGATAAGCAATGGGAATGGGAAGAACTGGCTGCTTGACACATCGCTTGGATCTCACTGAGACACGTCAGCAGTCTTGGGGCACTGTGCAACAAGTCAGATTTCAGAAATCGAAGCTATGGCAATAACACACTGAGAAAAAAAATATTATGCTTTATCTTGTAGCTTCTAGAGCCGCTATTTTCCTCTCACTTTTGTCAACCTGAAATATGCAGGTGTTTCATTCATTCATTCATTCATTCATTCATTTCCTGAGCATCTACTATGTGCCAAACAGTATTGTTGTAGCTGGAGACACAGCAGTAAATAAAATGAGCAAGTTCTTGACCTCTCTTGTGCACTTTACAGTCTAGTATAAATAGATAGCGTCAGACTCTGCTCATCCTGTGCAGAAAGCAAGCATGGTGTGATGGGGGAGACGGGAGTACGAGAAGCCATGCAGGCAGCATGCTCGTGAAGAGTTCCTGGAGGAAGCCGCCCTCAAGTTTATGGCAAGGAATGGAGGGCAGAGCATCCAGGTGGGAGTGACAGCAAATGCCAAAGCCTTGGGGGTTAGTCAAACATCTGAGCTTGAAGGAACAGACCTGGGAAGCGAGCAGGAGAGCTTGAACAATTTGAGCCATTAGGTAGGAAGCCAGGAGCTACGGTCGCATCCCTGGGGCCGATAGGGAGGGAATGGAGGCTTTAAACAGGGCAGTGACATGGCAATTTTGAGGGCTGAACAGATAAATGACTAATTCTACGAAAACAGTTTGTAGAGAAAGCTCAAGAATTGCACACTTGCCCTATTGTCTGTGCTTTTCCAAGTCCCACAGACCTTTGTTTTGCCGTGCCGTGCTCCACTGTGACTTCCACCGCACCCTCCCTTTTTACAGTGGCGACAGATGACATGGAAGCCTCCGCAAAGCCATCCACCTGATAGGGAAGAGGGGGCTGGGGTGGCTTCTGTGTTGCTGGAAAGCATCTTTCTGGGATGTTTCCATTCATCTTGCTTCCCCACTCTGCTCAACCCATCCCTTTTGCGTTTCAGAAACTAAGAGAGAAACCTGATATACAACTGAGAGTTCAGGCATGGAGAAAACCCGACTCTAACGCTCTTCAAATAGTGAGATTCTGTGACAAGTGGCATTGCAATGCACTCCAGGGTTGAGCTTAGTCTGGGGGTAGGGAGACTGACATGTGCTCTGGGGCTAGGAGGTGTATCTTAGGGGCCTCATCACCCAAGTGTGGGAGCTCATCTATCCACAAGCCCTTTTGCTGGGGGCTTGGTTCAACTGTACAGGTTGCAAGGTTGGAAGCCACAGACCCGTATCCTGACCCAATTCCCACCAATTCTTGGGTAGGGCATCACTCTGAGTGTCTGTGGTTTTCACCTAAAGGAAAAATTGCTGTAGCCGATGACAACCCAGATCTCTCCGACTTCAGTCCTCTGGAATTCTAAGACAATATGAGTAACAATGCTTTCTTCTACCCTTACATTGAAGTTCACTAATTTCAGTGATTAAGCACTGACATTTCAGGCCCTCTGGCAGACACTGTGCTAGGTGTTAGGCCATGGAGAGAAATAAGACAGAATATTTCCTATAGCAAATCAGCTAGAGGGGAGGAAGGGTGAGCACAAGCTAAGTATTTAAATCAGTGCGACATTCAGGGTGTATACTACTCGTGATGGGGAAGCACAGTGACCAAGGACCCTACTTTGTCCTTTCAGGTTAGCCTGGGTCACACACTCATACAGGAGTAGGACTCTTAAGAAAGAATAGAGCATCTGAGCAGGATGCAGAAGAATGGAGAGAAAAACCACACACAGCCTTTGAGCTCAAGAGCTTGCTGAAGGTCTAACAAAGGTTAGAGTATTGGGGAGAGTGCCTGGATGTCATCAGGTGAGAATGAGCTTGGTGATCCCATTGCTGTGCCTGCCCACTTCCTTCCCACAACACATGACAGACTTTTACTTTGAAGCCATGGAACAACCAGGGAAGGAAAAGTAAATCTCTGCAATTATTCTAGACATTCCTCTATGGGATGCCTTCTAATCTAAGTGCTTGGAATGAAATTTAGATGGCTGCCCATCTAAATTACATATTCCACAGCTTCTCACCCTTGCCATCTTGCAGAATGGAGTACACACAACCACAGTAAGTTTCCCAGCAGTATATCCACAGTCACTTGCCCAGGTAACCTTGGTGCACACCAGTCTCCTGCCCATTCCACACTGGTGCCTTAACAGCTGGATTTGAGGCTCCTTCCAGCATCTTCCATGCCCTTGGTTTTTTCTCAAAGAGTGCTGGTTGAGCAGTTTGCTGCTGGAAAGAGAACTTCCTGCCAAGAACATGAAGTGATTTTTCATAGGTGTTGTTGCTATAGTCTCATTCTAGGGAAGGCTGGAGCTCTAAAATTAAATCCAGCTTAAATATTGCCAATTGCTAATGTGAATACACCAGGGGCAAACAAAGTAAATGGATGTCTATTTTTAAATCCCTAGCTGTTCTAATAATTACTTAAGAAGACATCAGATGGCTCTCACACTTTTGGGAAATGTATGGAAATAGATGACAGCTCATTTCCACACCACCTTACGCTCCTTCTGATAGAACACAACAAAACACTGCTGAAATCAGAGATGCCTCGGCTATACCCTGGCCTGGTCTAATGCATTAATGCTTGCTACCTCAGTCTCTTAAAACTTGTTAAAAATGCAAAGTACTGGGCAGATGTCCTGAGTGCCAGCTTGTGGTTTAATATCCCTGTGTATTATATTATTATTTATCATAGGTTCCACACCAGCCTTTTTCCATCTCTAATATGACTGGATGAAATCACCTGGGAGATTGGGATGTTCCTCTGGGCATATCTACGAGAGGATTTCTAGAGAGGATTGACTGAAGTCGATGATCTGTTCTTAATGTGGGGCCCTCATCAAGTGTGGGTCCAGATAGAGAGAGGTCCAAGGAAACAGCAGTTGGGACGACCTGCCTTCCTTCCCCCTTTCAAGGTAGGTGTGTCTGTCACAGCCATGTGACCCTCTACTGACGTCAGACTTTGGCCTCTAACACAGATTCTCTAACAGTGGCTCTTTGGGGGGAACTTCCACACTTTCTGGTTTGGAACTGGGTTGAAGTCCAAGCTTCATGGACTTCATGGACTACTGGGTTCGTTACCTCTGCAGCAAGCAGACAGACATTGTTGGGCTACTCAGCATCTATAATGAGTGAGCCAATCTAATAGTTTATAGTAGCAATTTACTATTCATGTCCTGTTTATCCTGTCCCACTAGAGAACCCTGCCCAATATACTCCCCATCGAATGAGAGAGCCAAGCCAAAGAAGACAAACTCAGAGACTGTCTGCTACTGTGGACTGCCTACCCGATGGGACCCGTCACCTTAGAACCACCAACAACCAACCCAGAGTTTTCGAGAGCAGGAGGGTGGAAAGATCCTTCTGAAGATCCCTAGAAACAAGGTTGTTTATCTGGCTTTCTGGCCACTGTTTCCCCCATCCCTCACACCCCGACCCCTTCTCATTCTCTTTAAGTCTCAGATGTATTTCTGTCAATTCCCATTAAGAAGTTTAGATCAATGGCAAACTGCTAAAGTCAACTAAAATGTAATCGAGGACAACTTTGCTTCTGTTGATGATTCGTGGGGAATGGTAGATATCCCCCTAAGTCGCTCATACTTGAATTTTATCCAAGACTCTATCTAGCTCCCCGGTTTCTACTTTCCACTGTCTTCTCTGCAGGAGTGATTCTCAACCCTGGCTGTATAGCTGACTCACCAGGCCAGCTTTACACACCCACCATGCTGCCTGTGTCCTGTCTCCAGGGAGCCTCTTTTCACTGCCTTGATCCAGATGTAAGGCCAGAACCAGAGCCACAGATACACAGGAGTACAAGGAAGCTTGGCAGTGACTTTGATGGGTCATCTAAGAGCAATTCAACATCAAGAAACTAATATATCTTAGTACAGGTGCAATCACATTATACACAACAAGGAGGCATGAGAATATACCATGCCGATTAGGAGAAGGTTGTCTTTGCAAGCCTTCGTTGTCTAGGTACAAGCAACAGCTGTGAGTTGGGGGGTTTCTTTTTGATTTCTTGCGAGCCACTTAAGAAAGACGTTCTTCAGTGTTGGAGCTATGGTGGCTTAGTACTAAAAAACTCGAGGACTCTTTGCTGACAATTTTTATTCCCAAAGATTTGGGAACAGTTAACCCAAAGGACTGTACATCTCCCATGCTCCAACGAAGTAATGGCCAGTCCCTGGAGCAGCTTACACTGTTCGAAGATGCCAGGGAGCAGCTTCTACCTGGCTGGGATCTGAGTAAGGAAATCTTCTGCAAGGTCTAGCATTAAGAACATGTCAGGATGTAGTTCATTTTGGTGTTGCCGTTATGATTTTTTTCATTGTTATAACCATTCTGCTTAATTTTATCTCTGTCCATCATGTCTTTTGCTGGGTCCACGTACAAAGGGAGGAGAGATGGAGGTGTTTTATACTGTTATTCTGTTTTCCTAATTCTTAGCCTTACCAGACATTTCCTAGGGAGGAATATGACTATAAGGTTTGCTGACTGGGAGTTCTTTTCTTCTTCTTCTTCTTCTTCTTCTTCTTCTTCTTCTTCTTCTTCTTCTTCTTCTTCTTCTTCTTCTTCTTCTTTTCAGTTTGGGCCACTTTGAGATGACTTGATATCTTTTAACTGTTTAGTGGTTTTGGCAGATCCAGTAGGAAAATAGTGCACCCGGCATTGAGGACTTAGGAAGACATAAAGGTTCAGCAAAACTATTACCCTTCTCCACCAAATGGCCTGCCTGTGCTGACAATTCTCAAGTGTCTTGTCGCATTTCTTAAAGATATCTGGCCCTGTGGCTCATTGGGAGATGCTGGGGTAAATTACAAAAGCCATCTCGGCATTTCCTCAGAGCCAAGCAGATCAAAGAAGAAGCCACTGTGGTTGGCTGCCCTTCAGCTTTGGCATGAAAGAGCATTTGCTGTGACAGTGAGTGGTCTTCTATGGTGGGCAGCTGTACAGTGCCTGCATCGTGTTTACCTGACTACAGCAACTCATGAGCCCTGTTATGCATGATACCACAGAGAGGTTTTCAAAGTACGGCTAATTACAAGGACATTAGTGTAGTAGATAAGCTCTCTAAACACAAAGCAGCCTTCCAGGACCGAGAGCTGAGAGCCGACAAAAATGTACTGCTAAATACAGTCCGTATAGCCTAGGCCATCGTCTTGGTAATACTAATAATATATCTATAATCTATGTTTGAACGCCAAAAATAATCCAATAGTTTTGCAAACTTCTCTGCAACCTTAAGAAAACATCTCTTTGGTTCCAACTGGCTGATCCTTAAACCACAAGAAAAGATCTATTTCAACTATGCTTTTGGTCTTTTCCTGGCCTGTTCCATGCTTCTAACTATGCACAGACAGCAGTACTTGGATAAAGGGGACTCTGGTTGCTTGGGCTTGAAGTTCATATTCAATAATAACAGTCTCTAGGTCACGGCAGATCACAGATGACAACCTGGGACAGAAGATATGATGAAAACAAACGGGATTTTTGTTAGAGAGTTGAAACTCAGACTGGGGCCGTTTATTCGATTTGCTTTTTAGGAGCCCGCTCCTCAGTTCTCCTGGAGCTAGCCTTTCCTCTCAGTGTGTGGCATGTTTTCCAAGCAGTAGGACGAGAAATGTTACAACACATGACTCTCTAATGCAAGGCAGATGTAACTCCAGGAATTAAGCTAAATATCCATAGCTCTGGAAAGATCCGGGCTTAAGAGATACATGGGGAGGATTCTGAGGCTTTTAAAAGGCCAGACAGCCCTCCCCTTCGATCAGGAAGGATAGCAGAGAGCCAGGAGACTTGGACGTACGGATTCTAGCAAGATGCCACCTTAATGGGTAAAGCATCTGTTCTGAGGGCATTTTTGTTTAAGAACCTGGACTGTGGGTTCACTGTAATAATTATTATAACGTGTTACCCATGTTCAAGAAAACAGGGATCATAAATGTCACATGTGGACATCTCCTCGCAACTCCAGAGCATCAGCTGTCACCGTCTTGAACCCCCTCACTCTTCTGCACTGACATTTCCTGGCTTGTCTGCTGACTTCACACCCAGAAAAATCCCACTCGAGGCAAGAAATAGATAACTGCTTTGCCCGGGCATGCCACACATGAAGATCCTCAGTTACCGGAGGTTAAGACAAGCGTTAGAAATGAAGAATTGATTCCCGGGTGTGTTTGTTGGGGGTGGGGGGTAGGGGGCGGGGTGCTGTTTCAGCCACTTCCTGTGTCTGGTTTCAACACTCCAGTCCCATGCTGTGAATGGTTTACACTAGAGAAGGGCATCCTTGGGCTGTGTTAAGGAGAGTCATCCAACTCAGATCTCAGGAGGGAGGTCGGGGTGATGCAAACCTGCTGTCTGCTGAAGTTGCTTGACTCTCATCTCATTGTGTTTTAGAATATTTCCCATCTTCTAGTGCTTCTCTTTTTAGGGGTTTATTTGGGAAAAAAAACTCCACTGATGAAATTCACTCCAGAACTAAGAAGAGAGCATTTGTCTTAGAGACCCAGAATTGTGGGTAATTAGAAATTCCAGAGCGAAGGGCAGTTTTCCGTACTCCATTGAAACACACACACACACACACACACACACACACACACACACACACACACTCATCTTGTTGATCCTAAAGAGCTAGTTTGTGTGATTAAGATGCAGAGAAATACAAGCTAACTTGCTTTAGCCTCTGCCTAAGTCTGTAGCCTTAGCTGTAAGGGGAGACTAGAACCCACGAAGTTCAGTTTTCTTGAGAGACCTGAAGCTGGCTTCCTGTTAGTGATACCGGGAAAAAAATCAGAATAAATGCCATTTCCACCTTGAGTGGAGAGGACTAACAGAATAAACACTTAGCCCAAGGCACAACACCCAGTTAGTACTATAAACATTATTTAGTTAGTCTTCTTTCTAACACCATTAATGACATTTGGCCAAAATAAGCCAGTGTCAGATCTGGGTATAGAGAAGAGATCAGAGTGTCAATTCTATGCCTCTATCTGGTCCTCCTGAGGGAGACAGTGGTGGGGAACTGTGGCTTTGTGTCCTAGCTGTGACTGGGGTGGCTGGCCACATGCGTGCTCAGTGGCATGGGGAGACAGCAGAGCAGTATTTGCAACTGTGTGGCAGTGAGTGACAGTCAGTCATCTGCCAACAGGATGCTTAGTAAAATCCAGAAAGACTTGCTCTCGAAATGATGCCTTGTCTCAGCTCTGGCCCAGTCAGAGGGAGAAAGCTGCTTCAGTCACAGCTGCAGTTAGGCAAACAAGGTGACCCGGAGCGACTGCCGGAACTTGCCTGACCCTGTAAGGTTAGGAACATCTTCGCTTGTGGTAATTGCTGCCTTAGAGGGAAAGTGAGTCACAGGAGAAGGCACCAGAGAGTCATGGTCAGAGTCACAGTCATTAGAGGCTTGGGACAAATTTAGGCTCCTGCTGAATGACCAACTTCTTGAGGGGTTAGGTGTATTTTTATCTGCAGGCATGTCCCAGAGTAGGCATTTAATAAATGCTTATTGAACAGAATGGAAAACTCTTCACATAGTGGCTCTAGTTTATTTAGCCAAAGTGAATCACTATTTCAATCATATTGAGAAATAGAATACTGTACCAACCCACAATTTCTGGCTATTGTGTGCTCTGGTGAGATGCACTTGGGAGCATGCCCTGTTTGTGGGCTGGCAGGTGTGCCTCTGGGACCTAGGAAGCAGGGCCTCCTCTGCTTTTACTGTAGAAGTGTGCACAGGTGTTGTGCAAAACAAGCCCCTTTCTTGTCTCCAGTGTGTTCATTCTTCTTGCCCAGCATTTCATTAGAGAAGGCTGTATCCAGTTTGGCCACCAGTTGTTATACAACCCAGTGGGATGGGCAATCACCTCATTGTTTAGTTATAGCCTAGGAGAAGAAGAAGGGAAGAGAGAAAGTCAAGCACACACAGATGTGTGCTGGTGGGGATTGTACAGTGATAATGGAAACCGTTTGCTAGCATTTCACTCCTTTCTTTGTGACTCAGCCAAATTCCTGGCAGCAGGCCTTTCTGCTAAGAGAGCTGCACCTCGAGGACTTTCTATTCATGCCCCGTGCCCAGTCTAAGGTTGTCACCCAGGTCCCCGGGGAAGGTGGGTGCTTGAATGGCTTTTGAACTGTTTCAACCCTTTCTTCTTACAGAACTGATTTCTGCACTTCCAAAATAAAGCGTTAGGTTTTATTCGGGGGCAGGGAATAAAAAACAAAAATTCAAAAAAAATGAAAAGTCAAAATCAAAATCTCAACAAAGTTACAGAATCTTACAACTGGAAGAACAATGCATGTCTAAGCCTGTTTATTTTGCTTACATTGTCCCTGAGAAGAATTAACTCAATAGACATATGAGGTGACTTCATACAGAGAACTGTGTTGAAGATTCTCAGAACCTCTGTGTCTGTCAAGTTCTAAGACCCAAGGGATTCCACCTTTCTCTATTCACTTCTCAAACCTATCACAGCATTTATGTAAATCAAGTCCCTTGTTCAGATTCACAGAGAATAGCAGCACTATTTCCAATGGCTCAGCCATTGTGACCACCAGCATCACCACCATGATCATTCCAGCGAGACCACCATAATGATCCCAGCATGATCACCATGATCATCCCAGCATGAACACCATAATCATCCTAACATCACCACCATGATCATCCCAGCATCACCACCATGATCATCCCAGCATGAACACCATGATTATCCGAGCATCACCAGCATGAACATCCCAGCATCACCACCACGATCATCCCAGCATCACCACCATCATCATCCCAGCATCACCACCACGATCATCCCAGCATCACCACCACCATCATCCCAGCATCACCACCATGAT